>PITA01000223.1:0-327561 GCA_004023965.1 Spilogale gracilis
TGGGTGGCTCAGTTGGTTAAGCCACTGCCTTTGGCTCAGGTCATGATCCTGGAGACCCGGGATCGAGTCCCACATCGGGCTGCCTGCTCGGCGGGAAGCCTGCTTCTCCCTCTCTCACTCCCCCTGCTTGTGTTCCCTCTCTGGCTGTGTTTCTCTCTGTCAAATAAATAAAATCTTTAAAAAAAAAAAAAAAAAAAAAGAAGACAAGAGTCCAGCCACCGTGTCAGAGGGGCACTCGGTAGGCAATGTGGCCACCTATCTGCAGCGTTACTTGGTATGGCATTCAAGAGAGTCTACAGAGCAATACTGGACTGAATACTTGCTGTTTCAGTGATAATAAGCAAGAACAAGGTGCCCTGCCTGCCTACCAATCACCACTGGTGTTGTAGGCACAAATTTTAAGCTCATCTATGCCTTTAGGAAAATATCAGAGAATGACTGAAGAGAACCAGGATTATTTTTTGCAAAGTAGTTCATACATCAGATTCATCATCTCAAGAACACCATGAGGGACCTCCTTGCCCAGGACAGCTAAGTCCTAAAACTTATGCTTTGTTGTTATTACTGCTGCCCTGTTGCATTACCTTGGATTTTTATAGAACCATCTCAATTCTCTCCCAGTCGTCAGCCGTTTCTGTTCGCCTGGTGAACTGCACAGTTTGTTGGGCTCTGGCTCCACGGCAACTGGCAGCCAGATGAAGAGTCCCCTGCATACATCCCTTACGTGCATGGGACAGGACCTGCCTGCTGAACCCCGCTTGCCTGCCATCCATCCCACCCATCAGCAGCCCTCATCCCTCCATTCAAAATATTTTTACTGGGGTGCCTGGGTGGCTCAGTTGGTTAAGCGACTGCCTTCAGCTCAGGTCATGATCCTGGAGACCCGGGATCGAGCCCCACATAGGGCTGCCTGCTCGGCAGGAAGCCTGCTTCTCCCTCTCTCACTCCCCCTGCTTGTGTTCCCTCTCTGCCTGTGTTTCTCTCTGTCAAATAAATAAAATCTTTTAAAAAAAAATATTTTTACTAATAGCCTACAGTTTGTTGTCCCGGGCATTGAGCATACCATTAAACAAGGCAGACAGACACTCCATTTTATGAAAATTACCCTGCAGGATATAAGCCCCTTTTCTGACCTCTAGACAGAGTTTCAGAAGAAGCACAACTGTGTCCTTTTATAGACTTTTTATAGTTGCAAACAGCTTAGTTGGGGCCACACTCTGCTCTCTCACCAGCTCTCTGTTCACCCTGCAGTGTGGAAGAATCACGCCCAGTAATACCACTGGTTTGTACAAAATGCCCACTTCTAGACTTTATTTTATAAACTTATGCCCAGCTCCCATCTGGTAGTAAAATGTTCCCAGACACTGTGACTGCAAAGCCAATCAGAGCCAAGAGACATGTCCCTCATTCAACTGGATGATATTTTAATATGTATAGAAACTGGATTTTTGGGGTAAGAAATGAATTAAAAGAATGCATGACTCTTTCTAGTCCAAAGATTTTTAGTTAGACACAAAGACATTTACAGATTTTAAGAGCCAAAGAAATGAAAAATCCAATCAAGCCCAGTTGCTACCTAAGCCCTTGTCTTAGCCTGGTACAACTAGCTAGCCTAGCCTGCCTATCTAAAAATCAGTGCAGGGCACCTGGGTGGCTCAGCGGGTTGAGCCTCTGCCTTCAGTTCAGGTCATGATCTCAGGGTCCTGGGATCAAGGCCTGCATTGGGCTCTCTGCTCAGCAGGGAGCCTGCTTCCTCCTCTCTCTGCCTGCCTCTCTGCCTACTTGTGGTCTCTTTCTCCCTCTGTCAAATAAATAAATAAAATCTTTTAAAAAAAATCAGTGCAGTAGCAGGCTTCCCATACAAACAAAGCTAGGAAAATTGTAGTTGAATCCAGTGGATATTGGTTATGAGGTTACTCCACATGGAGGTCATTTATCCTGCAACTATAAAAAGAGGCTCCATCAGACTCTTTTAGTCCTAGATAAAGATTTACTTACACACAAGCCCCAAAATCGAATGGGAAAGCAACCCCCAAAATCCATGAGGGCAGCACATTTTTTCCCCATGTTGGATAAGCATCTTTTAAACCCTCTAACATTTTAAATTTAAATTACAAATGTTTAACAAAATCAAATCTGTAATATTTATAATTTTGCATTAATGATTATGTGACTATTTGGAATTTCAAATAGTCATACAAGAGTTCAGCCTCGTTAGGTCACAGTTAAGCCTTGTAATTCTAATTTAAAATATATAATTGAGTTATTGATTTTGACTTGTGATTGTAAAAATATAATACTACAGGAAGGTTTAAGAGATTTTAGCATTCCCACATCTGTGAGTTTGCTTTGTTACATTTATAACTGTTATTTAAGTACTTAGGAAGGGTTTTATTGGTTAAAACAATCAGAGTCTATAAAAGGAAAATCAAGCAAGTTCAAATTATAAACGAAATTTAAAATGTTCCAGGCTGTTTGTGTGTAAATGGGACCAAGCACTACTTAAAGCCCCCCTTAAAAGTGACTCTTAAAATCTGCTGAACTTAGGGGTGCATGGGTGGTTCAGTCTTTAAGCAGATGCCTTCCGCTCAGGTCATGATCCTAGAGCTCTAGTTTCGAGCCCCACATCGGGCCTCCTGCTCCACAGGAAGCCTGCTTTCTCCCTCTCTCAGTCCCCCTGCTTGTGTTCCCTCTGTAGCTGTGTTTCTCTCTGTCAAATAAATAAAATCTTTAAAATAAATAAATAAATAAAATTTGCTGAACCTATAAATAGAAAAATCAGATTTTTAAACTGAACATAAAAGCTCAAAGAAGAGCTACATTTGCGGATTTATAACAATTATTAATTTTTATAACAAACAAACAAAAAAACCTCGGAGCAATCCTTTCTGCATTCAAAAACTGCTCTAAAGGATATTTTTTAAAGCCACAACATCCTTGGAGCCTAGAGATTGGATGGAAAGAAAGAATTATACTCCCACAGGAAAGGCAGGAAAAAAAATATACGTCATGGCCCAGAGTTAACACTAAATAGGAACTTTTCTACCACCTTCTGCTGTCTTCCAGAAAATGCAGCAAAAATGCTACAGGATAATGTGGGTAAAGCCAAAGATCAGAATCATTCAGCTGCTTATTAATAAATGCCTATTCTGTGTTTAATGCTATGGGAAAAATGCAAAAGTATATGACTTTTTAATCTAGTGAGACAGGTAAGGTGCACAAACCTGAACCGATGAGAGAACAGAATGATTCAGCTCAATAAACAGTTACTGAGAGCCAACCTTGTAAGAGATTTGGTGATTGGCTGCAGGGATGGGGAGAGAGTTGGGCTCAAAAACAAACAATAAGCTTTATAATTAAGTGCTAAATTGTGTGTTGGAAGTCAAGTGAGAAGCTTTCAAAGAGAGATAGGAAGCATATTGGAACAGCTGAGATTTATGGATGAGGTAAGAATTGATCTGGGCTTTGAAGGATGAAAAGGACTGAAATTCACAAAAGAAAGCAGGGCTGAAAGGGAGGAAGATGAGGGCCCTATCTACAAGGGAAACCACAGGGAAACTAGCCCAGAAGAAAAAAGTTCACGATGCCTACAGTGGAGTTAGATTGGGGAAGGATCCCCAAATCACACAAGACTAAAACAAAAGTTAGTTACTAGTCTAAGGTCCTGAAGACTAGAATTCACAACAGGAGGAGTCACTACCAAACAGTGAGAGGAGGTGGTATGGAAGATGAGAAATCCTCATCTATCATTGCTAGGAGACGACAGAGAATATTTCAATTTGCTGAATTAAAACAAAAAACAAAACAAACAACAACAACAAAAAAAACGAAAAACAAGACACAACAAGCACCACCACATATTATTAGACCTTTTAGGGTAAATACCAGAGGATAGATAAGCAAAGCTGACCCAGCCTATTTCTGGGAATGGAACTGGGGATCCTAGAATGTTGCTCTTCTTCCTAAATCCACCTGTACTATTTAATACCACATGAACATACGATGCTGAACCAAATACGACAGTCCAAGACAAATAAGCTTGGTTATGAGGCTGCACCTCTTTGACCCAGAAGCATATTTACTATTAAAGCTAATAAAGCTGAAGCTTCCAGGCCCCTCACTCATACTAATGCTTCCAACACCGACATCTAATTTTGTAATGATATATTTTCTACTCTTTCTCTTAGAGAGTCCCTCAAGTCATATAAGCTTCAGGCCCAGGACGACCCTGGGTTGAACAAGATCTTTCTCATTTTTTACAATGCCTTTCACACTTCACACTGTACTAGAACAGATCAGTCTCACTACGTTTTACATCCCTTTTTATCAAGGCACACAATCTTAGTTATGTGAGTAAAACATTTTATTCAAAATAAAAACCCCTACTTGACTCAGAAAGCAATATCAAGGCACTTAGATTTTCAAACAGAGAAATGCCCCCACGGGAAATGATATTTACAAGGCATTCCCTTGATGCAGTTGAAATGGGAACTGGGTTTGGGAGAGACCAGGAGTGGAGGGATCCTTTGAAGACAGGGGCAGTAACCGGCAGGTAAGATATGAAGGCTTGGACCAGGCAGTAACAGAAGGCATGGAGAAAATTAGATCCATACCAGAGGCATTTTAAAATAGAATTGATCAGGCCTGCTTTCCAACTGAAGAACCGCCCACAAACAGGGAAACCCAGGATGCTTGCAAACTGAATGTTGGGCTGAAGCCTGATTTCTCTACTCATCATCTGGCAAATTTCTCATAGGCTTCAGCTGAAAATTTGACCAGTAAAACCAATTCGAATGAACACATCCTGCCAGGCTTTCCATAATTCTAGCCAAATATTTACAGATAAAATTCAAACAGCAAGTTTTAAAACCGAGAACTTTCTCTTAAAACACACAGGCATGAACTTTCTAGCCCTGGAGATGTACTGATATTCTTGTACCTAGACTTCGGAAGCATGTGCAGACCAGGGAGCCTAATACACAGATTCCGTTAGAGTCCCCGGCAGTCCTGTGGGTCGGGAGAGTTCCCTGTCAGACACAGTCTCTATCACTGTCTCTATTCCTACTGTGGCAGGTTGATAACTCATGCACATTCTGTGGGAGGAGGCACAGAATGAAATTGTTCTACAGTGGTAAAGACATTTGGCAAACAAATTAAAGAATGTTGTGAAGAACATCTAAATATTTCTTATTGCTCTTGTGAGCCAGTATTTTTTTTTTAAATATCTCTACGGTGTGTTCTGGGTTGGTAACATGGGAATTCTGAATACATGAACTATCAGTCTTTGGATTTTTCCATGGAAATAAGAAATTTAAAATCACATTTGTATGTAGCCAAACCAGCACAACTGACCCGGCAGGTGATAGTAGGTGATGATGCACCTGGCTTGTTTCCTGATCGATGCATTTCACTGTGATGCATTGGGCGGGGTTGATGGCCAGGCTGGAAACCTGGTAGCAACAGCTGTCCTTCATCCTCTGCCTCTTGATTAGGGATTTTTTTTTCCTTAGAGACAGAGGTTAATTTTCTACCCTTTGGCCAAGAAAGAGACAATGAAAGGAAGAAAGAGAGAGAGAGAAAAGGAAAAAGGGAAAAAAAAAAAAAAACAACTTTTTTGATGGCATAAAAAAGGACCAAAATTTCACTTACTGCACAGAATGCCTACTGAGTACAGTGAGGGAGTTAAGAAGTAGAAATACAGCGCTAGATATGTTTGTGCCTTCCTGCAACAGCTCCAAAGTTAGGGAGTCAATTAGACAGACAACCAATCTCTGAGGGCAGTGATAGAGACGCAGGTTCCACATTCAGTTATTTCACCAGAATGTAAAAAGAAGAGGGAAAACCATTTTTCCCTAGGTTTTTATTTCAATTCCAACTAGTTAACATAGCGTGCAATATTAGTTTCAGGTGTAGAATTCAGTGATTCGTCCCTTACACACAAGCCCCGGCACCCATCACAGGAAGTGGAGGGCAAACCTTCTTGCATCTTAAATTTTCCTGCCCCTTCAATCTCAGCCTTCCTGACATTTTCTCCCACCTCAATCTTCACATCTTCCAGCTGTCCCCCTCTACTAGCTCCTTGCTACCATCAGCACCATAAACATGCTGATATAGTCTCCCTCTTTAAACCACTCAATCAACCAGTCCCTCACATCACCACTACCCTTCACAATTCAAACTGTACTCCAGAGTCATGTCTGGTCACTGCCTCCTCAACCTAACCATCTGCTCGATCTGGATTTGTTTTCTGGCTCTTTTCTCTTTCCTCATCCATACTCCACCTGTGATCCTCTCCTCTCCAGTGGATTCAAGCACTATCTATCTGTCAATGACTATTTTAAGCCCAGCTCTCCTTCAGTCTCAGAACCACAGGTCTGATGGGTATCTACCACCCTTTGCACCAGAAGCTCCAAACTCAAGTTGTTCAAAACCAGACTCATCTTTCTGCTCAAATTCATTCTCTCTCCTGAGTGAATCCATCCTGATGAATAATGTCACAATCTACATAGCTTTGCTACTCTGAAGGATATCAGTGTCAGGGTAAGCAATGTATTTGCTATCTTAAGAGTTTTTCTCTTATTTATCACTGTTCTGATCCAATTAGTCCAGATTTATTCTTGCATCCTATTGATCATGTAACTTTGAAAGTCAAATATGTTTGAAAAATGAAATGTCATATTTGCTCCTTTGGAAGATACAGAACAAGCCTAAGTGGTTTCAAAAATATTTTTAAAAATTGCCCAAGAGATTTTATGTAGTTGTGAAGTGCCTCTAGAAATCCAAAAAAGTGTCTTTTAGGCACCAGGAGGATTAAATGAACCCCTCCTTGGGCTACCTTGACATTGCCCTAGAAAAACTTATTCACATGTAATTATATACACACTATTTTATCAAGAAGATCTATGCCCAACTCCTGCTCTTCCTTATATGTTGGGAAATTGTGCTTAAGTAATATGTATTGCAATCAGGCAAACACAGAACAAAGATGGTGCAAGTGTTCTGCTTCCATGCTTCCTGAGACTTTCTTCAGCTGCAAAACGGGATAATGATACTTACCTCACATGGATGTTGGGAGATTTAGTGAGATACTGTGTGCAAAATGCCTGGCATCTGCTGGGTGCTAGAAAATTTCAACAAACATTTTATTTTTAAAATTTTCTCACCTTTCTCTTTCCTTTCCTCCAATTTTGAGGCAATTTAAACCTTCTGGTGCAGGATGAAGTATGCCTAGAAAAAAATCCCATATGATTCCAGATCAGAACTGTTCCAATATACCTGTAGAAAATTAAAATTTGGTTTAAAAATATTTCAAGTGTTTCAAGCGTCCTAGACTGAATTTCTCAGGTGTACTCTATAATGGACCCAAATCCCTAGGGTACTTCAAGAGTGGACCTAACTCCTTGAGTCCCTCAAAATCCTCACTGGTGAGATTACACTCAATGGCCAGGAGCAGTGAGGAAGACTGGCTCACCCTCCAGAGGCAATTTTAGCTCATATATGAAATTCTCACAAAGTCTCAAAACTAGGAAGAAGAAAAAGGAAGTAGAGAAAAAAGGAGGGCTCTAAATATTATCAGCTATCTCCTTTAAAAACTCCTGACTTACTTTGAGCCACCTTCTTCAAAACACAGCAGACTGAGAAGATGGTCTGTGCCATGGAGCAGGAAGCAGGGGGGGAGGGTGGGCAAGAACAGCTGACCACACCCAGGAAGGAACAGGAATTGTTCTTTAAATCAGTCTAAAGGGTTGGTAGGAAAGGTAAAGTGGGGGGAGCACATTCTTTCTAGAATTCCAGTGAAAAAAGAAGAACCAAAATAATGTCCTGGACTAAATTATAACTGCATGAAAAATCCATGTTGTTAGTGCTGGTCTAGCTGTGAACCACCAGCAGCCTTCACAAGGATCCCGAGGCTTTCAGTGAAGATTCCCTTCATAATTTCTTTCGTGGAGTCCTAACAGGGAACTCCTATGGAATGGGCCACAGACATAACTGGACCTACAAGGCCAATATTATGAATATGTTGTTAGTGCAATCATGGGAGCCCAGACCTCTTGGTATTCCCCTTTTACTGCAAAAAGGCAGGCCTGACCTTTTTCTAGAACAGCCATCTTTAAACTGGAGTACACATATTCTCTTGTGGGTACATAAAGACTTACTGAGAAGGACACAAAAAAGGACAGCTTTAAGAGAATCAATTTCCTCAGCTTCTATGAGTACTATCTATCTGAAAAAGAGTTTGATGTCAAGGTGCTCCCTTAATCTCCTGTCTCCAACTTTACAAGAGAAAAGCATACCAAATGCTATTCAGTCACAAAAAGGAAGAAAATTTTGCCATTTGAGACCATGTGGATGGACCTTGAGAGCATTATGCTAAGTGAAATGAGAAGGACAAATGCCATATGATCTCATTTTTATGTGGAATTTGCAAACACAAAACAAAGCTGAGCTCATATATAAAGGGAACGAATTGGTAGTTGTCAGAGGCAGGGCTGGGAGGCTCAGGAAGTTGGGCAAAATGGGTGAAGGGGGTCAAATGCATAAACTTCTACTTATAAAATAAATCAATCCAGGGATTTAATGTATAGCATGGTGATTATAGTTAATAATACTGTATTTTATATTGAAAGTTGCTAAGAGTAAATCTTAAAAGATCTTACCATAAGAATAAAAAATTATTACCATATATGGTGATGGATATTAACTAGACTTATTGTGGTGATCATTCCACAATGTATGCAAATATCAAATCATTGTGTTCTACACCTAAAACAAATATAATGTTATATGTCAATTATATCTGTTTTAAAATTTCAACAATATAGATAAGCAAGAGAATAAATAGAAGAGAAAGAATATATACAAGAATAAAGTAAATAGAAATGATAGGAAATAGGATACAATTAAGGAGGTAAAGTCTCCCCTACCCAAAGTAAAAAAAAGAAAAAAAAAATTGAGAGAGAGAAAGAGAGAGAGATTCATGGCCATGGCCATCTTCTCACTGTGTGCTCACATGGCAGAAGGGAGAAGGGATCTCTCTGGGATCTCTTTTACAATGCACGAATCCCATTCATGGAGCCTCTACCCTCATGACCTAATCATGTCCTTAAGACCCCACCTCCAAATACCTTCACCCAGGGATTAGATGTCAACATATGGATTTTAGGCAACACAAACATTCTGTCTACAATGGGTGACTTCTTTGCTTCCCACAAGACTGAAATAGAATCTAATCACAGCTGATTTGGGGCAAGCCGTGGCATCTTCGACAAAATGATTTAAAAGATGAAGAATGGAAAAAGGACAATTGAAGAACCCAGAGATGATACTGTCATTTTAAAATTAATTCCATTTCTATCTACCTTGTTTATGTGATAACATTTCTTATGTGCACACAAGGGTGGGAACAAAAAATGAGAAATAGAATTAATGCTCATTCTAGCAATAGGTAGCAGTTGTCATCCTAGATACATAAGCTAGTTGGGAAAAAAAGCCACATTCATCTCATTACAATATATGGTCAGTAAAAATTAATACCTCAAGCCATATAACCAAGCAGATTTTTTAAAACTATAATTTATATTTATTTTGTCAGCCCTGTAAAGATAGCCATATAAATTCAAAGGGAAAAAAAAAAGGTAAAACCCGCCAGCATTAGAAAAGAGCTTATTCATGTATTTTTTTAAGTGAATGATGATAGGTATCTGATCTATAGTATTTGGATCCCATTGGATACATTTTAAAAAGTGATGTAACAGCTTTATTCTAAAATGTCAATTTTTGCAGTACACTGGATATTATCCTTTGCCAACAACTTCAACTTAGAATGGAAAACTATAGCCGTCATTTTCAAAAAGAGCAGAGGATACACCGTATTTTGACCCTCTTTTAGGGGGAATGTGAACAAGAGTCTGAGGATGAGAACTACTACCGAACAGCAGGCCCCTAACCTTTTCATAACAGAACATCCCCTCTTGAACGTTAAAAAAAAAAAGGGAGTCCTAGTTTTGCTCCTGTATCTAAGTAACAAAAAACTAGTAGTAACACTTATATGTTATTAAATGAATTTTTATCTTCATCAAAGTAGCATCAGCATGTATTTAAAGGCCTTATCATGATATGCATTCAAAGTGTATTATCCATTATAATCTAGAATGTTTGGGGTACTGGAGGAATCATAGCAACTCCGTACTAATACCACACTGCCCTGGTCCAGGTCCTCTGACCTTTCAGAGTGGTCTTTTCCTATGAGGAGGCGAGAAAAATACGAGACGCATGGAAAAGGGGAACATAGGGGCAAAGGCTTTTTTCAGCAAAGCAGTAGCTTCGTCATCTGCGACCCTGGCCCCAGGCTGTGCGGGGCCCAAAGGGGCAGCTGCTACTCAGCTCACTGGGTCCTTGATGTGCCTGGGTGAACAGGCGCTTCCTACTTTTCAGGAAAAGCTGGATTTCATGTGAAATCTCTGGATTTCCATTCCAATGAACCAACCAACCAACCAACCAACCAACCCTCTTTGGTGCCACCTAAACACAAATGTGAGGTGAATTCCATTTCTGAACATGCAGTGTAAAAGCCAGAGGTCGCTAGTGGTGCTACCTAAAATATGCCCCAGATCCAAGGACTGTCTTGTACATTCCACAAAGAGACGCACATAGCAACTGAGAAGGACATTTGGAAACATCCATAGTAGTTTGCAGGGTATTTTTGTGAATATAATTTTCTGAATCTACTAAAAAATGAGGCTCGTAGTTTTATATCTTTTTTTAATTAATTAATCTCTCTAATTTCTTTCTTTTTTTTAACAGAACTCTCAAAAGGCAATGGATGGGTGATTTTGCTCCCTGGGAGCTTAAGTGTGGCCATCGTCTTCATTAAAGTAAAGGATCTATTTGAAGATGCTACTTTTTCTAAACCAAAATTAAGGCCTGATTCCTGCCTATCAGTCTATGGAATCTTCACATTGACACTAAAAAAGACACAAACCCTGTGAATTGAAATGCACCCATTTCTAACCAGCCAACAAATATTTAGCAGTAAAAGCCGGGAAGGTGACTGACCTCTTTTCCCCAGAGGAATGAGGGAAGTAATCATGTAACTCCTGTGAGAGGCTCTTGGGCCCATCAGGCTACCAGTTCCCTCCAGGGCCTGCTGTGGCAAGAATGGCCTGGTAGCATGGTCACATGGAGCTCCTCCTCCCTCCACCTCCGTAGATGGACCAACCCAGGCAAGTCCTTGACCTCTGGCAGATGGCTTGCTTGGCTGGTGTGTGCTTATCTGCTTCATCAAACACATGGATCTCCCCCAGGACTAAGAGCCCTGCTTCTCCATCTCCCCAAAGTGGTTCCTTTCCACTCAATTCTCTCCTCTTCCTTACCATTTAGGGTTCTTCACAAGACAAAGGTGTCAACCACCTAGTTGTGGGGTTTCAGTTCCTGTTAATCAACTTCTTACCCCACATCTTTTCTGCCCAAGCGACTCATTGATCTTTGTCCTTCCTGATGAGCACGAAGCTCCAGGATAGGAAGCTGGTTGCCAAGAATCAATGCTCAACATCCAGAATGAAGTGGCTGACATCCTTGCCTAGAAAGGACCCACAATAGGGCAGTCATAGCTAGGAGGGGTTCAGGTGAAGACAAGGAGGCCAGGAGGTGAGAATACAGGAGTGTTGGACAACCAAAAAGACAAACTCACAGGCTCTACTGAACTCGGGGGAAAGCCCCTAAGCACATAGTGCAAGGGTTGGTGGTAAGCTCCCCCTCACACCCCACTGCATGCCTCCTTCAGCCTTAGGGGCTCCAGGCTCGGCAGACCCAACACCTACTGAACAAACTCAGAGAGCTTGTGCACTGGGCCTCACCAGTACCTGGGCCTCACCAGTACCTGCGCCTCAGAAAGGGGGAATTTCACTGGAAGGAGGAGGGGTGGGCCAAGTTGAGTGAGGGGAGTGGGAGGAGTCTAGCACAGGCCTGGGGAGGTGATTTCAGAAGTGCAACCTGGTGCGGCAATTTTTCTCCATACCATCTGGAGGGAAGTGGTCATAATCTACTACAGATTCTCCTGAAATGACCAAGTGGACAAAGGAAAATTGTTACATTGTTGAGAAACAGGGCTCCTTTGCTTCCTCCTGAGGAGGTTTAAAGACTTTTGTACCATTCAGTGATCTCTCCCCACCTGAGGTACAGAGTGATGAGATCCGGCCAACCAGGAACTGCTCTCCCCCTATGATTCTGCAGGTAGCCAATTTGGGCCTGGCTGACATTTTTTGCAGTTTAAGATACTAAGAAAATTTAAAGGCGATCAGCCCTGTATGGGTAAAGAAAGAACTAGCCTTTTTGGCCAAACAGAAAAGGTACTATATTGTGTGAGTTATTGAGTTTTACAGATTTTAACTGATTTGTGTGTGTATTAACAAAACAAAAGTATCCGTAATCTCTATAACTAGTTATTGAAGCTGTCACAAGTACCATTATAAAGGAGGGAGAGAAGAGAATGTCTAAAATACATAAAATTATTTTTAAAAACTCATTCTAGGAAAAGGAAATGCCGGAGTAGTAAGATAAGGAGTCTTAATTAACAACAAATTCATCTATTTCCCTCCTTCAAACTGAGACACTCTTCTAAGGCAATTTGCTTGGAGAGCAGTTTTGCACCATAAATCTGGGACATGTTTTCTATGTGTGTTTGCTCTGCATGAGGCTTAAGAAAAACACAGCAACCAAACCACCCAGTCCAGCCCTGGAGGGAAAAAGAAGACCTAATCACCCGTGATGGCGATTACATAAGAGAGAATTGCACACACACACACACACACACACACACAAAAACCCAAGAGACTCAGAAGAATCAGCCTTTGGCTTCCTGTCATTTAAAAAAAAAAAAAAAATGCCTTTTCCTTTTTTTGCCTTTGTGAGGATCACTAAAAAGGCTCCTTAAAAACCAAGTGGACAGACATCTTTGGTACAAATAGAGGTCACTTAAGAATGATTTATAAGTGCACCCCAAGCCAAAATGAAGCGTGTTATCGATATCTAAAGTGCATCTGCATTTAGTGCCGCAAAGGCTCATAATCTCTTTCTAATCGGTGCCCCGAAGACGCTCCCCATGGAGGAAAGGCCTGGCTCCGGGCGGCCACCACCCCCCACCCCCCCAGGCCGCCGGCCTAGAGTTCAGGCTCTTTCTTGGGCAGCCGGAGTGCTCCTCTCTTAGATAATGCCAGGTACTCTGGAAAGTAGCCCTGTAATAATACACAAACCCCTGATGATGTCAGCGTGTTATTGACTTTCCAAGTCTGAATGACTGAGCAGAGGAGCGGGGGTGGGGCGCAATCCATCCGGCAGCGCGGGGACCGGCCAAGCGAAAATGGGCTCGCGGGCCCGGCGGGGGAGGGGCGGCTCAGAGGCGCCGCGGCAGATCCACTCTCAGGCTCCGCCGCTGCGGCTTTGGTGGCGGCGGCGGCGGCAGTGGGGTCGCTGCAGCCCTGCCCAGGCGCGGCTCCGGGCTCCCCGCGCCCGCTCCTCCGCTGTTTTCGTTTGGTCCAGGACATATCAAACAGAAATAATTGAGGCCGCCTTCTCACCCCCGGAAGCTTTAACCACGTGGCAGAGCCGGTTACAAAGCCGGGAGCAGAGGCCAAAAAGGGGGGGGCCTCCCTGCTCTCTCCTCCACTCTGCACGCGGGGCCTTCCTCCCCCCCACCCCAGGCTGCAGTGAATTTGCAGATCTGGGGGTCCTTTCCGTAGGTGTTTCCCTCGCAGAGCACCCCCCTTGTAAATTACACCTCGGCAGTGGTGACATTTTATGGAAAATGATTGTCTTCCTTTATGGTGGTTGGCAGTGCAGGTGCAGAGCTGGAGGCTCCTACTCTCGCCCTGCACATTGACCACAGGGCAGTTTGTCATCTTCAAGACTAGGTGTGAACCGTGCTAGGTTGCCCTTAAATGGAATTGCATACGGGAGGCCGGGATCTAGAGAGAGGCACTCCAAAGTGGGGCGTGGCCTTCCCTACTGGGCCTAGACCTTTCTTTCAGGCCGCACAGCTCTGGCCCCACCTCCTCCAGTCCTCCCACCCAGCCTTGCAGGTCTCAGCTTTGTGACTAGGTGTCCAGGCCCTGCCCACTGGCTGGCGGACTTTGGAGCTCTGTTTTTCCTTCTCCTAGACCTGTTGAAATCCTCCAAGTCCAGGTTGGACTCAGAACTTCTGTCCACCCCCACTGTGGCACACCACTCCTGCCTCCTCGGGTTCCTGCCTTCTCTCCCCACCGAGCTGTGTTTGTGGAGCACCCGCGTGGTCAACCCGCGCAGAGCCTGTGGATCTTCACGGTTCTGAAGGCTGCCCTATTTCGAATAGCTGTGCTAGTGTGGAGAGAGTGCTTAATCTTTCTGTACTTCTCATCTGTAAAAAGTGGGTAGTAGTAATCCCCTCAATCATGAGGTCATGAGGATTAAATGAAAGCGGGGTTCATAGGGAACTGCTTTTTTCAAATATTCTAGTCCTCTTGTCTTCCTTAGTAGAGTTAGTTCCACATCTCAAGCCTGAGCCCTTGGGGTTGTTTCTGAAAACAATAGTCAGAAGCCAGGGACCCCTATTTCCCCTACCTTCCAGGCTCTGTGAAGGTACTGAGAAGAGCCATTTGATTGCAGTAGTGGAGATGGGAGTGGGAAATGTGGCTCTGACCTAATTTGGATGGTTCACAGCTGCTTTCCAAATCTGCACCGGCTGGCCCAGTGGGGTAGGTCCAGAAGTGAAGAGCTGACCCATCTTAGTGAGTCTTAATCAGAAGTGGCTTAATCAGAAGCCTTCTTGGGGAATTTTGAAACTGGAAGTGAAAAAGTCCATTTCTCCCCAGGGCTTAAACTGCAAGATATTATAGATTTGGAACCTTCTCTATGACCCTGTTTCTCATCATGTGGAGGAAAGGCCAAGCTGAAGACAGAAATGGGGATAGAGGTAAACGTCCAGAGAGAGAGAGATGGAGACAGAGACAGAGATACGCAGGCTGGGAGAGCAGAGTTGGGAAGCCCAGAGAGGGCCGAGTTTGGCAGGACCAGTTCCAGTGTTCCTGACCCAGTCCTGCCGGCCCAGGTTCCTTTGACAAGCAGTATTTTCTACAACAAATTCTCCTAGTCGCGTAACTTCGTTTACATTTTTGTTACACACACACACACACACACACACACACACACACACAAGTTGTTATTAATACACCACCATGGAATTTATTAGCCTAATTTGTACAGTATCTTAGTTGAGTTGAAGACTAGCTCCCCACCCCTACCATAAAGCCTCAGAGGGCAGAGCTGTCTTTTCTGCCCTGCAGTATCCCTATCAGTGCCTTACAGCAAGTAGCTCCGTGAATGCTCTTCAAATTGAAATGAGCAAGGTATAAATGGACAGGAAGTACCCTGGCAGCTATTGGAACAGGAACCTTCAACCCATTACCTTCTTCTGGAAGCACATTTATTCTGCCCCAGTGGTAATTAGGGTTTATTCAAGTGAAGAGAAAGACAAAAGAGAAGAAACTTTATCCCCTCTAAATTGCATTTAATAAAATTCTTGGAGAAAATGAGTGAATCATCAGGCTTAATAATTCCCCCTGGGTTTTTGTTGGAGAGAGGCTGGAGAAATGCATAGTATTCAACATTTCTGGGACAGCAGATGCACATTTTATCTGAGAAAGTACTATAGTGACTTAACCTACTCCCCGCCCCCCATTTGTTTCCAAAAGGTTTTTTCCAGCCTCTGAGTCACTTCCAGTCAGATCCAAAGACAAAAGCTAGCTAATTGTGTGTCAGTGAGCCAGGTTTCCCGCCCTGCCTTATCGTGAACACCCTTTCCAGCTCCAAGAAGATGGAATGCTTTCCAGCCCTATAAGGCACTGAGTGGAACCTATTACTCAGGGCTCTGAGGCGGGCTCTCCAGGGAGGAGGCCTGGGCCCTCCCCACTCACTCTGGCATCTGGCAGCTGATCTCTCAGCTGATAACACCTTGGGTGTCTCCTTCCCAGGGTTATTTCCAATTGCAAACTCTTCTAGAAGCTACCCCACTCCCTGGGCACCCCTTTGAGCCCAGGAATACAAAGATGAATATAAAAGGAGGCCCTGGGCCTCTAACAATTTGTCAAAGAATGAGGGAGAAAGGCAGAAATGAAGTGAGGTGAGACAAGCTTGGGGGGGGGCCACAGACCCCACCATGCTAAGACTAATGATTCCCCACCTCCATTCCCCACCTTCTCTCAGCAGCACTGCACCTGGTGGACAGTTTCCAATTTCTTTCTTTTCTTTTCTCTCTCTCTCTCTCTCTCTCTCTCTCTCTCTCTCTGTGTGTGTGTGTGTGTGTGTGTATTTACTTTAGAGAAAGAGAACACAAACAGGAGGGACAGGGGGTGAGTGAGAGAGAGAATCTCAAGCAGACTCTGCACCCGATCACAGAGCCCGATGCCACGCTCAGTCTCATGACCCTGAGCTCAGGACCTGAGCCCAAACCTAGAGTTTAACACTTCACCGACTGCCTCACCCAGGCATCCCAACACATCCCAACTTGGAAACACATTCTCTCCAGGTTTCCTTGATGCCCGTGTCCAGCTAGTTCTCTACTCCCACCCTCACATCATCCCCAACCCACTCCTTCTTGTAGAGCTCTTTTTCTTCCAGATAATGGTACCACATCCACCTGGCTGCTCACTCTGTAAGATACAATCCTTGGTCTGCTCTTCTCTCTCCTTCACCACATCCAATCTACCAGCTTCTTCACCTCCAGAAGTGTTGCCACCTGTACACTTGTCCCCATCTACACGGCTACCACTCACTAAAACCACCATCCTCTCTCCACACTCAGCATTCCCCCATTTTTGCCGGGCAGGCATCAAGGCATTCTATAATCTGGTCCCATAATGCACACACACCCCCTTCCCCCAGCTCGTGCCATTCCAGCCACACCAGACCTCCTTTCCTTCTTCCACCACCCCACCCCTTCCTACCTGAAGGCTTTTGCTTTTGGAGTTCGTAATCTGTGAGTGGAAGATTCTTCTGGCCCTTCCTGGGATTGGCTCCTTAGTATCCATCTTACTCTGTTCTGTTCTGGTTACCATAGCGGACTGGTGGCTTACACAACAGAAACTTAGTCCTCACAATTCTGGAGGCTGAGAAGTCTGAGATCAAGGTGCTGGCCGATTCAGGATCCAGTCAGAGCCTGCTTCCTGGTTTACAGACATACACTTTCTTGCTGTGTCCTCACATAGTAGAGAGAGAGATCACCTCTCTCAGGTTCTATCTTATAAAGGCACTAATCCCATTCACGAGGGCCCCACACTTATGACGTAATTGCCTCCCAAAGACCCCACCTCTGAAAACCATCACACTGGGGATGAGGGCTTCAGCAGACAAACTGGGGGGAACAAAATCATTCCATCCATAGCAGTATTCCTCAGGTTTCAGTTCAGTTGTCCCCTCCCTAGAAAGGCCTCCCATAACCCTCATACCTCACTTTCTCTCACATTACATGGCTGTGGCCTGTATCACTTCTCTTATTTCTCTGCTTGTTTGATTCTGTATTCTCTGTCTCCCCAGTGGAAGAGAACCATCAGGAAGGCAGAGGTCTAATCAGATCTCATCCTGCTCATTGTAATTGTTGAGCTCACAGACCCGAGTCTATTTCATAGCTAGTACACAGTAAGGCCCTTTTGGTGAATGAGTACAGATGGCAGAGAAAGTTCAATGTAGACACAGCTAAATTAGCTCTCAAGAAAAAGTAGAAGTCCACCATGGAGAGTTTAGAAGGGAGGCATGAAGGCACGACACTACCCTGTATGATCATGGACCCTCTCTTGACCTCACTTATCCCTCCAGCTATTCCTTATTACTCTGCTCCCTTTATTGCTTTATTCCTTTTTTTGTCTTGACTCACCATCTTCCTCCTCTCCCATTCTTCCTTACTCTTACTACTGCATCCGTCCCAAAGCATTCCACCCAAATCGCCCTTCTCCAGGTTACCAATGATCTCCATATTGCTAAACTCTCCTGGAAGGTTTCAGGACCATCTTACCAAACTTCACAGAAGTATCTGATATAACTGATACATTACTGATTCCATCTAGAAATACTTTCTTCCCCTTACATCTGAATTGCTACCTCCAAAAACCATTACACTCGGGATGAGGGCTTCAGCGGACAAACTTCATCTCTCCCCCCTTTATGGTTCTACCATCTCAATATCCTCGCTGACTCCTCCACTCTACCCATCTTCTGTCTCCTGAATGTCTACCCATCTTCTGTCCACATACAAATCCTGTAGTCTCTGCTTTTAACATAAATCCCTTATCTGACTACCTCTTACTACTTCTGCTGCTATTTCCCTGCTCTAAACCATATTCCTCTCTTACCTGATTACCCCAACAGCTTCCCAAGTGGTCTCCCCACTTCTGTACCTCAGTCTATACATAGAAGAGCAGTCCAAGGAATCCTTTGAAAATTTGTCAGGTCATGTCACTCCTGCACAAAACCTTCCAGTGGTTTTCCATTTAACTCAGAGTCAAAGCCAAAAGCCTGACAGTGGTATTCAAGAACTTACCATATGGTCCTACCATCTACCGAGTCCCAATTTCCTTCTAGTCTCTTGTTTTCTCATTGCATTCCAGCACCTTAGTAGGCTTGCACTAAATATTTACTGAATAAAAATGGAATTTGAGAATGAAAGTTTACAGACTGGAACCTAGAATTGGGCCACAGAAGAGCAGGCAATCATCACAGCAGAGATAGAACTGGTGAAAGAATCAGAGGCCATAAATTCCAAAGGCCTTGTGTGCTATGCAGTTGTTTGGATATTATCATCTATGCAGTGGAGTAGCACTGAATGTTTTTAAGCATTGAGCTTTCATGGCAGTGAATGTGCCTCGAGTGGCTCTGGATGCATCATGGAGTAGATTAGTGTAGAGGCTGGTGGCCCAGAGCCCAGGTTACAGGCTGAGGGCAGTTGGACTGATGAGCAAGAAGCCAGTCTGACACAAGTCAAGCTGTGTGAGCAGTTGCTAACTTTGTTCATTGGCCTACCTGACAAGATCTCCCTGTATGCACCAGAAAGAAAATATGGAACTCGAATGTGGTTAAGTAGGCCCTCTTAGCCAGATTTCCTTTACCTGAGCCTCAAACTAAAGGTATCACTTGAGTGTGTATTGTGAGGAAAACAATCACTTGCCCTCATATTGCACCATAGAGCTTACAAAAGATTTTTCCAACTATTTCATCAAAAAACTCAAAAGACCCGAAATACTCCAGCCAGTATGTTTAAGTATCTCGCCACTTCATGGTTAAGAAAGGAGATAACACTTATGTCCTAAAATACACTAGGGAACATTTCTGATGAATTGCTAAGAATATAGTTATAACACAACCTAGGGCACTTCTTTTCTCCTTCTGACAAAAACCGTTTCGGACTCTAAATTTTCAGAGATCGAAGGTCAGTGTTGTTCGACTTGATGACATAGGTTTTTTGAATCCATCCAATGACTCTTTTCTCTGCAGTTAGTCACTTGAATATGTGCACTGAGAGATATATAAATGCACTAACAGGTAAAAGAGGGACTTTCCCCAGTTACTTCTGCATAGAGTAAGAGCTCATACTTTGCTTCCTCAACCACAGAGAAAACATCTATGCTTATAAGAATATTTATAGGACTACCAGGAGTTCCCCTTTAGTCCCCCTAACTCTTTGCATACACCTGAAAGAGTTTATTTCTACATAAATAGTCTTTGTACACCCCACATGCCTTTCTTCCTTGGCAGAAACCCAATTTAGACATGACTGTATTTGAATGTTACAGCCCAAGCAATTAGTTTCGTGTTGATACTTAAATATTCCTAGCTGAAGCGGCTTTAGAAATTATCTAGTGAGTCTAACTTCTTCATTTTCCAAACAAGAAAACTGAGGCTCAACCAGCAAAGGGGAGGGGAAAGGACATTGATGCTTCTTAAACTGGTGCCGTCATCCCAACTGTAGCAGGCTGTCTCCGTAGTACGTGACTTCCTCTATTCTTCTCCGTGGCAAAAAAAAAAAAAAAAAAAGAAACCTTTGAGGGAGGTGTATGAGTACAAGCTCTCCAGAGAAACAGAACCAGTAGGATATGTATATAGAACGATAGAGAAAGAGATATACAGAGAAAGAGATAGAGAAAGAGACAGAGAGAGAGAAAGAGATTTAAAGGAGTTGGCTCATATAATCATGGAGACTTACTAGTCCAAAATCTACAGACTGGGCAGTCAGACTTGAGATTCAGGGAAAAGCTAATGTAGCTGTTCAAGTCCAAAGGCCATCTGCTGGCAGAATTCCTTTTCACTTGGGAGAGGTCAGCCTTTATTTCTATCGGGGCTTCAACTGATAAGATGGGGCCCACCTACATTAATTGAAGTCTATGCCTTACTCAGAGTCTACTGATTAAAATGTTAATCTCAGCCAAAAACACCCTCACAGAAATACCCAGAATAATGTTTGACCAAATATTTGGTCATCATGACCCAGCCAAGTTGATGCATAAAATTGACTGCCGCAGTAAATAATATCATAATTTTACAAATGTACTTTGAAAACTGGTCCCCAGAAAGTTTGAGTGACTTAATCAAGGTCACCTAGCTAATTAACTGGGACCAGAACTTGGGGCTTATAAGTCCCAGAGAGTCTTCGTTCTACTAAACTATGTTCTGTCTACTAAATTCTCCAAGGAAAAGAAAGAAGATAGCAATTTTCGAGTGCCTAAAATTCTATTTGCCAGGCTCTGTATGAAATTGTTTACCTAAGTGCCATTTAACAGACCACCCTTGTGTAGATATGGAAACAGTCTCTGAGAAAGGCTAAATGACAAGCCCAAAGTGGCAAGCAAGTACTGGTAAAGTGGAGCTTTGAATCTAGATTTTTATGGTTCTAATACTTCCTACCATCTGGTGGGTTTTTTTGTCCAATCTGGAATTTTTTAATGATATTCTCCCTTGTACTCATCTTCCTTTCAGTTCAGCAGGATGTAATTCCTCCCCCCAAATTTTAAGAAATGGCCAGATTCTTCATCCACTAAGACTATTTCCTCAGTTCAGAGTGTATTTTCAAGTATCGAATAGGAATATAAGATGAAGAGACGGATCGTAAGAGATGTATGAACTCTGCCACATTAAAATGAATGCCATCTCAATTTAAAAAGCGATCCCCGGCAACAATACGCTCATTCCATTACTCAAGACTCTTTGTGGCTCCGCTTTTGAAATCACTTTCAGGGCCCATATCACTTGCTTTTCAAAAATAGTTTTAAAAAATAGTTTAATGTTAACAAATGTTCATCATTTGATTTGATTTTTGGGAAACAGAACCAAGTCGTCCGGTGCCAAATCTGGTGAATGATGGAGGTTCACGATCAAGCTAATACAGTTTAGATTAAGAGTAAAAAAATGAGGTGTGATGATGAAAGAGTGAGTGATTTTCCTGAAATAGCTGGAAAAGTGCCTTCAAGGGCAGCCCAACCTCCTTTCAGGCAATGACAACAAAGTTGGAATAAGTGTTTAAGTCAATGAGAGTGGTCCCTCAAGTGACTCCACAGGACAGTTTTCTACAGGACAGTAGTCTATCTGGCTTATCCGAGCGTGTTATGGTCATCCCCCATGTTAAGGTTGTTTTTAAAATAGTATTTTTAGAAATATTTTGGAATGAGATACTCTTACCCATACACTGGTTAGTGTTGGCTAAATAATGATCCAGAAGACAATGGCAGGACCTGTAATATAGCTGTCACAGTCCAGGGACAATGATTGAGAAATTTCCATTATTTTTTTTTTACTCCTGTTAATGCAAAGGGCAAATCAGACAAAGGGTTTTTCTTGGAAATAATCTCTCCTTTTTCAAGAAACACAAATGAAATGTATAAGAGAAAAGGTCTCTCTCCCAAACACAAATTAGAGAATTGCAGATCTTTGAAAGTTTAGAAAGGAATGTCATCTTGCTCCCAGCTTTCTTCCTTAATGTCCCCTCATAACATCCCTTGTAACCCATACGTGGAAGTCCCCTGAGATTCCACACATAATTAACACTTGGCAGAAATAAGGAGAGTCAGCCTAAGGCTCTCTTAAATTTCATTATGAAATTTGGATTTCCAGGAGGGTGGTTGGGGGAGGGGCAGCCCCACTTCTCCCACAGAATTCCCAGTCACTGAATTTCACATGAATTTATAAAGATGTCCTCAGCCAGTCAAAAGGCATTTCCCCAGCGTCTGCTCTGTATAGGGCACCGTGGAAGTGTTGAGGGAGCTGCAACCTGGCATGAAACAAAATCCCAACTCACTTCCCTGAGCTCACCGTAAGTCCTCCCTAAAAGCCCAGTGTTAAGAGCAGAAGGCTTGACCAAGGAGTTAGCTAGAAAAGGCCCGCACCCAGCAAGGCCGGAAGGGCGCCACATTGAAGAACGACAGGATGCCCCTGCTCGAGTGCTAGAGGGTGTCCCTGTCCAGCGAAGGTCTGTCAGGGCAGCACGTGGCAACCTGACAGGAAGACTTACACGTCAGACCGAGGGCAGAGCCTGCGGGCTGCGGCACCCGGGCAGCCGCTCAGCACACACTTAGGGAGTTGGCCGCTACCTTTCAGGCACCATGTTAGCTAGGCACTTGGCTGACTCCAGGAATCTGAGGAAAGTCTTTAGACTGTTTAGTTTAGTCCCTAAAGTAAAAGACGAGGTCATTGCCTGCAAATATGGTTGGGGGAGTAAGTGCTGGAGCTGTTTGATTTTGAACAGGTAATACTTGTATATAGTATGAAATACAAACGGTGTGAGAAAACAGAGGAAATCTCTCTGTTTGCTTCTGTCCACCAGCGATCTAGGTCTCCTCTGCGCAGGCAACCAGGCTCCCCAGCCAGGAAAGCCTCTGAGGGGCCAGCTGCCATAAAGGAAACACGCAGTTAATTAAAAACAATCAGAAGAATTGTTGGGGTACCTAATTTTTTTGTTTGTTTGTTTTATCCTGGGGTATCAGCCGACTTTTTGCCCAGAGCAGTAATTAAGAGCGTGTTTAAACCTGTTCCTGTCTTGATCCTCACAGGATTTTACTTTTCCAAAGATTGTTGTCCTGTCTTCATTCGGCTTCTCTGTCACATTAACAGTATTTGCAGGACCACCTCACCCAACACCCAACACCTATGGTCACTTCACTTGGCACCGTTATGGTTACCCCGAGTCATTCCCTCCGAGGATGCCTGGAGCCCAGCTGTTTCTGGGCATAGCCCCTTCCTTCTGAGTTGTGTGCAGGAGGTCCCAGGAGTTTATTAGAATGCCTCCAGCACAAATTCCTCCCTGGGGTCCCCAGAACATGCTGTGGAACCAGAAAAAATTGGGAACCCTGAAACATACACTCATATCTTACACTTCTGTCTTGTCCTTATTAAAGAAGATATAGGGAAGTACCTGAAAAAAACATAGGGAAAAGCTGTCAGTTGAAATAAAAGGCCATGTTCCTTTCTCTGCAACTAACAACTTAAAAAAAGAAAATCTATATACCTTTAAGCTGCCTGATGGGCAGGAGAACAGATGTTCTACAGATTAAAAAAAAAAAAGAAAAAGAAAAGAAAAAAAAAAACTCCTGGATAGTTTAAACAGGAAGGGATAAAGGGATTAAGAAGATTATTGAAAATGCTAGAGGTAAGACTGTAGGCCAGATGTTCTTGAACCTCTGTGACTGAGACCCATAGCTAGAAATACATTTTCCACTGTGACTCAGAATACACATATATAGATGAATGTACACACACACACATAAAACTAAAATACAAATTATCTAAAAAACTTAACTTTTACTAGGGACAGTGTAATTGGATATCTTTGCTATTACATTTATTCTATTTCCTTCTCTTTCTCGCTGTGTGTGTGTGTGTGTGTGTTTCAATGCACTAAATAGGTTTCATTACCTATGCAGGCATATCTCATTTTGCACTTTGCTTTCTTGAGCTTTGAAGATATTCCATTTTTTACAAAGAGAAGGCTTGCAGCAACCCTACATTGAGCAAGTCTTTTGGCACTATTTCCCAACAGTATTTGCTCACTTCGTGCCTGTGTGTCACATTTTGGTAATTCTCCCAATTCTTCAAACATTTTCATTATTAATATATTTGTTATGGCCATCTGTGATCAGTGGTTTTCAATGTTACTATTGTAATTATTTTGTGGTGCCACAAACCACTCCCATATAATACGGCAAACTTAATAAATGTTGTATGTGCTCTGGCTGCTCCACACACTGGCCGTTTCCCCATCACACACCCTCTTCTCAGGCCTCCCTATTCCCTGAGACACAACAATATTGAAATTAAGCCAATTAACAACCCTATAATGGCCTCTGAGTATTCAAGTGAAAGGAAGAGTCATAATTCTCACTTTAAATCAAAAGCTAGAAATGATTCAGCTTCATGAAGAAAGCAGGCTGAAAGCCAAGACAAGCCAAAAGCTAGAGCTCTGGCACCAGACATGTAGCTATTGTGAATACTAAAGAGAAGTTCTTGAAGGAAATGAAAAGCCCGACTCCAGTGAACACATGAAAGATAAAGCAAAACAGCCATATTGCTGATGTGGGGAGAGTCTGAGTGGTCTGGATAGAAGATCAAACCAGATACAACAGTCCCTTAAGCCAAAGCCTGACCCAGAGCAAGGCCCTCACTTTCTTCAATTCTACGAAGGTTGAGAGAAGTGAGGAAGCTGCAGAAGAAAAGTTTGAAGCTAGCATTGGCTGGTTCATGAGGCTGAAGGAAAGAAGTCACCTCCATAACACAAAAATGCAAGGGGAATCAACAGGTGCTGATGGAGAAACAGCAGCACGTTCTCCAGAAGATCTACTGAGATAATTCATGAAGGTGGCTATCCCAAACAACAGATTTTCAATGTAGATGACACATCTTTCTTTCTATTGGAAGAGATGCCATCTAGGGTCTTCATCACTAAAGAGGGGAAGTCAATGCCTGGCTTAAGAACATCAAAGCACAGGCTGAATCTCCTGCGAGGGCCCAGTCCAGCTGGTGACTTAAAGTTGAAGCCAGTGCCCACTGACTACTCCATATATCCTGGGGTGCTTACGAATTATGCTAGATCCACTCTGCCTCTGCTGTATAAATGGGAAAACAAAACCTGGATGACAGCACATCTGTTTACAACATGACTTACTGAGTATTTTAAGCCCACTGTTGAGGACCACTGCTCGGGAAAAAAAAAAAAAAAAGATTGCTTTCAAAATATTACTTCTCATTGACAATGCACCTAGTCACCCAGGAGCTCTGATGAAGATGTACCAGGAGATTAATGTTATTTTCACACCTGCTGATGCAGCATCCTTTCTGTAGCCCATGAAGAACTTGGCTTTCAAGTCTTACTATTCAAGAAGTAACACTACATAAGGTGACAGTTTCCATGGATGGTGATTCCTCCAACAGATCTGGACAGAATAAATTAAAAATGTTCTAGGAAAGGTTAAGCATACTAGATGTTCTTAAGAACTTTGTGACCCATGGGAAGAGGTCAAAATATCAACATTAGCAGAAGTTTGGAAAATGTTGATTTCAACCCTCCCAGATGACTCTGAAGGGTTCAAGACTTCAGTGGAGGAAGTAACTGCAGATGGGGTGAAAATAGCAAGAGAACTAGAATTGGAAGTGAAATCTGAAGGTGGGACTGAATTGCTGCAATCTCATGAGAAAACTTGAACAGATGTGTAGTTCTTTCTTATGGATGAGCAGAGAAAGTGCTTTCTTGAGATGGAAGCTGCTCCTGGTGAAGATACTGTAAAGACAGTAGAAATGACAACAAAGGATTTAGAATATGATATACACTTGGTTGAGAAAGCAGCAGCAGGGTTTGAGGGCATTGATTTCAATTCTCAAAGAAATTCCACTATGGGTAAAAATGCTATTGAACACCATCACCTGCCATAGAGAAATCATTTCTAAAAGACAGAATCAATCAATGTGGCAAAGTTCATCATTATCTTATTTTAAGAAATTGGCCACAGTCACCCCAGCTTTAAACAACCACCACGCTGATCAGTCAGCAGCCAGCAACATGAAGGGGAGACCCTCCACCAGCAAAAAGATCATGACTTGCTGGAAGCTCAGATGATGGTTAGCATTTTTTGGCAGTAACATATTTTTTAATTCAAGTATTGTTTAATTAACTTAATAAACTATAATATAGTGTGAACATAACTTTCATATGTGTTGAGAAATCAAAAAATTAATTTGACTCACTCTATTGTAAGAGTCCGATATTCACTTGATTGTGGTTATCCACAATAAGACCCGACAATACCGCCCAGGGTATGCCTATTGTTAGAGAAACATTGCCCTAGGCTGATCTCCCAGTCAGGACTCTCAACCCCAGAATCAATTGCCTCTGCTCCATAGGGGAAAGGCTATTTTCCACTTGTGCAGAAGCTGCCAAATCAGGAGATTTCCCCCCATCAGATAAGGAAGCTACAACATAGCTCCTGGCTTCAGAATGAAGCCACCTCCACCACAAACCTGCATATCTCACCTCTAAATTCAAGACTCACAGGAGTTTATCTGACTGGTGGAAGCCTAGCTGCAAGGGACTCAAAGCAATGCAGTTTTTACCTTTCCAGCCTCAGCAAGCAGTGAGGGTTTTTAAATGAGAATGGATGGATGCTAGAAAGCAAGCCAATATTTCTTCAAGATGGAGGGTGCCCATTCTGCAGACATTCTGTCTGCAGACATCAAGACCTCTGGGCTACCTGTTTCCTAGTCTTTACAGTGAGAAATCTTCAGCCCAGGGTATTCCTGGGGTCCCTGCAGTTCTAGGAATCCAAGAACTCTGACCATGACTCCACTTTTTCCTGGGATGCACTGAACACACTAAAGTCAAGTTTCTTAGAGAATCTGCACCAGTTTGACTCTGTAGAAATGGTGCTCATCTGATCAACCATGCACACGTACCTGTGGGTTTATATGTAGTGAAACATTTAGGATTGAATTTTACATTGAACTTGAAAATGGTGGCATCCCATAAACTTGGTCTTTCAGGGAGTTGCACTATATATTCACAAATATTTCTTTTGGGAAACATTTATCAACCACGATTCCGTGTCCAGTATTATAATGGATGCTGCAATTCACAGCCAATTTACTAGTGATCTCTGCCCTCAAGGAACTTACAGTCTGATGGAATGATAAACACATGAATCACATTAATGTATGTGACAGAAGTTAGGACAGGCTCAATCGTGTGCTGCTAAGGGAACATGGAGGAGGAAGACTTGCGTGAGACTGCGGAATCATGGAGGGATTTGGAGGCAGTGGCCCTTTTATTGAGTTCTGAAGGATGAGTAGTCATTACCAGGTAAGAAAGCAGAGGAAAGGGTATGCCCAGGAGAAGAAAGAGCCAGCGCTGTAGCACAGGCGCCTCAAACAGGGCAATGAGCATGAGGGCCTAGGGACTGTTCCACGTGATTGACTACAATCAGATGAGGAAACATGGTGGGAAACGAAGCCGTGGGAAGAGGCAGTTAGAGCCCAGACTGTGCCTGCTCTGTTAAATAAGTAGCCAAAAAACAATAATAATGATTTATTTGAACACGTTAGGTTTGTCGTCTCTTCTTTGCCATTGTTTCCTGAGATTTCTGGGCTAGAATACATAAATTTAATGTTTACTCCTCTTTTAATCAAATGTCCTGTACTCAGCGTTGTTAATTCTGCTGGGGAGGGTGGGTGCAGAGGAGCACGAAGCAAGGTCATATATTATGGTGCAAATACCAGATGCAAATATGAATGAACATCTGGAAATGGGTCATTTATAACAACACTATTAAAGGTGAGTGAATTTTCTTAGGGTATTTCAGGATCTACATATTTACATAGAGTCTATAAAAATACTCTTAAAGAGTAAGTAATCGACCCATTTGTAATTGTGTCCTTGTTGTTAGTAAGAAGGTTTCTTCATATAAATTCACAGCTGTCACTTACAAAGAAATGCTCTGAGGCTGAACTCTTTTATATTAGCATTATAATTTTAGACTGACTTCTGAGCTCCAAGCCACTTAGAAACTTTTTGGAATAGATAGCAAGCAGGGTAATACTCATTTAATTCCTTTGCACAGTAATCTGATGGCTGAATATGAATATGCTTCAGAGATTCTTTTAGGACTAGCTGGGGAATGAAATCAATCATAGTGCATAAATTACAAGAAAAGTGCTATTGGTATCAATTACCTAAGCTCTGTGAATGTAAGTCTTCTAATTTCCTGTTAAATCAGTAATGTTACCAATTTCACTCTATTATTTTAAATAGGACTGTAACTGCAGTTGCTAGGAGTTGAATGAGAGTAGACAAATGTGAATAGTTAATGAGTCTCACCAACTAATAACAAATTGAAGGTGTCAATAACAGTGATATTGTAGCATGATTCTCAACGTTCCACCCTGATATCTGCAAAAGAGGATTTAATTCTGTTACCTGTTCAATCTGTGCCCCACGGTCTCCCTAAATCCATTTTGCGCACAGTAGATGCCTGGTGAGTTGAGGGGTCCCTGTTGCCACAGCCAGCCTCTCTCTTCCCCCAAGATAATGACCCTGAGCGGATACAGGAAGTCTTGGTTGCACTTTCCCTCGTAATCTACCCCCCCACACTGCTCACAGCTACATTTCACTGACTCATAATTTCCAAGTACGATCAGCATGCTAACAGGAAAGATCCAGTCACTGGGCAGAGCAGTCGCCCTAGAGGCTGGCCAAGGCCTATCCGATGACCACTGGTGGCTGCCACTGCTGATGGCAAGACAGAAATAAGGACAAGCACAGTGACAACAGCACCAAAACCTAGAGTACAAGAACACTGAGTAGCAAAGCCCTGGTGGCGTGCTCAGCACCCCTACCCCTGTCATCACACACTGCACTGAATGGGGTGGGGGATGCAGCTTCACTTAGCTTGCAGCTATTAGCTCACTTCCTATTCTCCAGAAATGATAAAATCAGCAAATGGCATATCCCACTTGGTCGTGTCACTGGAATCAGACTTGCTGGGAGCCAAATCACAACCAAGGTTTGGAGAGACCTGGATTTGAGTCCAAGTACCATACATACGGTATGGTCAGGTTGGGTCTCCCCCTGCGAGGAGACATCTTCTCAGGTGCACGCTGGCTGCACCACTCAGCCGCTTCTGGGACAGGAAACACAACTCCACCCTTCTTCTTTCCTTGGTAAAGCCTCATCTTCGATTGAAGAAACCCAACTGTCTAAATCACCCCACTCTTTTTCAGTTTGCGTTCTTCTGTTTGTCATCATCTTGCACATGTAAAGGTACCTACAATTCTCTAAATCTGTTTGCAAGTGCCCTCCTTAGTTCCACTGATGCTCACAGAACACCTGATGAATGGAGAAGGTTCTTGTAACAAAGGATAACTATTAATAAGTCAGTTGTCAATCAGCCAGATGAGCCAAATAGCTAAATGTGAAATGGGCGTAAGGAACTGGTAGGGAGCTCAACTTACGTCAGGTTTTACAGTTTTATTTAGATTTTATTATTTATTTGACAGAGAGAAATACAGCCGGAGAGGGAACACAAGCAAGGGGAGTGAGAGAGGGAGAAGCAGGCTTCCCACCGAGCAGGGAGCCCAATGTGAGACTCGATCCCAGGTCTCCAGGATCATGACCTGAGCCGAAGGCAGCCGCTCAACCAACTGAGCCACCCAGGCGCCCCTACAGTTTTAGTTAGTCTCTTGGTCAGTTCACTACTTGCCCAACAGTTATTCTCAGAAGAGAAGTTTCCTTTAATGCTACAGAAATCAAATGTAGAAATGAACAAGTGAGTCAAGGAAGGAAGGCAAGGGAATGGAATGGGAAGAAAGCAGCCCAGGTCAACTCTAGTATCACTCGTTGTTCCAGGAGCATTTGGTAGAACTGAAGAGGATTAAGAACAAGGAAGCTGGCAGGCCTCCCAGTACATACTTCTTAGGTTCACAAAAAAACCACCACAGTCCTGCACATGGCCCTGGGCCGTCTCACGCCATGACTGAAGACAGTATCTCAAATTAAGGTGAAATACTTAGAAAATGAGGATGCTCTACTGTATGAGGATGGGAGAGATACTGAGAGAAATAAACTGAATTTGCACATACAGAAACTGGGTCACGAGAAATCAAGGAGCTGTAGGAGTCACAAGACTCATTAAGAGCCAACTAGAAGCAGGTCCCCCTGTTCAAAGCCCCTGCTATGCCCCACATTATAGCTGGATTACTTCACAGATTGTAAAGTACTCTAATGCTGATTATCTATTTTCAACCTCTGTGACTGTAAATGAGATTAGAAAGTTTGTATGATGGGAAATTCAGTGGTGCATCATGTGATAATAAGTAAAGAAATGTACTTATGATAAAATCCTTTCTGACATAAATAACACAGCCCACTGTTGAGGGAGGCCAGGTCTGTACACACTGAGGTGTTATTATTAGCCGAGACTCTGGCTATGTTTGTATTTCTGGTCAGGAGCACAGAAAAAAGAAACCAGATTCCTGAAGAAAGATTTACCTAGTGCACAGTTCTTCAGAAACTTAGTTATTTCCTGTTTCAATACAAAAATGTCTATTTTTGTAAAATCATCTCCTCAGAAACACGCCTTCTCAAGGAATATTGTATGACTTTTCACATCAGAAAATGCTCTGATTGAATCATCAGACGCTTTTTGAGTGGCAAAAACAAAGCAAACAGAACTTTGTAACCTCAAGAGCCCATGCTATCAGGAATTATGGTCATTGTTATTTCAGCCTCTTTCTCCAGAAGGATCATGAATGAACGTTATTCAAAAGTCTCAGATGGACCCAGCAGGTCCCAGATTGTGACAACCTGGCTCAAAGTCGGAAGGAGGAATGGGCTTTCTGTCACTGGGACTGACAGGGGAAGGGCAGGGAAGGAAGGTACGGTGGCAGGAAGGAACGCCTGGTCAACCCTGAACTGCTTTACTGCTAGAAATACAGCCGGCTTCACACAGATGCAGCCTGTCCAGCCTCGGGCCTTCCCCACAGAAGCTAAACATATGGGTATCGATTTCTAAAGAACAGCAACATTAACAGTTGACGTGAATCCTGTGCTTGCCACATGCCAAACCCCAAGCCTAGCACTTTCTCCCTCCAACAGCTCTGAGAGGGTCTAAGGGGAAAGGGAAAAAGGGTGGGGAAGGGGTGGGCCAGGCCTGCCCACACTGCATTGGCCCAGTTTAGTCACGTGTTCCCACCTGAGTGCACAGCTGACCGAAATACACTCCGGTTTGGCCCATGAAGAAGCCAAGAGCGTGCATATTAGGAAGCATTATGCCTTTGCCTCAGGAACCAGAATCTTCACTTTAATTCCTTCTTTCTTTGCTGCTCAACAGTTATTTTTACAAAATGGTTTTTAAAAACAGCAGATACAGAAGATTTCCTGAAGGACATGGGATCTACCGATTTCTAAACAGTGCCGTGTGTATTTAGATCCATTATTTGCTCCCACATTCAATGCCCCGGAAACACGTTTTCTGATTTGCATTCGTTGTGCCTCTGACTGGCACTGAGGAATCCAGTGAGAAATCCCGGCATGAAATTCATGTGCTATCTACCTAGAGGATGGTATTAAGGGGGAAATGTCCTCTCTGGCCTTAGTGTGAGTAAAAGCTATGCCTCTCTTGAGTTGATTTTTTGAATCTTACGAATATTCAGAATCTTAAAATTGCTCATGTATCCCACTTTGCGAGGTCTAGTAAGCAACTCGGAGCCAACGTTGATCCCCTTCTCCAGACACTGAACAAACACTTTATCATATTCATTTCTGTGTACAGACTTGACCTGTCTTTATCATTTTCCTGCCAAAAACACAACTTTCCCTTCACCCTAATTGTTCCTATTATTTATTTTCTATTTTTGTATTTTACATGTAGAGACAGAACCTTGTGATACAAGATGGGGAAAGCAACATGAATTCAGTCATAGTTGCAACTTGGAATCTATGCCAAATTCCAGCTTCTCTCTGGGGGTTATTCAGAAAGACAAATGTGGTAGATACTCCCCAGCTGTCATACTGCCTCAGTGAACAGGAAACTCTGTGAGCAGCTGACCTTCCAAGCTGATCTCAGGCCAGTGGCATTCTTGGTGGTATCCCCACAACATCTTAGAGGTGAAAAGTGCCAGATGTGGAATGTGTGACAAAATTGCTCTCTTCGGTAGGGTCTTTGCTTAATGAAGAGCTGTGAAAGCATGGGACCTGTGGGAATGGTTTAAGAATGACCTGTGTGTTCACACTGCAAATCTACTGGGGCTGAGTGACCTTGAACAATGCACTAAACTTCTCTGGGCTTCTCATGTCTTTATCTGTAAAATAAAAGGCATTGGACCACTGGACTAGATAACCTCTAAAGTCTCCTGTAGCACAATAAATCTGTGATGAATTCTTTATACACATTAAGAAAAATTATAATCTCGAGGCGCCTGGGTGGTTCAGTCGTTAAGCGTCTGCCTTCGGCTCAGGTCATAATCTCTGAGTCCCAGGTTCGAGCCCCACATCAGGTTCCCTGCTTGGCAGGAAGTCTGCTTCTCCCCTTCTCACTCCCTCTGCTTGTATTCCCTCTCTGACCGTGTTTGTCTCTGTCAAATCAATCGATGAATAAAATCTTTAAAAAAATTATAATCTATGTCTAGGAAAAAAAAAAAAAGCTAGTGGGACACCTACAAATGGTAAAGCAGGCTCATAGTAAAGGTATTGAAAACCACCACAGTAAAAAGCCACTGCTTTTCTTTCCTCTGTGACACAATCTATTAATCTGAGCTGAAATTTGGGGCACCTGGACAGTGAATCCATCTCTTGGCTTCAGGAATTCAATACTGTCCTAAGAACCCTGCTGTGGAATTTCCAGGGCACACTGAACATGGGAATCATCTTGCTCCATTGGTGGGCTGCAGAGAGGCTGAACCATCCCAGTCTCCTGATTGCCCAAGTCAACGTGAACAATGTGAAGCAATTCTCCACTGTAATCCAGGAGGACTGTGGTTCAGCCACACCACCTGAAGTTCAGGACCTGTGCTGAAAAGACATTTTGTGGTGAAACAAGGGATTAGCTAATCTTTCGGGCTAACGGAGGGCCAGCTACAAATGTTTCCTGTGTGTATTGTGAAACCCTGAGATGACAGAGAAGTTCCACATTGCACTCAGAATTCCCTTCCCCCATGACTTCCATTGGTCACAAAAGCTGTTCTCTGAGGCAAGTTGGCCAAAGCATGGTGTTGTAATTTTTCTTAATTCAGACTTCTAAATTAAATCTACTTAGAAAAAGAAAAGACTGAAAAAAAAAATTAAGTCTTCTCTTAACTCATGGAAGACTTTTCTTATTTTTCTTCACCTATTGGCTAGTCTTATTCTTTGTTAACAAATCCATTCTTTGGATACTTACTCAAGGGCCAAAACCAAAAGAAAAAAAAAAGCACCCTAGAAACTGGGTACTTAAGCAACAAGAACTCAGACACTTGTGGTTTGAGACAAATGCACTGACAGAGAACCCAGCCCCTGAAATTTCATATTTGCGCCAACACCAACGATCTACTTTGATGAATAAATGTTAATACTATTTTCTTTGACTCGTAGTGTATGCATTTAATACTCTCTTTGGCCTTACTTACAAGAGAGTTTCTCTCTTTCTTTCTTTTTTTTTTTTTTAAGGGTAAAGGCATGGGAATTTCCCAACCACATTGTTCCACTTCATATCTTCTTTCTCTTCTGATTTTATTTTCACTGCAGCCCAGAGTGAAGGCAAATGTGTATTGTCTGGTAGCCTATGGGAACCGAGGAGAAACTGACTAGGGACTACTAGAGCAAGGCATGCATTGGAAACCAGTAAGACTCTCAGGTTTATGTGTTCCTGGCTAGCAAGAGTGGAGTCCTAAAACATCTAACACCTCTTCCAGCTGTTTTTTATTAATCTGTAAACACAAGTATAAGATGCCTGACATAAAAGAGTGGGTGACTTACTTTTGTTAGATAAATGGGAAAATATGAGTACACATTTGTATTTGTTTATATTTGCATAAAAATATTGGAAAGATAAAAAACTACAAAATTGATTTTCTGAAGAAGAAAAAAAAGAGTAAATGACTATCTTCCAATAATCATTTGCTGATTTTGTCTGACCTCTTTCTTTATTTCTTCAATAATAAATCTGTTATCATGCACTTAGAGTAGGCTGAACTCTGCCAAAACCCAGGCTGAGAGCACACTCACCCTCCCCAAAAGGATGAGATTGTTTCTCCTTAGTTTCATTAATGCCATGAAAATTCCAAAATGATACTGAACGAGAACAATATTTTGAATGTTATCACACTACCAGCTGAGAACTCTCAATGTACATTGCTCTTTCACTGACATTCAGTACCCAGCAAAGCAAACATGGTGTTTCAAAACCAAGTGAGTTAAAGCTTCATAAGAGAAGCTGTAGCCACAGCTTCCTGAGTCCTGTTTACATATCTCATTTGTTAAACCAGATTCCTCCCAGAACTCATCTCACCGAAGTTCGTGTTTGATTCCATTCTGGTATGCATCTCTGTGAAAACACTTTAGTGGCCAAATGCAGGAGGGCTACTGATCTGGCTAAAACACAGATTGAACTGGGAATCTCTGCACTGCAGCTGCCTGGGGATGGAAGGGTTAACCAAGGGCCAAAGCTCTGCACAGACCCTCCACACTAAAGGTTTGCCAGGCAAGGTTTCAGGAGAAATGTTTAGAAGCTGCATACCACACAGCTGGAAATGAAGGCTGAGCTATTTTCCGGGGAATTTGAATTATGTGTACAGCCAATCAGGAACAATAAATGCATTTGTGTCCAGTGATAATAACTCCCCATAGTTACAGACGGATTTACAGTTGATACAGCGTTTCCTACACATTCTCCCTCCCTGAGCCTCCAAACAGTCCTGTGCCGCAAACAGGGCTGCTAGGTTCATGTTGTCTCAGAACTGAGAGCTCCAAAGCCTGGGAGACAAAACGGTTCATCCCTTTGAACCAGATACACGTGGCAAGCTGGAACTCCCACGCAGGTTTTCTGAGGATATTTTCCACTGAGCAGGCTGCCTTGGGCCTTCAAACCCAGTCACTGGATTAAGGAATTCGCCCACTTAGCCAACTTTCCATCAGACAAACGTGAGCCTCCTTTCATCTCATATTGAACTTTCCATCAGGCTATTTGCATTGTACTGTAACACCAAGGATGCATTTCCGTCATTAAGTAACTTGCAACACTGATGGCGTTTTAGGTCTCTTTCCCCCTCCTGCATGGATTATCTTTTCATTTTTTTTTCACAGCTTTTGTAACTCAGGCTCCATGAGCAGTTAGAGGAAGCTTGAAACTAGGAATATGGTAACCAAGGTCTGGAAGGAAGAATCCAGCCCCTATTTCTAGGCTTTTATAGGGAAGATCTGACAATAGGAGCAGTCCCATCAGGCGACTATGTTCTCCACAGCATCATTTTATTTTCCTGAAAACATCTGTCCTTGCTACAAGTGGATTAGAGGTTAGAATGCAGGATTGGCAGGCAGGATTTGTGGTTTCTATTATTAGCCCCGCCACAGTTTTATCACACAAGGGTGAGCCCTGAGCAGTGTGGTTTATTGGAGAGAGGACTTGACTGGGAAATGGTGCCAGACTTCCTGTGAATGAGGGGGTAAGCGCCACAGCTAAGCACCAGCTGATCATGAGGGTCTACAGGATAGCGTCACTGGGTGCAGGGTTGATATGACTAATGTCCGCAAGTTCTCTGGACAGGGCAATCGCCTATGAGGCCTCTCTACCTAACTTCCTCCAGTAGGAACAGAAACTGCTCTTTTAGGAAGGCCCGTTCAAGGAAGAGGGGAGGACCCTGAGATTATTTTCCCAATGTGCTTCAGGGTCTATGCACAAACGTACAGGTTTCCATCAGTGAGTGAGTGTGGGGGGCGGGCACGAGCGCACACGCACGCGTGGGAGACAGTCCAAAGGATCACTAAGGTTGTTCGGAGCGGTAGAGATGAAGGGGGTGGTGGTATGTTCTCAGACTTCTGCTGATGTTTCCTTGATGACAGATATCATAATTCAAACTGGATCAAAGAATCTAGGTAGAGAAGGGGAGAAAAAGAATCTTGCATGTGCTCAACTCTAAGTGAGATCTATAATAATCTTCAGAGTTTAAAAAAGATGAATTAAATCAAATATGTTCAAAATACAACATGTCAGTCCTGCATTGCTTCAGACAACATAGCCCCAAGATCTCTCCATGCTGCTGAGAACACCTGGGGGCGGATAGGCTCATTCCTGATCCAAAGCCCCAGGACCTCACATTACCAGAGGCAGGAGAGACAAAGAACTTTGGCCCTGGATTCTGAGTCTTGGCATCAAAGACTTACTTTTCTGGCCCCAGCCCATCTTCATTTGATAACTGTGATGTTTGCCTTTTCCATCAACGAAGCACTGTGTGACTACTCTACCTGCTAACCCAGCCCCTCTGAGAATGAATGCAATGAACTCAAATTAATTCAAGAAATATATACATGCCTGGTTATATGTGCCAAACACTGTGCTAAGCCTGAGCATAAAGAAGCAATGATAAAACAAGACACAAATGCGTGGTGTTTGCCAAAGGAAAAACAGATGTCAACTGCCTGCCTTCCCAGACTTTCTGATATTGCCCACACTCCAAGTCTCTCTCCGTTCCTGGGTTCCTTCCAGTTCTGAGGAATTCTTGCTCTAGAACCAGACCTCCTCCAAGAACCTATGGTGGGCCACCTCCTCTGACTCATCAGAATTCAGTTATAAGATGCTGACACTTGGCCTCTTAGCAAGGGCCTTGATGTATGGGGAAATTCTTTTTCAAAGAAAAATTTAAAAAGCAAAACTAGTCCTAAATTTGTGGTAACAGAACAGATCTGTTCATGGAAAGGAGAGTCCTGAGGCAGCACAGGGCTAGTGCTTCATAGGTCCCTCCTTTCTACTCTCCCTATAAGATGGCATGGGTGCCCGGACTGAACATTTGTGTCCCTCCCAAGTCCATATGTGGAACACCTAACCACGCCCCCCTCAGTGTTATGGGCATTTGGAGATGCACCTTGGGAGGTCATGAGGTTTAGATGAGGTCTTAAGAGTGGAGCCCCCATAATGCGGTTGGTGCTATTAGAAGAGACCAGACCAGAGCATTCCCTCTCTGTCCTTCCTGCAGCACCCTTCCCCTTCGTGTGAGGACACAGTGAAAAGGCATCTGTCTACAAACCAGGAAGTGGGCCCTCACCAGACATTGAATCTGCCAGCACCTTAATCTTGGACTCCCCAGCTTCCAGAACTGTGAGAACTGTGAGAATAAATACCCGTTCTGTAAGCCACCCAGCACTTCGTGATGGCAGCCTGAGCTGACTTAGACAGGAGGGTACTCAGAAGACGCTGTTGTGGAGACCAGGAAACCTGGTCCCTGGCTCAGCCGCTAACCTTGTCACCTGTGTCACTGTCTGCAGGTCTTTGAGGAGTTTGATTTGTTTAGGATTGGGGTGAGGCTCAGCTGTGGAGTAAGACACTCTGGTAAGCACATTTATGGATTCTTTTCTGGAAGCTGAAAGTTTAGCGGGTTTTTTTTAGGTTGTATCAGAAAGTTGCCTCTCTGTCAAAGCTACCACTTCCAGGTGCCATTGTACACTTTGTACATTATCTGTGACAGCCCAGCATCTTGCTACCCTAAGTCATCTGCTCTGGCTCTTGGATAACAAGCAAAGAAACAAGCTGGGAAAGAGTGAGCGCTCAGTATGGAAGGGTTTGGGTAGAGAAAGGGAGCAACTGTGAGAATAGGTGACTGTGTTTGTGGCTGTGAATATATTTTTTTCTTGAATTTTTTTTTTTGTATTAATAGCATTCTATTCAACTGAAATTAGTGTTTATGGAATGATAATCTCGGGTCAGCCACGTGGGTAGGATCTCAAAATGAAATGATAAACAAGGTTGCCATGGTCTTAGCTTTCAAAAGAGCACAGAATCTTTCCAAGATAATACAATGAGGCATATAAACACCACAGGTACATTCAGTCTTAAAGGAAGGATCCAACAGGGCAACAACTCGGATTTGGGAAATAGAAAGGACCCAAGCCTAGAAGAAGAGGCATCTCGGTGGATGCTGTTGCCATCTAGTTACAACATTTTAATGGTAGTTGAATGATAGGAGCCTGATGGGCCATAATTTGCTTAAACACTCTTCAGCTGTAGAAAATTTAAGTTCCTCTTCCTCTCTCTTTCTCTCCCTCTCCCTTCCCCAAGGCCTCTTCTCTACTGTTAATAATAACATTAACCCTAGCAAATGATTTGTCGCTATAGTGAGCCTCATTTTTGCCTATCAAATGAGTGGGGCTCATGCTGGTAGAGTTTATCTAGGAGAAGAGCTCTCTCATCTCTAATATGAAATGCAACCTCATGTAGGCAATTTCGCTTGACAGATTGTAGACAGGCAAAAACACTCATCTCTGGAGCACTTCTGACACACAGGTATTTCTTTCTTCCAGTAATGAGCATATATGTGAGGAAATTGAATTCATTGTAGATTTCATTTAAGTAAGGCATAATTATGGTAGTGTATTTTCAAATGGTTTTATGAAAAAATTATATAATGCATTCTAAAATCAAATATAGATGATTTTGGATTAGCTGCATTTTTTTAGAAGTATCTTTGCCATTGGTCATTGAGTAGAAGTGGTTTGGGTATGATCTGTGGTTTGCATTATCTGTGCTTTTCTCCACTGGGAAATATATACAGTCACTGAAGGTTGAGTACTGACTTTATGATTGTGTTTTTGAACTGACCAAATCATCTTACAGTTGCGTTGTAAAGCTTAATTAATGCTTCTTAAGTGCTTTAAGATCTTATTAAAGGCATGGAAAGAAAGTTTTATTCTGAATTCTAAAATATTAGACTTCCACATTATACCTACAAAGAATATGAGATTTCTTTTATGTCAAAAATCTGCTAAAGCAAAGTAGGAAAGGAAAGAACTGAAAAGATGATCCTGTCCAAAATAAAACATAAATGATGACATTTCCACTCTGCTCCTTTGTGCAATGCACTGCCTAGGAGAATTATTCCTATCTTCAAAGCTCCTGTAATTTACATCTTAGAATTCATAATGCCTAGGCTCATTGTGTGCTGTGCTTACCAAAAGATGACCTCCAACATTCAATCAGAGAAGTTTCCTATGCAATTTACTCAACGCCTGGATGCATAAAGGGGAAAAAAGTAATGCTAAAATACTCTTCCTGAATCCTTATGTACAGTTTCTACTTCAATGATAAATATGAAATAAAGAGATTCCAATTTCTTTATTAATAATAGTCTCTTTAAACCAATGAGATGCATATTCCTCAACAATAAATTAAATGGGCTGGATTTGATTATCAGTTACAAAGAATAAACTCTAATTTTTTTAATTATTTGAAAAATAGATCATTCTTCTACCTGGAATGGCTAAAAATCATAATAATAACAATCCCCTTTATTCATTCTATTTAGGATAAAAGTCTTTGTGGAAATGTTAGGCAACTATTTTGTTTTTTGTCATATTCTTCTTTTGTATGTAAGGCATTCAACAGAATAATTGTTTAAAGGAATGACAAGAACATAATCTTTTGTAAAAAAAAAAAAGTCTTGGTTCACCATCATTTTGCTATGTAGATGTGTATGTACTAAGAACTTTTAAAAAGTTAATTAAAGACTGGATTGCTAAAAGGGATTCAAAATCATGATGGTGATTCAGGGATATTATAATGGGAACATTTTCAAGAGAGAAAGCAATTAATACCCAAAGACCTCCACTGATCAAACTGTCTCTTCTTGAGAATACCATCCCCCCAATACTCAACACCACATCAATATCCTCTTCAAAGTCCAACTAAGATGTCCCTTTTCCTGTTTTTTGTTTTTTTGTTTTTTTTTTTCAAACCTGGACAGAGTTAGTCACTCTCTTCTGAGAGCCAGGCCATGGACTAAGATACGAAGACCAATAGGAAACAGCCTCTGTTCTGTCCCTGAAATGGGGGTGGAAACCATAATTAGATAAATTACAGTCAAACAAAGAAGATGTCATCAGAATATGATCAAGTGGGCTCTAGGCAAAAACAGGAGCATACATGTATAAATCTTGATGTTTCCACAAAACTCTCTCCATACTTCTACCCTATCACTTTATTTGTATTCAGATCAATTGCAAAAGTACGCATTTCATTTTCCTCTGTGGGTTAGGCACACCAAGCCTCACCCTGATTCTGATCCAAAGGTAACTTTTGCCATAATGTATGCAGAGCCCGAACAAGCCCAACAAACATATAATAGGGGCTTGATGAATTCTTATAGGATAAACAAACAGATAACAAATTACTAAATAAACTCATGTTGGCAAACAGGGAAGGCTTTGGAAAGTACGATGCAAAACATATTCATTTGGCTGTAACTAGGCGTGGCTCAGGAAGTCAGTGCATACCGGGATGCAAGGAACCTATGCTCTCATTTGGTCCTTCTCAATACAGACCTACACCTTATCAGTCGCTAGTGACAATCTAACTTTTCAAAACTCCTCAATCTTAATAACAATTGCAGAAAATCAAAGCAAAGTAAAGGAACCAGGCAACAGTTTGTAGGAGTTACTGTTGAAGAACTTTCACTACTCTGGGAGATTTAGCCTGAAAAATGAGAATTTAAACATAAATTTTAATAATTTCAGGAAAGTGTCTATAGCAGCCTTAGTTGTGAGAGTTGAAAACAAGATACAACCCAAATATACCCCAACAGGATGATGGACAGATTGTAGTATCTTCATACCATATAAAGAAGACCAAACTTCTGATACATGTAGCAATGTGCATGAAACTCAAAAACATTGAGTGAAAAATGCCAGGTGCAAAAAAGTACATACTGATTGACTGCATCTCTGTGAAGGTCAAGACAAGGCAAAACTAATCTTTGGTGATAGACTATTGGTTCCCCAGGAGGGTGGAGGAGAGACTGAGAAAGAGCAGGAGGGGCCTTTCTGGGATGATGGACAGATTTTACTACACAGGTACCTACAATCGTCAAAATTCATTGAACCAAACCCTTATGGCCAGTGCACTGTATATAAATTGTACTATGATAATAGAAAAAAAAATCTTAGGAACATTACACATGTTCTAATTATGGTTTCCTTTTCAGAATTTTTATTTAAAATGTAATCTTAGAATCTTCACCTTTAGTTTGCAGAATTTTAAACATGCTTCTTAAAATTCATATCATTTCTGTAAATTACACTACAATATGTACATATTTGGGGTAAAATGTTTAGTGCTGATAAGATCTGGTGCTACACCCACTAATGATAGAGGCTTTCACCATATCAGATTCTATTCAGAAACTAGAGGAACTGGTTTGATATATTTCTTTTTTGTGAATTAGTTCAGATGGCAGCAGTGTGTTCTCTCCTTTGGAAGCACTCACACAGATTACAGGCATATCTATAGGACATTGAGTTTCTGCCCTTGGAGATGGTGAAGTTTCTTGATGACTCACTCACACCCTCTCACCTGGCCTCCCATCACTCAGCACACATATTTGTAAGGCAGCTGGTGTGGCTTAGGGATTTAATCTGTGGTGACTGGAGCTGAACTTCTCACTAAGTGTATTTGACTGTATGGAAATGAGAGCCCTGACCTTGGCCTCATTAGCACTCTCTTCCAAACAGCTGAGTGAATCAGTCGCTGGCACATACCAATAATAAACTGAAAATACGTTGGGTTGATGGTAATACTAAGGTGCACATAAGGCCATTCTTTTCCCTTCAAGCCCTTGATAATAGAAAGCAAATTCTCAAGCTCTCTAATACCCAGGACTACAGTCCCATCATCACCACAGCTCTGCCTTTTCCCTTCTGTGCCCCAAAATAAATACCCAAGTAGGAGGTGTGACTTTTACTCCACGCACAAGATTTTACGAGAAATGCCGAAATACTCCATTTTGTTCCAAAATCAAAATACATCTGAGTGTAAGTCCTCTTCTTACTGGGCCTCCCAGTGTTGTGCAAAAACCCCTGGGAAATTACCTAGATCACATCACTTGGATGAAGCCCACTTGTCTTCAACCCAGACCAATCACCATCCATTGTCCAAGCTCTCACGGTCCCTCAAGTTCAGACAGCTCTTCGATTCCTGCCAAGTTTGGCACAGGGCTCTGCCAAAGCTGAAAAAGCCCAGAGCCTAACACCCAGCCTCTCTAGCCACATCACATATCAATTCCCCTCCAAGCTCTTGCCCAGGCTGCTTCAAGGAAGCTGGGTATGCCTCTCTGCTATATGGAAAACAAAGACCACCGTTCTTTCTCAGTCTCTTCTATTTCCCCTTGTGATAGGAATTATGAAGGAAGAAAAGAAGAGAGAAAAATAAGACCAAAATATGTAAATTAACTTCAGTTATGTAAACATATGCACATCTCCCTAATAATAGCACCTGTATCAGTTTATCAATGAATACAGCTGGTTTTGATTTGAAACTCTGTTCCTGATCAACTGTGAGAATTCAAACAAGTTACCTGAATACAAAACACCTCACTTACTTCATCTATACAATGGGAATGCTCTTTAACCTGTTTTACATGTCTATTATAAGAACTAAAGTAAACAGCAATGACCTTGCACCATTTACAGAGTCTGTTTTCCATTATTAATTCATGTACCTTCCAAATAATTCTTAAAACATGTGACAGTGTTTTATAATGAGCAAAGAATGGCACAAAAGTCACATGAGGTCCTTTTTAAGTGAAGACCCAGTAATCCTATCTTGATATATTTTTAAAAGTTTCTTACATGGTTACCCCCAACCACCATATTAGATGCCACATACCCTACATTAACTGTGAAGCACTTTATTCCAATTATTTTCCCATTATCTTCCAGGTCCAATTCCAACCTTCTACATGATGGCCCTATATTTGGGCAGCTGTTACTCTAATAAATGCTTTTTCTTCCATATCAGTTTAAAATGTAAAATGGACTACCAGAAAATACCTTTGTCATCTTGTTTTAGGACCACATCAAGTCTCTTGGCATAATCTAGTCTGCAAGGAACTTAATCCCACAAGAGATTAAACTGGTCCACTGCACAGAGGACATCATGACGTTTGAATCTGATGAACAATAGGTTAGGTACCTAAGACACGTGTTCATTAGAGGGTAGAAGTTACAACCTATGAAATTCAGGAGACAGTCACCTAGATGAGGTTTCTAGGAATATAATATTCTGCATCATCCTGGGATATTTCCTCCAAAATGAAAGACAATTCCTTACACCTTGCACCAACTATAAGCAAGAGCAATTTTCACCATTTGGTGGGCCTCCATAATTTGGAGGCAACATATAGTGTATTTTCAGTGTGCTTCTCTGACCAATTCAATGTTTAACCCATATGCAGCCAGAGTTGGGTGATGACAAAGTAAAAGAAGGCTCAACTAGTTCAGTGTGTAGACTCTAGACTAATCCAGTGTAGATTAATCTATGCTACTACATGGGCCTTATGTCTCAGCAGATCCAGTAACACTGGATGTCTCTATGGTAAATAGGGATGCTAAATGGCAAACCCCCAAAAGTTGACCATGGTGCATACTTGGAGGAAAGTGGTGCCCTTTTTTCCAGATAGCTATTCTTCTTTTGAAAAACTGTCCTTGCCTTTCTATTGTACCTTGCGGAGAATGAACCTCTGACCCTGTGACAGCCTACCTGTAATTGACTGGGTATTATCTGATTCATTAGACCACACAATTAGGCATGCATAGCAACACTTCATCCTCAGCTAGAAATGGTATGTGCAATAACAGACTCAAGAAGGTCTCAAAGGAACAATAAAACCATGTGTGCTGATGGCTCAGGCTCCTATGAACATTCTTCAGCTGCATATCTATCTTTCCTTCATCCAGTGCTAGATTTTTATGGATATATCCCTGTGAACAAATGACTGAGAAATGTTCTGTTTTTTTGGGGTTTTTTGTTGTTTAAATATTTTATTTATTTGACAGAGAGAAACACAGCCAGAGAGGGAACACAAGCAGGGGGAGTGAGAGAGGGAGAAGCAGGCTTCCCGCCGAGCAGGGAGCCCAATGTAGGACTCGATCCTGGGTCTCCGGGATCATGACCTGAGCCGAAGGCAGTCACTCAACCAACTGAGCCACCCAGGCGCCCCAGAAATGTTTTGGTTTACAGATGTTTCTTCCTCAATATACTGGTAAACTATGAATAGAGCTTTACAGTCACAAGCAGGAGTATGCTAAAAGGCAAACCAAAAAAAAAAAAAAAAGAGAGAGAGAGAGAGAGAGAGAGAGAGAGAAAGAAAGAAAGAAAAAAGGAAAGAAAAGAAAAAAAAGAGAAAAAAAGAACACTAGGAAAGAAAATTCCTCTCGGTGGGTAGAATGTTAAGCAATATATCTCACTGTTCACTTTGACCGGATTGAGAAATGGTTCAAGATATGGGCGGACCTACATTGCTTCGTGGGTAATAACTAATAGTTCAGCTGGATCATCAGGAATTTGGAAAGAAAGGATTAGAATACTGTCTGCAAAGCAGTATGTAGGTGGACCTCTCAAACTGGCACCAAGCATGGGGATATTTGTATGAATTTTAATTATGTGAATGTTCACAAAGACGTCTGTTGCAGACAAAGCTCTCAATTATCAGGTACAAATGGGAGTCTATCCGTCAGTTTCTTTCTCCAAATGCTCAGGTCAGGTACTTGGTCAATAAGCTCATGTACACAAGACATGGCAGCAGGAATGGAGACTACGTTTGGGTCCAACAACATGAACTTCCTGTCACCAGTTGCAATCTGGTCACCACCACTACTCAGTGCTCAAGCTGACAGCAGCAGGATCCAATGCCATCTCCTCTTAGGGCACCATTTGGTAGGGGAGGGGTATAATTTAGTCACCCACTGTACTGGACCCCTTCCATAATGGAGGGGCTTCAATTTTCTTCACTGGAATAGACAGTTGTTTTGGTTATGGATCTGTCTTCTCTGCTTGCAATACTTCTGTGAACATTCCATCTGTGTTCTTATGGATTGCCTTATTCACCTTCATGGTATCCCATACAAACTGCTTCAGACTCAGCAACTCATTTCACAGTAAAGAAGAAAAAGAAGAAGAAAAAGAAGAAGAAGAAAAAGAAGAAGAAAAAGAAGAAGAAGAAAAAGAAGAAGAAGAAAGTAAAAGAAGGAAAAGAAGAAGAAGAAAGTAAAAGAAGGAAAGAAAGAAAGAAAGAAAGAAAGAAAGAAAGAAAGAAAGAAAGAAAGAAAGAAAGAAAGAAGAGAAAAAGGTATAACAGTGGGTTCATGCCCATGGAACTCACTGGTCTTACCACTAACATCTCGAAGTGCTGGCCTGAGAAAGGTTGCATGGTCTCCTAAAAATTCAGTTATGCTTTTAGTTGAGAGACCATCCCATGAGATGGAATCACTATCCTACAGGAGGCAGCCTATATTTTTTTTCTTTTTTTAAAAATTATTTTATTATGCTACATTAGTCACCATATAGTACATCATTAGTTTTCAATGTAGTGTTCCATGATTCATTGTTTGCATATAACACTCAGTGCTCCATGAAGTACCTGCCCTCCTTGATACCCACCACCAGGCTCACCCATCTCCACTCCCCCGCCCCCCGCTCTAAAACCCTCAGTTTATTTCCCAGATCCATAGTCTCTCGTGGTTCATCTCCTCCTCCGATTCCTCCCCACCTTCATTTTTCCCTTCCTTCCCCTAATGTCCTCCATGCTATTCTTATGTTCTAAATATAAGTGAAACCATATGATAATTGTCTTTCTCTGCTTGACTTCTTCACTCAGCATAATCCCCTCCAGTTCCATCCATGTCAATATAAATGGTGATTATTCAGGAATTGTAGTACTGGGTATTTACTCCAAAGATACAGATGGGGTGAAAAGGAAGGACACATGCATCCCAGTGTTCATAGCAATAATGTCTACAATAGCCAAACTATAGAAAGAGCCGAGATGCCCTTCAACAGACAAAAGGATAAAGATGTGGTCCAAATATACAATGGAATATTACACAGCATATGCTTTAATCCAATGGCCAATGCATAGTGTTTTTCTCCCACAGTCAGAATCTGTGGATCTGGAAACAAAGAGGTAAAATTGAGCCCAGCTCTTCTGTTACCCCTAATAATTCACTTACAGAATTTCTGTTTCCTATTCCCACACATTTGTGTAAAGAGGACTTGTTAGAGAGCTTAGTTTCAAAAGGAAGAGTGACAATTTTTTCTATTAAATTGGCAATTAAGATTGCTATCTGGAAACTTGGGTTTCTCCATGCCACTGAACCAATGGACACAGGAAGGAGTTACTTTACGGGGTCTGAGGGATAGAATCTGTTGACCTCTATTGGTTGCTACACAACATAGACAGGGGAGACTAGGTTTAGAACTCAGGGGATTCTCTAAGGCTTCTGTTAGTCATTTATTATGTCCCAAAAAGACAGGAGGGGCTGGGCGTGAGGTGGGTAGGGAGAGATGAGAAGGGAGAAGAGATTTGTTTCCTGCCTCTTTACAGCTGTCACAGCTCTCCAGCAGATAGACGGCATAGACCGCATAGGATCTTTGGGCATCCATAACAGCCACGAGGAACCCTCTCCAGGGCCTCGATGCCAGCCAGGCAGTGCCCTCTCAGAAGTCCCAGCAGCCCCAGCACTAGCCAAGAGAACCCCCTCCGGGGCTAGAGGCAGCAGAGTGATGCCCTCTGTGGTCTGAGCACGACCCCGTGGCTCTTTCTCAGTGTGCGCAGTGCAGCTAGGCAAGGCCTTCCTCCCACAGTCCCCTTGGAGGCAGCAGCTTCTCAGCCCAGCTCCCTGGCTCTGCTATCTCTGCCTTTTCCCTTTTGTTCTCCCATCTGAAGGGGGGCAGCTGTCTCCAACTTACTACTTTCCGGGTTGGCTCACCATCCTGTGCTGCGTTTTGTTTTGTTCTCTCGGGCTATTCCTTGTATTGAATCCCCTCTGTTTAAAATACCTCATGTGGTTTCTGTTGTCCTAACTGGACCTTGACAGATACTGCCGTATATCTTAGAAGTTGATTAATAAACTATCTTAAGACATATAGCCAAAATAAAAATATTTGATGTTTATGAACATCTTTTATTTTCCTAAGTTTTAAAGAATGCTAAACCACCTCCAGAATCCAGCCTGTTTCTGTTCCTGGATAGTATGAAACTTCAGTATCCCTCGGGGTCACATAACTATATGTCAGTCTAGGTGTTTTGCCCCGCTTCTGGACTCCTTTCCCCAAACACAGAAACAGGATATATAGCCCCTCCCAGAGTGCTACGAGCAGAAACGAAACATAGTATTTAGAGGTGAGTGTCAGGAAGTCAAAACAATGACTTTTTATGAAATTGCAGCCTCAGCATGTGCCCATTACACAGAATGTTTTCTACTTCTCAGCTCATGTGCTATAAAAACATCGTGATCCACTTCCTGTCTGCTGTCGGAGGGGTCATGTGGGTCAATCGTTAGGCTGACCCGAGAACTTCCTAGTTCTATCAAATGTCAGAATGAGAACGAGGATTTAAGTAGATGTGTGTGCCAGTGAAAGAAATTTTTTAAAGGACTGACTCCTAAGAAAAACAATCTTCCCTGGGAACATGACATTTATAGCCTTCCTAAATGTTCTACCCAAGTGAAGTAGTTTCAAACTGAGACTGTGAGCAGAACAATAATATGTTCCTCCTTTGATTTTCATCTTATTTCTGTGACCCACCTATACATAAAAACATGAAGTAGTTTTCCATTTGGGGGCTCCTTTGTAACCTGAGGAGGAAGAGAGCCTCTAGCAAAATAAAGTGAGGGCTCCCACTACCACAAGATGTGAGGATTCGTATTGTGGATAAGCAAGCAACAGCAAACTTCCTAGAAATGTGCTTTTCTTTCACTCATTTGGTTTGTTCCACGTAGGTAGAGATGACAACTTGCCATTGCTCTGCGAGACCAGGACTTGGGTTTAGTGTCTTCCTGGCTTCTGCAGACGGGCAACAAGCACATACAAGATAATGTGCTCATTCACGCTGTCATCATGAGCCTCCTGTTCGCCTATTCCCACCAGGTTATTACTTTAAAGGGGTCCTGGCCCTCCTCTAATTTGAATCATGTTACTTGTCACACCAGCTTGAACAATCGTCAGGCTATTGGAAAAAGAATGAAGAAGGAAAAAAAATTCAGCCATTTTAAAAAATGTTTTTAGGGGCGCCTGGGCGGTTCAGTTGGTTAAGCGACTGCCTTCGGCTCAGGTCATGATCCTGGAGACCCGGGATTGAGCCCCACATCAGGCTGACTGCTCGACAGGAAGCCTGCTTCTCCCTCTCTCACTTCCCCTGCTTGTGTTCCCTCTCTAGCTATGTTTCTCTCTGTCAAATAAATAAATAAATAAAATCTTTTTAAAAAAAATAAAATAAAAAATGTTTCTATGTGTAAAAAAGGGGACAATGGCATCATTCTGAATGTGAGCTGCTGTTAATTATAAGAACAGTCGTTTTGGCCATGCCCTGCAGATGAGGTAGGAGAGGAAACAGCACAGAAACAGTGAGGAAGGGTTCTGCTGTTTCTTGGAGGGCTAGTCTTTCTAGAAGTGCTTTGCCTAAATCTTCTCCTTGATCCAAAGCACAGGGACAGAATAAATTGCCCCACTGAGAGTGGAAATTTAAGATTAGAGAGAATGAAAAGAATCAGTGAAACCTAATAGAAACATCATCTCCTCCAGAGAGAATTAATTTCTCCTTCTCTGTACTTCACGTTCACATTGTTTTTAATTATTTGCTTAGATCTGTCTCTTTGCTAGAAGGCAGGAAACACATCTCACTTCCCTTGGAGTGTGCCCAGCGTTAGCCAGCGCCTAGAACAAAAGGTTCAGTGAATGCTTGTAGTCATGATTGAACAAAAGAGGCATGCTTGGAAACTAAGTCTTACATTAACCTCAGTAATGAAATGCCTGGATATTCTGAATGAAGTTGTTGGCAGAGGTTGGTTTAAAACATTCTTAAAGCACATTTCCCAAAGTTTCAGGATTTTAGCAATCAGATAAGGAATAATACACAATCTGGAGGCTCCAGGTGAAGAACACGATGAAGGAAGGGGGAAAGCAGCAGGAAGGATTTCCTGCTGACTTGATATGCTTCCTGTCCCAAAGACCTTATCTCTAAAAGCTATCTTCCTTCTCTCTCCCTTGGAGACTTAGAACACCAACTGCTAAGATAACCCCAACTGCATGCTTATATGCACAAACACAAGACTGCCAATCAGTCTTCTAGCAATCAGAAATATTTTCTAAGAGTATCTATCAGCAAAGAAAAAATAAAACAAAATTCCAAGAAGCAAACAGTGAGGAAAAAAAAAATGGTGAATAGCTGAAGTCTTGAAAATAACACTCATTCAAAATTATTGACCATTGTCTAGAAAAAAGAAACACTCCTTTATTTTCTGGCTGTGAGGAGGGCTGGCAGAACCGGGCAGGGGGCAGCTTTCCTGCATCGTTCCCTTCAGAGACTAACCAGGTCTGGGCATCAGGACCCCAATGACTAGTGGGAGACTGAAATGCCGCCCGAGCATTGGAGATCACTCCAAATTATGTCCCCTTTTCTCAAGACAGGCATCTGCTTTAGTTCTGATCATATTCTTGCCCACATCTCTGTCAGGCATCAGAGTTCTGTGCCTATTTCAGACAGGTGATTAGAGCCTTCCGAGATGCTGACCAGGCTGCCAGACATCAAAGTACCATCCTCTCTGGATTCTCTGTTTTTTCATCCTCTTGCCTGTACCTGTCAAAGATCATGCACAGAAGAAATCAAGAGAACTAGTTCACTTATGAACCGCAGAGTGAAAAAAAAAAAAAGCCCAAGTAAAATGGTGGCCAATCCAATCCAGCCCTGAAATGGAATGACACACAAATGACGGCAGACTTCATAATGGATGGCCCAGACCGCAACACAGAAACCACCGATCAATCCTGCCGTCATGAGAAGTAGGGCAACGAGGTTCTGCATGCCTCCTACTGTGGTACAAAATCAAGGACACAGCACCACCTCTGAAATATTCTTGCCTCAAATTTGAACATTAGTCTAATCAAGCCTGCAGGTCTAACTCCAAGTTATAGGGAATGCAGGAGAACTTGTCAAATATCTTATTGGAATTAAAACTCATAGTGTTTAAAGTGTTCCCAGTGTAATAATGTGATCAGAAAAAACATCAGAGGCCCTACTGGAACAGCGTTTGTATTAAACCCCTTGAACTACCCTGAGGTAATTAAGTTATAGCAACTGTATTATTAAGTAATTCCTATTTCACAACTTTGCATATATATGTCACAAAGTCTGAGAAAATACAAAAATGGAATCAGCTTTTATATGGCAGGAGATTCAGGAATTTCTTCTTTTCCATGTTTGTGATGATGGTACAAAGGACAAGAGGAGAACATCTAGAATAGGTGTATCCAGAGTGAATTCAATTGTTAAAAGTTCAGTCACAGGGGGTAGCTCAGTCATCACACACACATATAGACACACAATCGCAGTACTTCCTGATACCATTTTCATGAAAAAAAACAAAGAGATAGACCCATAATTTTCTTAATCAAATACTACACAAATTATTAGGAAATGGATTAAAGTTTTATTTTCAACTGTGTTGCTAAAAATCTAATTTTTGCATATACCATGTGCTGGTAGTACTGAAGTACAAAAAAGGCCAAAAAAATTGAAATAAACTAAAAGGATTTATATTCAGCAAACAACCTCCTAAATTGCATGTTCTCTGAAATTCTGTCACTGAGCCTGACACTTCGGTTCCATTGTAAATAAGACTGAGCTGCTCTTCACAAGTGGATTTGGTTTATTTTCAGCCTAATTATTAAATTTGCATGGTAGATATCAACTTGCTTATAAAAGGGCATTCCCTAAGAAAAGTTAAAGTTTTATAATTAACCTTTAAAAATAAGCTCCAAAGATGACTGGAGGAATAGCAAACGGGCTTCTGTCCTCATTCAAACACCCTGCTCCCCACCCGGCCCCACCAATTAGCACGAAGACCACTGTGCCTTCAGAGGGAGATTAGCCTAATGAAGGTCCGTTGGACTGCATGCTAAATGAGGTACAGGAATATTATGTAGCATTTACGACTATTGAGCTTCTCCCTATATTCTGTTTTTTGCATCCTCGAAAATACAAAACAATCTTGAAAATTCTCATTTTCCAAATGGCCAGGGTAGACCTGATATGAGATGATCCTTGACTGGTGTGGCCTGACAGTTGTACAATACTATGTTCTTCATTCTTCTCCTAATAATAGAAATACACACATTCAAGGTCTCATATAATTTAAATCAGCATACCTAATTTCCACAGAAGTTCTTACACCGCTCTTTTAGATGAATAGGTTTTAGCCTATGTTTTCTCATCTCTTTGACATAGGTCCCAAACCACTGTTGAAAGACATGAAATATATAATACTGAAAGTAAAATTTATAATACTGAAAGTTTCAACTTGAGCCAAGTTTTGAAATACCATAAGACTTACATTAATAATAGTATTGTTTATTCATTTAATTCCAGTGAATTCAAGAGCTACATGATATATCAAAGAACCTAACAAACTGCCATTTTTTAAAGTATTCTTAAAAATTTTTTGGTACATGTTTTATTGGCATACAAATACACAATTGTAGAAACTCAAAGAAAAGCCGAACACTTAGCCTACTCTTTTCTCTTCCTTTCTCTTTTTTACTGTAATAAAATCTTAAGTAGAGGTGAAGATACTACCCTATATGATAAGATATCTTTAGAGTTGAAGTTTCTGTTTCTTGCCAATCTAAAATTTATCAGAGAAAAAGAAAATGGACACACACACAAACTACAGTGAATAGAACCCAGTGTTAATATTAATAAATTATTTTAGAGTGAAATGATCACACCCATTACCAAGTGATCCACATTTAATTTCTAGTCACAAAACTTGAGATAAATAGTCCCTTTCAATGGGGTACTAGCATTTCTAGAAGGATTTCTCCAGAATCTATAGTTCTATCCATGTTCTTTCTTTCCTGAGCTCCAGATCCAAATCTCTACTTGCCACCACATCATCTCCATCTGAATTACCTATAGATCATGTAGGTAACTGGAACTCATTTTCCCAGCCCTAAACTCCCTTGTGTCTTCCCCTGAACTCCTAAACTCAGAAAATGATGCTGCTATCCACACAGTCATACGGTTGTGAGGTATGGAAATTTTCTCTCACCACACTTACTTAATTAGGCATCAAGTCCCATGAAACCTTCCTCAAACTTGTATATGTATCCTATTATATTACCAAAGGCTTTGTCCTATTCAGGTTACCCTTTCTCCCCAAGAATAATATTTTAAAGGACTCTAAATGGACTTCTCTTTCTAGCCAACATGAAAGAACAATAACTGCATTCATTCTCCCTCCCGAAACAACTGAACAAATATATGAAACAATGTCACAAAACCTTGGTCATCAGGCAGCCAAGGATGGTAATTCTTGAGAGATGGGAAACAAATAAGGTTAGCCCAGTGACTGCCCTAGCGTTGTGCCTAGACAAAGTTCCCAGGTTTGGCACAGGAAATGGAAAATCAAGCAAAGCCTGACTATCTCCCTGAGATGGAGATAGAACTGTGAGTGTGAGAAAGCCAAAGCATCTGGAATCCACAGGGCAGTTTACCAGAGGGAAGAGAACTGAACATCTATCAGAGTGATTCTGGGTGTTTAGCTGAGCACTTACTAATCATTGCATGCAGGTGTAGAAACTATTTGAGGCCAGGTGAAAAAAAATGAAACTGAAAATATTAAAGGGAACAATACCCTAATCTCATGAGGAATGAAAAAAATCTCCTGTTCCCATTAGTGAAACTAGAAAACCTCATCATTCATGAGGACATCAGTTAGAGTACTTAAAAGGGGTTTGCCCCGGTAAAGGGGAATAACAAGTCCTAGACTAAACATTGCTTTGGTTCTGCTTAACAAAGTTTAAAGCCAGACACAAAAGGAGCTACTGTTTCCAAGAAAATTTAGGCACAACCCAGATCAGAGCTCAAGAATATTTATAGGAATATAAAAATATCCAGCAAGATAAAAATCACATGTCTAGCATCCAACCAAAATTTACAAGGCAAGAAGAGAAACAGAAAAAGTGATCCATGGTGACTAGAGCAATTGATCAAAATCCACCTACAATTCACATGGTGATATATACAGATGATATATTTAGTGAATAAGGATATTAAAAACAGTTATTATAACTGTATTCTGTGTGTTCAAGAAACTTTAGGAAAGATTAAATGTGTTAACTAGAGACGTGGAATATATAAAGACTCCAGCTGAATCTCTAGAGATAGAAACTGAAGTGTCTACGATGAAAAATGTCCTGGATGGAACTGATGGCAGATTAGACACTGTAGAAGAAAACACTGATGGATTTGAACACATAACAAAGGAAACTGTCCAAAATGAATGTGAGATTTTAAAAATCTCATAAAAATAAAAAGAGCTTTAGTGAGCTGTGGGTGTACCTTCAAGAAGTCTAATATGTCTGCAATTGGAAATCCCAAAGGAAAGAAGGAGTGGCAGAAAAATATTTATTTAAGTAATAGTAGCTACAATTTTTCCTAATTTGATGAAACCTATTTACCCACAGATCCAAAAACTGAAAAGACAGATGAATAAAAAACTATTGTAGGGCACATTACAATCAAAGTACTTAAAAACAGTGATCATTAGAAAATCTTAAAAACAGCCAGTGACAAAAGACACATTACATATAGAACAACAAATATATATTTTTGAAATATATATACATATATATACACATATGAAAGCAGATTTCTTGTTGGAAGCAACACAATCTAGAAGACACTGGAATATACCCTTTAAAATGCTGAAAGAAAGAAAATTGTCAACCTAGAATACTTCAGCAGTGAAAACATCTTTCAAAAAATGAAGGCAAATAAAGACTTTTTCAAACTCAAAAAAAAAAAGCTCAAAAATTTATCATCAGCAGATGTGCAATGCCATAAATTTTAAAAAAGGTACTTAAACAAGAAAGAAAATGATACTATATGGAAATATATGTTTACAAAAAGAAATAAAGGGTACCAGAAATAGAAACTATGAAGTATAAGGAAATTTTTGTCACATTTTAAAAATATCGTTAAAAGATATGGGGAGCCTGCGTGGCTCAGTGGTTAAGCCTCTGCCTTCAGTTTGGGTCATGATTCCCGAGTCCTGAGATGGAGCCCCCACATCGGGCTCCCTGCTCTGTGGGAAGCCTGCTTCTCCCTCTCTCACTCCTCCTGCTTGTCTTCCCTCTCTAGTTGTGTTTCTCTCTGTCAAATAAATAAAATCTTTAAAATATATATATAACTATGGTGGGGCACCTGGGTGACTTAGTCAGTAACTGTCTGCCTTCTGCTCAGGTCGATTTAAGGATCCTGGTATCAAGCCCACATCAGGCTCCCTGCACAGTGAGGAGTCTGCTTCTTCCTCTCCTCTCCTCTCCCTGTCCTCTCCCTCTCCTCGCCTCTGCTCCTACTCTCTAATAATCAAATAAAATCTCTTAAAAAGATAACTGATCATTTAAGGCAAAAATAATAACAATGTATTGTGGGTATATAATATGTGGAGGTCATAAATGAATGGCATGAAAGCACAAAGCCTGGGAAGGGAGAAAGGGAGGTACACTATGGTAGGATTTATAGACTCTATGTGAAGTACAGTAACACCAGCTGAAGGTAGGTGATGATATGTAATGTATACTATACTACCCATAAAGAAACCACTCAAATAACATAGCAGAGATATGGCTTACAAGCCAATAAAAGAGATAAAATTAAGTCATAAAAAAGACTCAATGAATTCAAAGAAGGCAGCAAAAATGGGAACCAAAAACAGATAACAGTGGGTTTCAAGTTTCGCTCATTTTCTCAGCAAAACCTTGTGTATATATATACATATATATATATACACAACCTATGGTTAAGCTGAATATAATAAGCAGACGAAATTGAGACTGCTCTGGTTAAAGCAGGAGTAGGAGAGCCCAGAGCCCTCTCTGCGCATGCGCCTGAGCGGTTCCTGAGAAGGAAAGCTTCCTATCTGAGATGGAGACCGGAGATCTAAGGACAGAAGGACTGAGAGAACACACTTACCAATCTGTGGCTGAACGCTGGGTGTTTTTACTCACAATTAACTCCAGCAGGCTGCTGAGAATAGAAAAACATGGGAAGCACATGCAAACTACCAACTGTTAAAGCAGAAGAAAAGAGTGAAGAAAGTCAGGAAAGCATAATGTGTATATCCTGACAAAACAAACCATAAATCATTTTTTTCTAACCCAACATGAAAGAAGGCTGTATTAGGTGTTTGACCTGACATTTCTTCTAATGCACATTAGTATTTGTTTTCCCCAAAAATGGTCTTTTGGGATCCACAACACACAGACAGACCAGGCAATGAACTTCAGATATGCTGAATCTGAAATTAAAACAACTTATTAGTTTCAGTGAATGAAAGCACCACACCCTGCATGTCCTGCCAAATCAGCTAAAGGCTGAGGACATATATAATTCTTTTGAGCAGGGCTCTTTCTCCCTTTTCTCTTCTTTCTACATGTAATGGTGGTATAATAAGTTCTGTAGTAATGACCTTCCTTACAGTACACTGAAATCAAAGTTTCCATTTTCAATCTCTGTTTCAGGTTTGACATAATTATGCTAACAAGTAGTAAAGAAAACAGAACTATAAGGAACATACTTCCAAATCATGTGATGGATTTATTTCAATATAATATAAGTCTTAGAAACAAACACAGCCAAAATGTATGGAAGAACTGGGTTATAAATTTCAGTGGATGGTCCCCTGAACTATAGCAGTAGGAATAGAATTTCTAAGGTAAATATTTAAGTACTGTGTTGAGAGGACCACTTCATGAACATAAGTAAGGCTTACAATGGCAGCAGGGCCACACCTGTAGACAGTGAGGCTGTCATTCTCCAAGGACAAGAACAGTCTTGAGTTCTGACAGCATCAACAATTCATCTCAAGTCAATATTTACAAAGGGTCAGCCTCCTCCCTAGTGTTTTAGGACTCCATTTCTGTGGCTGCCATTGAGTTCCAATGTTACAGGAAAGATTACATAGATTAATAGATTCATTAGTAGAGTGGGCTAAATGAATGTAAAAGCATACTATCATTTCTTAAGCTAAAATTAAAAATCATAATTACCATATAAAAGGTTTCTTCTAAAACTCTTCAATCCAATATTGCTTCCACCCAAACCAAGATTATTGTGAAAGCATAAATAAAGTGGCATGCAAAATCAATGATGTCAATGAACTTATTTAACTTTCCAGAATGCATGAGGGTATGAAACCTAGTCCTGTGTACCAACTGCCTTTTTAAAATATGTGTATTTAATCGCTTCTCGGCCTTTTGCTAAGATCAAGTGTAAAATATATGTATTTCAGAGGGAAATTTTTTAAAAATCAGTAATGTTGAAGTTGAATAAATAAAATATCAGTTTTCAAAATAAAACTGCTAAGTGAATAACTCATTTGGTTTGTATGATTCAGCTCAGTATTATTATAAACAAGGTTTATTCCTCAAGTCTTTGTGGTCAAAGGTTTTGTAGTTCATCTCCTTCAAGCCAGTAGAGAACATATTTCTCATGCCTATGTTTTGAAAAGAATCTTAAAATTAAAAACAGTGCAAATCTCTTGAAACCCAAAAGAACCATATAAGTATTAAACTAATCAATGCTATTAACTCTTTAATATAAGGAGTGCTTGGACATCCTATCCATATTTATGAAAACATAGAGCTATAAAAAAAAGTCACCTGCCTTCAGGTGGGTGGATCTCTAAACCTCTTACCTCCCAGGGGAGATGAGAGATGGAAGACAGAATAAACTAAAAACATCCTTCAAAGTCTACACATTCCCTCTCCCTATAAGATGAAGAACAGGGGAAATGGGAATGCCTGAAAAAACTCCCTGGCTTAAGGAGAAGGTCAGCCACCTGACCCTATTGAATCCCACGCGAAAGAATTCTGGTCTAAACATCTACTACAATCTCTACAAATAAAAGCTCAGTAACAGTAGCTATAACAACAAAATAATGACAACATCTTATATGAAATGCCACCTGGCTACTTATAAAACCCTTTCATTTAATTACCTATTTGAACCTCACAATAGCTTCTCTGAAATAGTTACAGTTGACACTATCATCCCATTTAACAGCTGACAAAGATGAGGTGATTTCCCCCATTTCGGCTGTACATGCCAGAGCTATGGACTAGAATGTAAGGTTATCTGATGCTCAGTTTGATTCTCTTATCCTCTACCATACAGTCTACCATGTCATAAAGAGGTGGTGCTCCCTAAATTTAAAACAAAAAAAAATTGCTCTGACTTAAATATAGATCAATTTCTTCATTTAGTTCCCTCCCATATCATTCCAATTTCTGGGTTAAGACTTCTAACAACATATGAAAGGAAAAAAAGAAAGAATTTCTCTCCTCTAACACATAAAATTTGAGCAAAATATAGATTTAAGAACACTTTTAGGCAACCAAGCAAGGAAAAGGGTATAACCTGATGTCATGGAAGAGAAAATTCCGAGAAAAGAAAGCAAGAAGGCAAGAAAGCAAGAAAGCAAGAAAGAAAGAGCTGGTCTAATTCAGTTACTAACCCAAAGATCAGACCTTCAAAGTTATATTAACTTCACAAAATAAATAAAAGAAAAAGTACTCAGCTTCAAACCCTTTCTCAAGAGAAGAAATCACATCGGATTCATTGGGAATCAAGTTAAGAAGTCTTTCACATGGTAACAGAGGCAACAGAACTGAACAAGCAAGAACGGAATGAATATAAATGCCATGAGGCACCTGTGTGGCTCAGATCACTATCCCAGGGTCCTGGGATTGAGTCCCATGTCTGGCTCTCTGCTCAGCAGGGAGTCTGCTTCTTCCTCTCCCTATTCCTCTGTCCTTTCTCCCCCCCACTAAATAAATACATAAATTCTTTAAAAGAACAAATAAAGATAAATTTAAGAAGACAGAAGGTGTGATGTAAGATAAAGTAGCAAAAAAATCCTCCATACACACATCCCAAGTGAAGGAAAAAAACTGGACATGCAAATTAGTTCCGAGAAAATTTGAAACAGAAGGCTCAATACAGACATTACCTGGGTCAGTTACTGGACATCAAGAGTAAACAAGGAATGCCTTAGATGTCCAGAAAAGCACATTCTCACTGTGATGGTTAGTTTTATGCATCAACCTGACTGGACCAGAGCGTACCTGAATATTTGACTAAACATGACCCTGGTGGCATCTATGAGAGTGTTTCTGGATGAGATTAACAAATGAATCGGTACATGGCCTTCTCCAGTGTGGTGCTTCTCATCCAGTCAATTGAAGACTTAAATAGAATAAAAAGTTGAGTCAGAGGGAACTCCTGCCTGGCCACTGAACTGAAGCATTCATCTTTTCCAGTATGTGGACTGGGACTGAAACAAGGTCCACTGGCTTTCAGACTGGACTTGACACCACCAGCTCCCCTACTTCTCAGGACTTCATCTCCGACTAGAACTACACATCAGCTCTCATGGGCCTCCACCTTGCTGAGTACAGATCCCGGGACTTCTCAGGCTCCATGATCACAGGAGCCAATTCTTTGTCATCAATGTCTATATAAATGTCCTGCATCTAGGATGGATACACACACACACACACAATGGGTTCTGTTTCTCTGAAAGACTCTGACCAGCTCACCTCCAAAGATGAAAAATATCAGATTGGCCTCATCTTATCCGTCTTTATAATAACATGTAATAGCAGAAGATGAGAGAAATAGACACAAAATTCAAGTGAAAGAACTCAAGAGCATTGATGCAGTCATGATACTTTTCTAGTATAAAAACAACAGATTTTTTTTCAAACATGAAAGAACCAGGGAATATGGTTCTGATGTGCCCCTTTTGAAAACAATATCTGACAATAAAATTCAAACAGTTAAGGAATGATTCAAAGTAATGATCAAAGAAACTATAATCTGAAGACTGGTGGGGAACAATACTTTCATTTAAACAGAGAAGTCATACTAAAACAATGGAATTATAATAACAAAATATAAATATTATCAATCTCAATAATTTGAAAATAATAATACAATAGCATTTGCGAGATGGGCAAAGGGGACATGGAAGAATGATGTTGTTAACATTCTCCTTTTATACCATCTAAAATCGGAGGCGGTGGGGAGGGAGCTTTTTATTGTTCTTCACAATCTCTTTTATCGCCATAGAGGGATATTTAGGAAATACCTCCCATGAAGAAGAAATATCTACCTGAGTTTCAGTAAATTCCTCCAGGTGGGTTCTATTTGATTTTTCATCTATTAAATTCAAAGTTTCTCATTGAGAAATAATGCCTATATCATAATGCCATCTTTATTTTTTCATTTAAGTTCAATTAATTAACATATAGTATCATTTTCAGAGGTGGAGGTCAGTGAATCATTGGTCTTATGTAATACCCAGTGTTCATTGTATCACATGCCCTCCTTAAAGTCCATCCCCTCACCCACCTCTTCTCCAGCAACTCCCAGTTTGTTTATTCTGATAAAGAGTCTCTTATGGCTTATCTCCCTCTCTGATTTCATCTTGTTTTATTTTTCCCTCCCTTACGCTCCTCTGTTTTGTTTCTTAAATTCTACATGTGAGTGAGATTCTATGATAATTTTCCTTCTCTGATTGACTTATTTCACTTAGCATTCATAATACCCCCTAGTTCCATCCATGTCATTGCAAATGGCAAGATTTCATTTTTTGATGGCTGAGTAGTATTCCATTGTGTATATATACCGCATCTTCTTTATCCATTCATCTTTGTGAGGCCATCTTTATATAAAGTCTATCTATTTGCATGCATGCACAGAAAAACGCATGTCTGTCCAGTACTAGCTGTGGCAATTTCTGGACAATGGATTCTGGGTGATTTACTTTTACTTTTCATTTTTGCTTTCCTAAATAGTTTGAATTATATTTAAAACAGTCAAACAATTTCTCTTTAAGAGAAAATATTAGAAACTAATATGCCAAGGTCTTTTTTTTTTTAGAGATTTTATTTATTTGACAGAGAAAAACACAGCCAGAGAGGGAACACAAGCAGTGGGAGTGAGAGAGGGAGAAGCAGGCTTCCCGCCGAGCAGGGAGCCCGATGTGGGGCTCGATCCCAGGTCTCCAGGATCATGACCTGAACCGAAGGCAGTCGCTTAACCAACTGAGCCACCCAGGTGCCCCCATATGCCAAGGTCTTAACCATAATTCTTTACTCTTTACTTTTTAAAGTAAACTCTTAATTTCTAAAAATAACAAGTCACTCCCTAGCTACTGTCTTTCTATTCAGATTTGACACAGTGCTCAGAAAAGATGACCCCAAATTTTCTCATATACCTTTTTCCCTGTACTCTATGTCAATGGAAAAAGCTAGAGAAATTAGAGAGAAAAAAATCAGACCTCTTAACCCCTTCCACTTAAACATGCATGACTATAGGACCTGCATTGTACCTCCACAGTAAATAAGTAAAAACGACCCATACATTGCCTTAAATACAGTAGAATTTGTGTGAGTATAGACAGTGGCAGTAGGTAGGCCTAGGTTTCTATGTATACTCCCTCATTTTCTGGGCGTATGACTTTGGCAAGTTCTTCTTTCTGATTCTCAGGCAATAATACTACTGAACATGACACGCGATGGGAAGAATTAAACACAACATGTGTAGATAAATTAGGTCCTCAGGAAATGGTAACTATTATTACTTTCAAGATAATTAATTATTTCATTTAACCAAAAGGAGGAACTGGAGGAAGGAACAGTGGGGGACACTCTAGGAACCTCTAGAAAGATAGCTTTCCCCACTTCATGACACCTATTAAAGTGGTGATTCGTGTCTACGGTGGGAGTCTGAGGGCCCATCCGGGGGAGCTGAGCATGCCAGTTGCAACAAGGGAAGGGAGCAAAAGAGCCTTGTTTCTCCTTGGCAAACTTGACCCATCCTGAACTCAAAATCAGAAAGAGACCTTTGTTCGTTCTTTCATTTCATGGTCTCAGTTTTGTAGCATGTGTCTGGACTAATTTTTATGAGGCCTTAGAATATATCATTTATCAAGTTGTAAAGTGCAATCAGGTTGCCCAACCTCTCAGAAACCAGGTTGGTGAGATAGTGCTGAGCCTTTCCAGGTGAACAAGTGACCGATGTGCATGCCCTTCCCAGCCCTTCGCTGAACTGTGGCACTGCAGGGTGTGACTCCCCTTACATCACTGGGCCACAGAAACGCTGTACAGGCCAGCTCTCTGAGGCTGCGCATTCCTCCTCTTCTGCCTCCCCTGTAGGAGGGTGTTTATAGAGAGCACAGCTGTCCAAAGAGGAATAAATCCTTAATAAAATAGGCAGTGTACCTTAGGCTTGGCTTTTGTGGGAGAAGAATAAACACATGCTTTGTGGAGATTAAAGATAAGAAAATACTGTTTTCTGGCTCCAGGACCAAGTCCAGTCTCTCAAGCTCCTGGAGTCCATCTGAGTCACAAGCACAGAGTTTACCGGGCGTAAGGGCATTCTCCCCTGCTCTGTGCCAGACCCTGAGTCAGACTAGAAGACAAACTCTCCCTCCCTCAGGAGTTGACAAAATATACTTATCTCAGGTTCACAATTACCGGAATTATTTCCCCCACTTCTATTTGGAATTTGTTTTCTCTTACTATGAAACAATGTATGAATAAGAAACCAAAGTACTTTGTATCACTCTCTTAGCCACCCTCAAAAACCTTTGAACTCTCAATTCTGTGTTGAAACGGTTTGGGCGGGGCCTCAGGCCTAAGTACAAAAGACTGGGAAACAGTTCCACAAACATCTGCTTCCATTTCTTTCACTATATACATCTCTCCCCAGAAGGGGAGAAGATGGCATCACAAAGATGAATGGATAAAGAAGATGCAGTATATATACACAATTATTTCTCTTCAAGCTGTATGATGCCTAGCACTAACAGGGGACCCGTAAATGTCTGGTGAATTAAAGAATCAAGGAATTAATATGGAGATAATTACAATAACTTTCCAAATAGATGCCTTATTCCCTGTCTTTTCCTTCTAAGTCACTCAATGTTGCACCGCCAGCTTCCTCTCCTCCAAATATTTCCCTCCCTCATTCAGAAATCCTCTCTGGATTATACTTGCCTACACAGAAAAGGCCTAACACCTTCAGCTGGCAATCAGGGCATACAACCCCTTTACAATATAATTGTTCCATAATTCCTTTCATACTTCCTGGGCATGTACTACTCTTGCCCATTCCCTCCCACAACCCTGTGTACCTCTACATGCTCCCAGCCCAACTTGTTCTATTAACCTGAACCCCCTTTCTTTCCCATCCCCGCACATCTGCTGGGTCTAAAGACCTGGCAGAAAGAGGCCCTTAATAAATAATGAACAGTCACTGATCTTTGCAAAATTAATTTCTTCTCTCTTCTATACTCTTTGAGTATAAGACTATGCAACATCTTCCATGATTTAAGAAGAGCTCCGAGTGAGCAAACTCTGTGTAAAGTTTAGTTGAAGGAATAGCTTCTGTGTTAATTAGGGTTCTCCAAAGAAACAGATCTAATAAAATGTGTGTGTGTGTGTGTGTGTGTGTGTGTGTGTGTGTGTGTGCGTGTAGAGAAAGAGATTTATTTTTTAAGGACTTGGCTCATGTAATTGTGGAGGCTTGGTAAATCCAAAACCTGTAGGACAGGCCAAAGACCCAGGAAGGAGTCCAAAGGCTAGTACAATTTTTTCTAGCTCAGGGGAGGCTAGTCTTTGTTCTATTCGGACTTTTCAAACAATTGGATGAGGCCCACCCACATTAGGGAGGATAATTTTTTTACTCCAAGTCCACCAATTTAAAGGTTAAGCTCATCCAAAAACACCTTCACAGAAATATCCAGAATGATGTTTTACCAACTATCTGGTACTGTGGTCCAGACATGTTGTCACATAAAATTAACCATCACAGCTTCTAAAACACCTAATACAGCTTCCTCCCATTACCATCATTACCAACCATGAAAGGGGGAGTTCCTCTTGACCCTTGGAATCTTCTCACTGTTATTCCAGAGCCATCACCAAGCTAACCCCATGGATATTAGGCTCCCCCCATTAAAAAAAAGTGGACACAGAAAGTCAGAGGGTTTGGATATGGGGGTATGGGGGTGGAAGTTTCCTCCAGCAAAGCTGGAAAGTCCTTGCCTCCAGGAAAACAGTAAGAGAAATAAAAGGAAGTGATTACAGAAAACTCCAACAGCACCAATTGCTAAGTTCCCAAAGAACAGATCTCTGGTCCCAGAATCATATGCTCCTTCACAGTTGTCTAAGTCTGGCCACACCTGATCCCTGCCTGGGAATCAAACAATTCCTCTTTTTAACTTCTAGAATTGTGGCTCCCCCCGCCCAAACTTGTTCTCTCCCCTTTCCTCCCAGAAGACTGGTTGAAACATCTGTAAATAGACCTTCCTAGGAAGACTAAGTAATTAGAATTTCAAGTCCAGCCAAAACTTTCATCCTTGTCTCACTGACACTTGTCATATAAGGAAATAGTTATTTTATCATAGTTCTTTTCTTACCAGTTTTACCCTTAAACCAGGAGCTCAAGAAAGAAAAAGAAAAATGCAAACCCCAGACTTGAACAGACAGCCAATGGCTTACATTCTGTGTGGTATGTAATGGGGACAATGTGGCCTCCTTGAAGGGAATGACCTGTGGAGTTTCCTAATATACACTCATTCTCTGGATGGAGCTGAGCAGAACTTCAGCTACTGTGGGCTTGAGGGTTCCGCGGATAGGACACAAATGCATAGCATGGAGTACAAACGTACAGGATTTTCTTCCCAGCACATCTTTTCCAGGAATTTGTCCCCTCTCTACCTCTATTCTCACAACTCTTCCATATATACATTTTTGCCATAGGAACCACCATATGCATACATTAGAGCCCAGCTCCTTAGCCACTGCTCATGCATCCACAGGCTAGCACCAGACTTAGGCTGAACTACAGTCTTTCTTTGTAGCTTGTGCTCTTGCAATGAAGTACAAGTCAAACTAATCTTTCTCCTGTAGGTCCACACTTATATCTAAAACCCAGGTGCTTTTGGCAAGCATGTGTTTCACTAGAAAGCTAGTCTGAAGTGAGAGAGAATGAAGCCAACATCTAGAGAGACATGTGAGATTGAGAAGAATCCTGACCAACTTCTAGTCCCTGGCTTGAAGTAGTCGTAACCCATCTGGACCTCTGGTTCTCCCTGTGTCTGGATTATTCGATGTTTTTGAGAAGTCTACAGAAGAAACAAACAAAAAAAAAAACCACATCAGAATTCTTCCAATAAATTTCCTTTCTTACATAAGATAGGTTTGGGTTTCTTACATTTGCAACCAAAAGGTCGTAAACATGCTATCATGTAGAACTCTTCAATGCCACATTCTATGTTGGTAAGAGCACCACTGGATTCTGGGAGAATTAAGTGAGATAATTACTGTGGAAGTACTTCATCATCTATAAAATAGGATGTGTGAATGTGATTCCTCTGAAGTCCTTACAGTCAATTAACCGGAAACTAAAATTTCTGCTAAAAGACCAGAAGGTTGGTCATGCTTCACAATTTTCTTACCTTTTCATATTTTTTGTGATATATTATCACTTTCTGTGATCTTGAGGTTCCCCTAATACGAAGTCATCTTTAGATTAATAGAACTTTGAGTGCAAAAGCAATGTATGTCATGTAAGCACAATATTAGCATTCATAAAATGGCCTATTCTTTAATTCTATATCTCAATAATCAGTAATACCTGGATGACAGATCAGGGACCTGTCAAGTTAGCAAGACATCCTGGTGCTGCTTTAAATATTTTCAGACATCTCAATACAATTTTATATGTACCATACATTTATTTATACAAGTTAATTATAACATCTTATTTTTTTGCTTTGGGCTACAGTTATATCAGTTCAGTCTGGCAACTGATCAGCTCCTGTGGCTCAAAAGTTCTGATCACCGTTGATGACACTGTGATTATGCATCTGACGGAATCAGGGGGTCAGACCTTTCAAGTGCCATTAAAATGTCATTTCTTTGGTTCTTGAATACTTTTTGCTATTCCCATTACAGATGCTCCTGAGAAGAGAAACCAATTAGGCCACATTTCCTGAAGCACTCCCAGGAAACACCTCTAACAGCAGAGCGGGATGAACTCAGAACCCCAGGGATCTGAGAGAACCAAGCCTGAAGCTGCTGAAAGTCCAACATTTAAATCAAATCTCCTGTTGGATTTAGCATTTGTACACATTTTACATCCTTCACCATAATATAACCAGGTTTGCTCTCATATAAATCTAGGCAGCACATAGATCCAATCCTGTAAGAAGATGCGCTCCATTATATCTTATGGCCATAGGTGACCCTGTGGCATGCTGTCCAGCCAGATGAAGAACAAGCCTGGGAAGGGACCCTGGTAAGACCCACGGAGGAAGTCAGAAGAGGAAGGCATTGAAATGGTGGTAGGTGAGTACCAAAGCGAGTGTACAAGGCCAGGGGACGTGTCTGTCATTGTGGGCAAGCTCACTCACGGGGAGCCTTCCACACAGGCCTCTGGGAGGGGGAGGAGGGGCAGAGGAGATGTGGGAGCTGGGAAATGAAGAAGGAGGTCCGGTTCTTCCTCAGGAGGCTTTGCTCTCTTCCCATCTGGCCAAGGTTGTTCTGGGCCCACAGTAACCTTCCCCTCCACTTCCTCTTTCCTCTCCTGTTCCTTAACCTCATTTTTGTTCCTCCTTCTACTCATTTTCTTTATTTCCTCTTCCACTCTCCCTTTAATCCAAATGCAGGCTTTCTTATTGTCTGTGTGTTGGAAGATAGGGAGATCAACATTGTATCGTCTCTTCATGAAGAAGGAAACATTTTCAGTTCCTTTAATTCATGCAAAAGATACAGATGGATATGAACACAATGGAGAAGGGGGGGGGGAAGAACATTCTTCCACTTTTTTCCACTCTGTACTAATGGGTATTAATGACAGGTGTTGGAAGTGGTTCTCAACATCACTGAGCTTTAGCAATTCTCAAGCTTTTGCAGTTGAGGAACTCTTTCTCACACCGATTTATCAGAAACAAACAAAAATAGTATTATTTTCAGTGTATACATTTAACCATTATATTCAATATTCAGGGCTCGTGAAAAGCAACAGAAAACTTCATGCCTTTCTCCCCACCTCCCTTTGCATGCCCTGCCATGCTTTGGGGCTGGTGCTCCTTATCCTTTGATGCCAGAAAGAACCCTCCCTTTCTGGTCCTTCCAGAGTTAACTAAGAAAAAAGAAAGCCTTCCACTCACTGTATTCCTCCGGCGGGTCAGTGATTAGTCTGAGGAGTCCCATGTAACCAAAACTCCGAGCTCCTTTCAAAGTTTGATTTTTCCTCCCCTTTAGTCTGGGCCTCAGAAGTAGGGGAAGAACTTTGGGCAGGCTGATTCTTTAGATTTTTGTATCTTTTTGTCTCTCTTTTGCCCTCAGCTAATTAACGAAGTTTCTGACACTTCCAGGATGAAAGGGTCAGGAGAAAGAGGAGGCAAAGGGGCAGGGAAAGTTTCACTCAGCAGGTGCTGTGATGTGCACCACTGGTGTCCAGAGGGCCCAGGAAGTATGTGAAGTTGCCTCTTTCTCTCCTGGACCACTGCCATAAGTTCTGGGGAAACTGTTACTTCTATGGACTTTCACTCACTGTTCCTGTGACAAAGGTCCATCAGGGTCTTTAGACTGGTGACCAATGAGTCTTCCATCAATCTCTACCTCCTGGCTCTTCTCCTGAGGTCACCTTGCCATCCCAGGTTGCTCTCTTACACAAAACCTAAGGTAACCCCCAGCTAGCTCTTGTTCCTTCTTACCTGCAGCTAGTCCGCCTGAAGTGTGTACTCTGGTCTTTCATTCAAGGAAATGTGGCCATGTCCTAAACCACACCATCCACTCCACATGGAGGGCTTTAGCCAGCCACTGGCACTAGGTCCCTGATGGGGGGGAAGGGGTCAGCTATAGGGCCATGGGGGTCTCCTCAAACTGAAGGAGGCACAGACCAAATAGACCAAGTGGTCTCCCTGAAGCCCTGCTCAATGATCATGGGGTGAGGGGAAAGCACCCAACTTTACTCCCTCCATGGGGAAAGAATCCTACCAGCATATTGGCAACCTTCTCTTAAAAAAAAAACAAAAACAAACAAACAAACAAAAATCTTCCAACTCCATCCATCTTTGGCCTCTTCAACTTTGTTGTCTTCCAAATTGAGTGAGGGATAAAGTTTGCAAAACTAGTGTTGATTCTAGATAGCAATCTGGTTTCTCCAACAATACATTTTAAGTTCACATTTGTGACAGTTGAGCTAAAATACTATTGACATGAACTCAGACATTTGTAAACAGGAGTTAAGAATGGTCAAAGGTCAGCCTCTGCCCCCAGGCAGAGGCTTGGAAATGCCTGCATGAAGCCATCCCACTGACAGATACTGGTCTGGTCAAGCTCTTCCTATGAGAAAGGAGGAACCTGAGGCCTGGATGAGTTAAGAAATTCTCAGGATCACACAACTACAGGCACCCACACAACAACTGAATCAAAGTCCCTGGGACATGTGGGTGGTACAGTCAGTTGAGCCTCCAACTCGATTTCAGCTCAGGTCATGATCTCAGGGTTGGGAGATCAAGTCCCAGGTCAGGCTCCAAACTCAGAGAAGGGTTTGCTTGAGATTCTCTCTCTCACCCTCCCTCTGCCCCTCTTCCCACTTGTGTTCTCTACCTCTCTTTAAAATAAAATTTAAAAATGAAATAATAAATAAAATAAAATAAAATCATCACAGTCCCTTGATGCCTCCCTGGTACATTTATCAGCACACAGTATTGGCCGACTCCTGTATCTCTTGGAGAAATGGAGGAAACTTGCATGGGCTGGGTGGCCCCTGTGACTCTCCGGTCAGAAGCCAGGCCTCACACTGGCTCCTCATGCACCTCCTGATCATGGGCAAATCTCATCCTCTCCAAACCGCAGGTTTCTATCCATAAAATGACATTGTTAATGGTATAAGGAACATAATGGATAATTTCCAAAGAAGTACTTTCCAAACTACTCTGCCTTTGGCAAATGCTAGTTGTCGTTATTATTATGATATGAGGAAGGTGGTGATCACAGTTTGTTCAGGATAACCTTAGTCCTAGAATTATTATGAGATTTATAATTTGTAATGTTGCTTAGTCACAAGAAATGCATAACTTAAACAAATTCCAAAAACCTTTTATATAACCTTTATGCAACTGTAAGGCTATCTCTTACTTAGCCTGTTAAATATATTGTATATATGTATATATATATATGTATATATACAATATATTTAAAGAGAACAATACCTGTGTTCTATAAGTGCTGTGGCATTAAAGAACAAACAGCAAAGGATGGATACATTTAGTCTCCATCCAAGAGCTGTAAAGAGAGAGCTAGATAAACAAAGGGAGACTACAGAACACCGTAGAACAAAGGCACTGGCATCGCCACTTGTCCAGAGCCAGAGGACGTTAAATCCCAAGTCTGTGGAAGAGGGAAGAGCCTTGCCCTGAGGGATCACTCAATAACAGGGCACCAGGCACCCACTTCAACACCACTCGCTGTCTGATAGTCTTCCCGACACGCCGAGGAAAAACACACACCAGGTGCCTCCCCTAAGAGTTGATGCGGAACCTGAGCCAAGTCAAAGGCACAGAAAATGTCAGGCGACCTCAAGGAGTGTCTGTAGAGACTCAGAAGGAAGGCTGCTGGCATTGGAGGGAGCCCCAAGGAGGAAACCCCGCCTTTATCCTTGCTTGATCTCTTCAGATTGCAAAATATGTACAATGCTCTTGTCTGACCTAAGAGCCCTTCAGAAAGAGGAAAAGGGAGTGGGGAGAGAAATTTTAGACACAGGAAAAAGCTTTCATCTTCACTGTCACCATTTTGTGAGAGAAGTGAGAGGTCAAAAAGGAAAGGGCTTCATTCAGACCAGAAAATTCTAGTAGTTACTAGCCAATTTCAGCCTTCCTAGAAGGGATCATAAGCCCAAGCTTACATCTGTTCTGTTGTTGTTGTTTTAAGATTTTATTAAAAAGAGAGAAAGAGACAGCATGAGTTGAGGGAGAGGTGGAGGGGGAGAAGCAGGCTTCCCGCTGAGCAGGGAGCCCAATAAGAAGCTCAATCCCAGGACCCTGGGATCATGACCTGAGCTGAAGGCAGAGGCTTAACTGACTGGCCACCCAGGCATCCCTACCTTTGTTTTTATTTACCTTTATTAAAAGCAAGAAAAGCAAGTTTGGGATTAAGCACATGTAAGTAACAGCACTGAGCTAAAGGACCAGTATGTGGGACTCGAAGGCCCAGGCGCGTTATGACCTAAGTTGGCTCAGGTAAACCAAAGGCCCGGTGACCCTGGTTAACGTCAGCACACAACTCAGATCCATCTACGTCTCATACTTAAAGCAATTTTGACTTACATATTTTCTCAATATCATCATGCATACACAGCTAAATCAATTTAAAAGAACATATGCGTGCCAACTTTTTAAATTTTCTATTTAAAAGGTCATTTTTCCTTCAGTTTTAGGGCACAAGGGCCCTGAGAATGATGGCTTTCCCAGTCTCATCTACAAGTCTAGTCCTCTTGTTACAAAAGACCAAATGGGGAGATTCTTGGACATCTAGGTGAGATATGGCTGAGTGTGAATAAGTGGGGAATGGCAAGAACCAGGAACATTTTGGAAAGTGGCCTTTAAATTAAAATCTCTTCAGATAAAAATCTGCACTCAGGCAGCATCCATTTGTCGAGTTGGGGGCAGTTCTGGATGTCCTCTGCAGTTTTCAGACTCACAGAGTTTGTTTTCTGTGACTCTGAGCCCTTCCACTGGATACACGTAGTTTTTGGGGATTTTTTGTTAAGATTTTATTTATTTGACAGAGAGAAACACAGCTAGAGAGGGAACACAAGCAGGGGGAGTGAGAGAGGGAGAAGCGGGCTTCCTGCCGAGCAGGGAGCCCAATGTGGGGCTCGATCCCGGGTCTCCGGGATCATGACCTGAGCCGAAGGCAGTCGCTTAACCAACTGAGCCGCCCAGGCGCCCCTGGATATACGTAGTTTTAACAACACATGTCCCCACAGGGAGGAGCCTACTCCCTGGAACAGAGCTCTGACTCAGTGGACATTGAACCGTATGACTATTAAACCCTAAACGTATTTTTTAATCTAACCATCCCCTCTTCATTTACTTCTTATCTCTCCTAGGGACTGGTGCTATACAGGCAAGAACTAGTGAGTGAATGAATGAAAAAATGGTTGTGTTAATTAATGCATATTGTTTCATTACACATAAAAGTATTTGTATAGTTTATGAATGTAATAGTGGGTTTTTTTTCTAATGCTGTTTGTTTGAATGCAGTGCCATTATTCATTATGATAAATGTACCTTTATATTTGTAAAACTTTGTGCTATTTACAAAATGCTTTCACAGGCATTATCTTATTTAATCTTCATACTGCTGCAAAGTGGTATTATAATCCCCCACTTTAGATAAGATAGGTGATTTGTCCAAAGTACACACCGAGCGCAGAGCCGGACTTGAATCCAAGTTTTGCCACATATACTTAGCAGTTTTCTCCTATGGGTTGAAGCGTGGATCAGGAGACAGAAGCTATATGCACTTGTAAACAGACACCTGTTTCAGAAGATGTACTAGTGTGTACTGCCCAGATACGGGAAATGGCATCTCTGAACCCTGACAGGCTCTCCCACAAGGCACCTGGCTTGCTGCTGGCTATGGCTGTCGTTGAACCACAACGATCTGATGCCAGGCCTCTCCACAGGACTTATATTTGATTATAATCGCTGGATTCTAACGTAACTAGCGTGAAGGGGTGATACTCAGACAACTATCCAGTTATCATTTTAGTTACACAATGATAAGGAGTTACACATAATCTTTGGGGGAGATTTTTGTCCTTGAGTTGTTCTATTCACGGAGGTACCACAGTTGTTTCCTCTCCAGTTAAATGTCAGCCCACAACAAAGAAGCCAGCAGGCTCGAACAGCAGGAGTCGATATTAAAAAAAAAAAAAAAAAAAAAAAACTAGGCGCAAAATGTTGCCTGCTTCCTAAGGCCCCCGGTACTCTTTCTGTGTCCTAATGATCTGTGCTGTTGGCACTGTGGCTATGGGCGCCCTTATGATCCTAGAGCTGTAAGGACCTTAGAAACCATTCAGTGTGGTAGTTTTCAAACTTTGAAAACATAATACTGAACAATTTATTTAAATGAAATCTAATATAGAAGCCCAAATGAGTAAAGGAAATCCAAGCATATTTGCTTTGGTTGATGAGGAGATTGTGATGAGCCTAAGGGTCCCCCTCCCAACAGAACTCTAAAAGTAGGGGAGCCCTTGTTTTACATAGGAGGAAATGAGGCCAAGAAAGTGAAATGACAAAGGTGAAGAACAAGGGAATGCACTCACGTAGTTCTGCTACTGTTTGGATTTCTCCATATCCCATCTCCATTCAGTTTTCATTTCTAGCCGGTTTCCAGTCTCAGAATCCCACCCTAATTCCACCACTGAACCTCACTCCCAGCACACAGGGCCACCCTGACATTCTCTCAGCCACCACCGCTGAGAGACTATCCTATTTCCCAAATGCGCTTGGTCAGAAGATGTAACAGGATCCCTTGGCAAAAATGCAGATTCTTAGATTGCCCTTTTTTGCAGATTCTGATTCAACTGACTTGGGATGAAACCTAGGTGATTCTTTTTACCAGTGAAGTTTGGGAAACACTTGTTGGGTGGAATGGGTCAAGGGTGTCCTCTTACAGGGAACATAAAGCATATATCCGAGTGGGCGATTTGTCACCCATGAAGCTGGAGGAGATCTAAATATCGGCAGAAAAAGTTTTCTCTCTTCTCCATAATCAAGGAATGTCAGTTCACAGGCATAAAGGAAAAATATCTGCCGAAGAAATGTTTCTCTCCACTTTTGAGACCACAAGGTTTAGAAAGCATATTACCCTGGAAGGTCATAGGTGACTTGCGTCAATAGATGTGCTATCTGCTCCCCCACAGACCACCACCTCCTGACTGTCCCCGTCTGCTCAGGTGCTCTTGTGCTACTTACTCTCTGCCCACAGGGTCTACTCCAGCCCTTGTTTCTCCCTAAATCCTAGGTGCTCTTCATCCCACACACCATTCCTTCAACGCCGGCTGGACCCCAGGATCAGCCATATCTGCAGTGCACCCACTTGGCCACCCTAGACTCGCCATGACGTCTTATTTGACTATGTTTATAGCCCTATATTTATGCTCCCTGGAAGGAGCTCTGCCCTCCAGTAAACTGGTACAATCCTTTCTTTTAACATTTACAATTACTCTTCCAGCCCAACTGTGATACTCTGCCCCCATTTTATTTGAGGAATATAAGTATTTGTCCTTCAAAATCTGGGGCTTATCTCATTTCCTTTCTAGAAGCCATGTGGCTGTAACCCGTGTCTCCATTCTACTTGATTTCAAAGCCCCCTGACTTGATCTCTGATTGCTTTTCTGCTAATTCCAGAACTAGAGGACCAGTCTTTTCCTTTGCAACAATACACCCACTGGTGATGCTGGCCTCAGAGGGTGGGGCCACAGGGGACCATGCCTCTCGGTGCCACAGCACCCTGACTTCCCTACATCATTATTAACATAAGGCTACTATGATGTGGACAGACTGTAATGAAGATTGGGGGATAGTTAAAGAGAACATAGTACAACTGGATGTTGAATACAATTGTTTCCAGAGTCCAAGGAAAGAAGATATTAAACTCTTGATAGGGGTTTCCTCATGGCCAAACTCCAGTTATTAGTCTTGTTTCTGTCTCTTGAGGTCTTCAGAGAGAGCTCCTGCCATGATCCCTCACTATATGAATAAGAGTCCTCACTCCGTAATTATATTTACCCTAGAATTAGGGTACCCACATTGCTCCCCAACACACACACACACACACACACACACACACACACACACTCTCTCTCTCTCTCTCTCTCTCTCTCTCTCTCTTTCTCTCACACACACACAGACCTATTTGTATGCACATCAGGACAATTCATAAGATAAATAATCCATAGCAGCACTCTATGAATACCACATCTATTCATGAGCAGGGGACATGAAGACAGTTGGGCTAGGCTCCAGGGTTCCATATCCTTTTTATTACAGGGTTGTGGTGCACGTGTAAGATAAAGCTATACCTTTACATTTGATTGTAATTTCCTTTTTATAAGTTTGCCTCTGTTAAGATATTGCTGTCCAGTGATGACAGTAGACCCTGTGGGCAGAGAGTAAGTGGCCTCCCTCTAACCTGGGAGCTGAAGAGTACAGCACACTTCTGGAAGCAATGACTTCTTTCTCTTTGGTAGGTTTAGCAGGGAATTTACAGTCTTGAAACGTAAAGGCAAAAAACTTATAACCGACAAGGATAATAGAGGCTTTACAAATAAGTAGAGGAAATGGAGGGTCTAAATAATGAAAGCTAATTTCTACTGACTCAGTAAATGTAACTCCCTCACTTGATCCTTTTCCAACAATCCTGCTAAGACCCACAGTGGGTAAAAGTGAAATGACCTTATCATTGCCAAAAAAAACACTGGGAGGCAGAAATTTAATTTTAGACCACCATTCCTCAACTTAACCAGGAAGAATAAATCACCATTTGACAGCTCCTCACTAACTCCATCCAAAGAATGGATGTTATTAACTCTATTTTTGGATTTGTTGTAGTAACTAATAGCAAACTCATGTAGCATTTACTATGTAGCAATACCATCCTATGTGATTTTCACACACTGATTCTCCTTTTTCTTACAACTCCATAAGTTCAACCACAGGTACAATTGTTTTTCCCGTTTTGGAGACAAGGAAGCCAAAGGCACAGATATATTTCACATGCTCAGTAGTAGACTAACCATATCTTAGTAGGTGTAGAAAATGACATCTTGCAGAGACTTTTCTTGTTGTTGATGGTATGCTGAATGTTAGTTGCTGATGAACTGTGACTATTTACAATTTCATTCACTATTTCCCATCACCCAAAATTATACTCCACAGAAACTAACCTGCTTCCTCAGTGGGGAAAACAACAACAACAACAACAACAACAACAACAACAACAACAACAAACCTACCTGTTTGTTCTCTTGTTCAAGTAATTACATCTTTATGATTTGGGCTTTTTGTTTTGTTTTGTTTTGTTTTTTGATTTGGTTGGTTTGTTTTGCGTTTAAAGATTTTTATTTATTATTTCACACAGAGAGAGCACAAGCAGGGAGAGCAGCAGGCAGGGGAAGAGGGAAAAGCAGGCTCCTCACTGAACAGGGCACCTATGAGGGGCTCAATCCCAGGACCTTGGGATGATGACCTGAGCCGAAGGCAGATGCTAAACAACTGAGCCCCCCCAGGGGCCCCACAGCTTCATGTTTTCTAGAGCACAGATCTCAGTGTTGAAAGTTTTCATGTTTTACAATTTATTTATTATCACTCCACAGGTTTTTTTTAATAGAACATCTGGTTTATTGCTATATAAATGCCCATAAGAATTAGAATACTAATATTTATCTTTGCTTTAGGAAAAAAAAGGTAAATTCTTTCAAAAATGTATACTCAATGAGAATCAACACTTAATAAAGAGTCTACAAGATATACAATAGATTTTGACCATTTTAATCATGAGGCAGCTCTTCCAATGGAATTTATTTGTAACTCCCATTGTTCTCTTTGAATAATTCCCAAGATGTTTATAACTTTTTAGTGTCAAGACAATACTGTTGTATCATATTATCACATTGTTTAATAGTATCCAGTATCCAATTCCACCATTGAAATGTTGAATATTTTGTTTTGCTTTTTGTCAATTCAAATAGTCCAAACTGCTTTTCTTCTTTAACTAATACTAATTTTTGCCTATGCTATATATAGCAATAATTCATAATTTTCTCCATTCTCACCTTTTTCCATTTGGGACAGCAAAATGCTTGACCAGAAAACAAACTAGCTAAAAAACTAACTCAATATCTTAACAATATCCCCTTGCAGATAGAAGTCGCTATGTGTTCTGACCAATGAGATATAAATGGATGTCACTGGTTGGGACTTTGTGGAAATCTCATTAAAAGCAGCAACATAGGGGTGTCTAGGTGGCTCAGCCAGTTAAGCTTCTGCCTTCTACTCGGGTCATGATCCCATATCCCAGGATGGAGCTCCACATCGAGTCCCATATCAAGCCCCATATTGAGCTCTACATCTGGCTTCCTGCTCTGCAGAGAGTCTGCTTCTTCCTTTCCCGCTGCCCTCGCCCCAAGCTTGCACATGCCTACATACTCTTTCTCTCTCAAATAAATAAAATATTTTTTCTAAGATTTTATTTATTTGAGAGAGAGAGAGAGAGACAGTGAGACAGGGAATGCAGACAGGGGGAATGGGAGAGGGAGAAGCAGGCCTCTCACTGAGCAGAGAGCCCAATGCCCAATGTAGGGCTCCATCCCAGGACCCAGGGATCATGACCTGAGCCAAAAGCAGATGTTTAACAACTGAGCCACCCAAGCGCCACTCAAGAAAATAAAATCTTAAAAAAAAAAAGCAGCAGTGCAGACTCAACTAACAAATATTTTCCTTTGCCCTTATTCTTCTTCTTCCTTCCTTCTTAGAGAGTAGATATGATACCAAAAGTGGTACAGGGAGCTTGGGCTCAGGAGGCAACATGGATCCACTAAGGAGAGCTGAATGGAGGCACAGAAGGGGCATGGATTATATTGGTAACAGGCAGCTACCATGCCAACCCCTAAAGCCCAGCTCCAGACATCACATAATATGAATAAATAAAAACCTTCATTTGTTTAAGCTTCTGCTTTTCTGGTTTCTGTTACTCACAGCCAAGTACAATTTCTAACTTCTAAGTGATTAGATTAAACAGTAGCAGAGGATATAAAGGTTTTCAACATCTTGAAACTTAAAAATTGGGATAGGTCTACAAAGCATGGTTAAACATTCTGTTATACAGCCATTAGGTATTTTCCAACAATATTTGAAAACAAATCATCTGTTGGTGAATCAGATCAATCATTTGAAAATATTTCATTATTAAGAAAGACAAAAATACTAATGCTACCATCCACCCTCCATTTATTTCAGTAAAATAAATCTGGACATGGGGGGGGGGAATGCAGTATAATTTTTTTCATTTGGAAATTGATAGGAAATACAGAAAGTTTAGGGGTTTTTAATATGATGAATTCTTGTGTTCTGGAATATGTATATATGTAGTAGGAACCTCTAAATTGTAGAGTCTCTAAAAGTATGAATATATATATATATATATATCATAATAGTTACAATAGCCTCCATTTCTCCATTTAGAATGTGTCGATCATGGGCCAAGCTCTGTAGTAGATCTTGGAACTTGGAGATAGGCCTTTAGACTAACCCTAAAATCTGGGTTTTCTTTCTATAAATCACCAATGAAAACTTAAGAATCCTATACTTGAAGAAGAGAGGTATTCAGTGGATTCAATGATGTATTGTTGAGTTTATTCTCTTCCTGTATCATATCTCTGAGAAAATCCTCATTCCCAAAGCAAATATAAAGTGAAGAGATAGGGCGCCTGGGTGGCTCAGGCCCTGTGTCTGCCTTTGGCTCAGGTCATGATCTCAGGATCCCGGGATCGAACCCCAAATTGGGCTCCCTGCTCAGCAGGAAGCCTGCTTCTCCCTCTCCCATTCCCCCTGCTTGTATTTCCTCTCTAGCTGTGTTTCTCTCTGCCAAATAAATAAATAAAATCTTTTTTAAAAATAAAAAATAAAGTGAAGAGATGTGGAGAAGTGTTTTACATGATTAAAATTTCTCTCAGTAATAGCTCCTAACCACAACTGTATTCGTTTTCTATTGCCATATAATAAATTACCACACTTAGTTACTTAACCAATACCATTTGTCACTTTCAGTAGGTCAGAAGTTCAGCAGGGATAGTAGGTTATCTGGTTGGGATCTCACAAGGTTAAAATTAAAATGTCAGTCAAACCACATTCTCATCTGGAGATTGGAACCCTCTTCTAAGCTCACTCATGGTGTTGGTACAACAGAGGTCTTTGTGGTATAAGACCGAAGTCCCTATTTTCTTGGGGGCTTTCAGCCAGAGGTATTTAAGGTTTAGCTTTGTGTCCTCCTTCTCTCACCACTTGGCAGCTAGTTGTCTTCAAGTCCAGAAAGAGAACATTTTACAGGTGTTATACTTTCTTTTAAAGAGATCATTTGATGAAGTCAGACCCACCCAGGACAATCTCCCTTGTGATCCACTCAAGGTAGCTATACCCCCTCACATTCCCTGTCACCACCCACCCTACAGGGGAGGGGATTTTAGAGAGTCTGTGCACCAGGGCACAGAATCTTGGGGCCATTTTAGAATCCTTCCTACCACAACAACCAAGAGCATTTTGTTGCTCAGAGAAGTAGTCATAATGGTCACTTTTAATTCACAACTCCAAAGAGAGAAGCAATGTCTACATTCTCAACCTAATCTGGGAATATCATTGTCAACACTGCACTGTTACCACTGCTTTCAACATTTTAGGATGACTATTCCTCCAAACTAGCATTTTTAAAAAAGATTAACTGTTTCTATTCCATTCTTTTGTATATATGCCATAAGCAGTACACTTTGACCCCTACCCATGTGGTTGGAGCCCAAGAGTTGCAATGATGACAATCCCCTTATTAGGCTAGTTCTTTAGTGTGGCCCCGGACTTTACTGATGGAAACTTAGCAGTTTTCTTTAGTATTCTCAGTTATCCACCGAGCTAATTAATAACCTTTATTAAATCTATTTCAACTAAAACTAGCCAGAGTGAATTATCATTTGCAAACAAGAATACTGACCAAGATAATAGTTAATGGCAGATGTGGTGATGGACAAGAGATTTTTCCAGAAATGAGGATCTGTAGCTGGTGAAAAGGTAGTGAGAATCCAGAGATTCCAGACCATGGCAGCCATGGAGAGAGAGTTACTTAAATTATCACTTGGTCAAGGATAGATGAGGAGCCTATCAATGAATGGCAGGACTTCAGCAGGGACGAAGTGATTGCAAGTGTACAGGAATAGGCAGGAATACGAAAGACTGAAGATCAGTCTGGATGCTTCTAACTGTGATGAGAAAAAAAAGACAGTGTGGTGGTTAATTTCATGTGTCAGCTTGGCTAGGCCATTGTACCTAGATATTTAGTCAATGTATACATATATCCATTATATGTATCTCTCTCTCTCTCTCTCTCTCTCTCTCTCTCTCTCTCTCTCTCTCTATTGGTTCTGTTTCTCTGAAGAACTCTAATACAGACAGACCTAAACTTTGCCCATGACCTGGATCAAGTTATGATAACAGAACTGTACATGCCCTTAAAAAGAATGCCTTATGTGGCTACAGATGGTTATCACAGAAAATATAACACACTGGAGTATCCTATGGATTGCTGAACTACACCAGCTGACTCCACAGTCTTATCACTTCTTCTGTATGAAAATGAAGGTATTTATGGAGGAGTAGTACCACTCTTCAGACCCCTAATAATTAGAATATGAGATATGGGAGGAGTCTGATGATTTGTCACACTCCAAACTTCCTAATTTCACTGAGCCTTTTCTGATCTGTCTAATGAGGTTGTTCCTCTCTTCTTGAATTCTATATAATGGCCTAGACAGAGGCAATTATTTTATAATGAAAATCTACTTCTGCTCACTCTCCTCCCCTGAGAATCCTCATGGCCTATAGGCTTATAATTAGAAATTACCAGAGGCCTATTACAACATCAGACCAGAAAAGAGAAAATGTACACACATGAATATTACATACATACAAGCAAACACAATTTTGCTAACTTAAATCAGCCAAAACTTGGCAAATACATGTGGGAATGGATTTTGAACATGCTAGAAGGAGACAGGTTTTCTAATAATGGCAGAACAATATCTTCCATCCTATATGTTCCCCTTGATTTTTCTTTAATTAAGAGTTGGAATCTTGGGGCACCTGGGTGGCTCAGTTGGTTGAGCAACTGCCTTCGGCTCAGGTCATGAACCCGGAGATCCGGGTTCAAGCCCCACATCGGGCTCCCTGCTTGGCGGGAAGCATGCTTCTCCCTCTCTCACTCCCCCTGCTTGTGTTCCCTCTCTCACTGTGTTCTTCTCTGTCAAATAAATAAATAAAATCTTAAAAAAAAAAAAAAAAGAGTTGAAATCTCTCGGGGCGCCTGGGTGGCTCAGTTGGTTAAGTGAATGCCTTTGGCTCAGGTCATGATCCCAGAGACCTGGGATCGAGCCCCACATCGGGCTCCTTACTCGGCGGGAAGCCTGCTTCTCCCTCTCTCACTCCCCCTGCTTGTGTTCCCACTCTGGCTGTGTTTCTCTCCGTCAAACAAATAAAATCTTTAAAAAAAAAAAGAGTTGAAATCTCTCATTCCTTCACCTTGAATTTGAGTGGGCTTGTAGCAAATGTGAAGTTATGTAAAGTTATACAATTTCAAGGCTGGGTCATAAAGAGCAATAGTTTCTATCTGGACCTCTTTTTGGAATGCTTGCCCTTAGAATCTAGACACCACCCACCCTGTGTGCAATCCAAGAAACCACGCCACATATGGAGTTCTTAACCCATGGTCTCAGTTGAGTTCCCGAGCAGAGGCTTAACATTAGTCACGAGACAGGTGAGTCAGCAGGCTTTCACTTGGCTCCTCATCACACTCCAGCTTTTGAATCTTTCCAGTTGAGTCCTCAGACCATTGTGGAACAAATATGACTTGTCCCCACCATACCTTTTCAATTCCTAATGTTCAAAATCCATGAGCTTAACAATAACAACAAACTTTATGGCACCAAGTTTGGAGTAGCTTGTTACACAGCCCTAATAACTGAAACCACACCAAGGCCAATGAACATAAATTTAGATTGGTCCAAGTTACTGACATGATTTTACTTATCAATAATTCTAGAGTCAATATGCTGAGTAGTTAGAATTTAAAAGTTTGTTCAACTGGTTCACTGAAATCTGGATTCTGTAATGGTCTTCCTTAAATGAAGATGTAAAAGAAGTTGTCTGACATTATGAAGAGGAAGAAATATAAAGATTTGGGATGAATAAGAATGTTGGTGACAATTTATCATTTGCAACCTGCACACACACACTATGGCCCTCAAGAGGGCCCAGAAGAAATTCCTTTCACCGTACCATTAAAAAATGCATTGGTGAGAACCAACGTCTTTAAAAAGTGCTATTCTCTGTGGACAAGGGACACTGTCATGAAAATGGGCTCTCTGATTAGCAGATCTTTGGCTGATTTAGTAGCAGTTCTTAACTTCAAAAGACAAGGTGAACATGGTTATGGAAACAGACAATTGGGCCAGCACAATCATCATCTGATTCATGAGAAAGTGATCTTTGACCTTGCTAAATGGTCAATGGATCCCTACTACAAAAACATAAAAGCAACCCACTAATATCTTTTTTGATATAAAAGCAAAACAAAAATGGAGTGCATGGGTGGCTCAGCTGGTTAAACAGCTGTCTTCAACTCAGGTCATGATCCTAGAGTCCTGGGATTGAGCTCCACATTGGGCTCCTTGCTCAGCCAGGAGCCTGCTTCTCCCTCTCCCACTGCCTCTGACCCTCCCTCCACTTGTGCTCTCTTTCTCTCAAAATAAAACTTTTTTTTAAAGTAAACAATGACAAAACAGTAAAATCTTCGGAATTTTTAAAAACAAAGGCATAAAATAAGCTGCTAGGATAGAGTTTGAACCCAACAACAAATTCCCAGGTCTGAGTCAGACCTGGAAGCCCAATAGTAAAGGAGGGAGCCATGAAAATCTTTGAGAAAAGACCCTAAGATAACATCACATGTAAATGATGTATAAATCTTTCTTCTGGCCTTCTTCTATGGGATCTACAGCCATTTTGCCTGGATGAGAGAAAGAAAACACTTTTGGAGATCAGCATACATTGGCTCTGAGCTACAATTAATCTATGAAAACCCTAGTTTTTACTATGTCCTGCTGGTCAGAATATAAGCTAAAGGGGGCCAGTTGATAAGTGAGTTTTATAGACTTAGTCAATCTTAAAGTGGATCTGGGACTTCCACAAAACTATCTTGTTAACATTTTCCCAGTTCTCAAAATAGAATTTGAATAGAAATACCCAGCAACTGGCAAAATCCCCATATTGGCCCTTGACTCCCCTGATAAAAGTTTAAATTATGTAGAAGTGACCAAATATAAGTCCCTAAAGCTACCTAAACTCCCAAAAAGTTGAATAAAAGACAGTACCACTCACCTAGGGTAATCATAGAAATTAATCCTCACCATTTGACCATTATCATATTCTTATCTAATTTACCTATCTGGCCTTTGCAGAAGAGAGATGGATCTTGCACAATGACAAAGAATTATTTTACATTTATTTGGGTTGTCACATTATAAGTATACTATCATTTGGCAGAGAAAATCAATTCAGCTCCTGGATAGTAGCTGGAAAGTAGCTATTGATCTGGCCAATGCTTTTTTCTCAGTCCCAATAAAAAGAAAACACTAGGTGTAATTTGTTTTCACCTGGCAGGGACAGACATACACCTTCGCTGGCTTTGCTATCTAAGAGCAATATGAACTCACTGACTATGCCATAATTTAGTCCACAGAACATTATAGTGGTCCATAAACTGGTAACTTTACATTAATGCAACCCAGTGCAAAGGAAGAGTAAGTACCCTAGATGTGTCCCTAACATACACATACATATCAAAAAATAGAAGATATGAAAAATACAAAGACCTATTACTTCAGTGAAATTTCTACAGGCCAATGATCTCAGAACTTCTTGAAATAGCATCATCATCATGAAAGAAAAGTATTGCACTATACAACCACTATCACCAAGAAAGAGAAGCTGTGCTTGCTCAACTCTTGTACTTTGTAGAAAATACACATGACGTTGATTATGTTTCTCCAAATAGTTAACTGGTCATCCAAAAGTCTTCAGGCTTTGAGTGTGGTACAGAGCAATAGAACATTCTTTAGAAGATTGATACTTTAATACATATCCTCAAATTTCAAAATATAGTATCTTTTTCCATTAAGCATAGTATTTTCCTTTAGAGAAAACCTTGGGTTGCTATTGGACCCCGGTAGAGACTGAATGTTTGAAAGCAGGATACCACGTGACTATAGAAATTAAGCATCCCACCATGAACTATGTGTTATCTCAACTACTGAGCTCTGGTCAGTTAGTCCTCACAGCATTCCATCAACCCTGGGAAATGCTTTATATCTGAACAGGCTCAAGTAGGTCCTAACATCACAAGTTACAAGAACAGATGACTCATATTCTCAGTGCATCTGTTCCTGCCAAGCTGCTGGTCTCTCAAACCACACTTCTGCTTCATTAAGAGATCTCTATGACCAGGTAACTGAGAAGAGAAATAATTCCATTTACTATCAGCTCCACTGGACATAATAATATCAAGAAGATTCCTATGGCAACGTTTGTGTAGTCTTCTGGCCCACATTGTGTAGCAGTATTTCTTTGTCCCTTTTAATGCAGCTCAATCACCCCTCCTACAGAAGTGGGCTGCTACATCATGCTGATCTCACTCAGGGGTGACCTGATGGTCAGTGTAGAAAAGTAAATAATCCCAATGGACAAAACTTCAAACAGTACACATCATGATCCACTTATCTGGAAAGGGAGATAAGCTACACGTCTACATTAATTTATGGACAATAGCTAATATTTTCTTTGGATAGTCATGGATTTGGGAAGAATAAGATTGGAGAATTAGTGGTAAAAAAAGATTCGAGTAAAAACCAATCTAGACTTTTAGACTATTCTATAGTTGAGAAAGTTTGGGTCCCATGTGAATATACAAAAAGACTGACGCCTTACATAGAAAGTTTTCAGTGGATGGTTGGACAACATGACCTGCCATGTGCATTTGCTAACCTCTTTCAATAGCCATGCAGTAATTGCTGAATTATAAATATATATAAATATAAATAAATATAGATAAATAGCTCATGAAAAAAGATGGTCATTGTTTCAGCATTTATGTATGAGTTAACAACTTAGACTTCCTCTCCCCCAGATGTCTGGATATTACTTCTGCTGAGTGCCCAGTTTGAAAGCAACACTGAAAAACATGAGCCCTGCCATATGGTACCATACGCCAAAAGGAATAACCAGCCACCTGATGGCAGGTTAATTACATAGGGCCTCTTCCAACATGGTGAGTGTTGGAATCTGTCCTCTCTGAAATTGATACATTCTAGATATAGATTTGTCTGTCTTGTCTACCGAGCTTCTGCCAGCAACACCATCTGTGGACTTACCAAATGCTCACTTACTGTCACTATAATTCACATAACATCACTTCCAACTAGGGATCTTATTTTATAGCAAAATTATTAGGACATTAGATTGATGCATTTACAACACATTAAGATTCCCAACCAGAAGCAACTGGATTTATAAACCAGTGAAATGACTTATTGTAGATTTAGTTTGGGTGCCTTTCTGGAGAAGCCTTACAAATTGCCATGACATCTTGTAGAATACAGTATATCTACAAAATAGTAACTAATGCATAGTGTTTTTTCAGCTATGACCAGAACATATGAGCTTAGGAACCAAGAATTGAAAATGGGAGTGGTACTTCTCATTATTCCCTTAATGGCCTGTTCACACAAATTTTTTTTCACATCCTTGCCACTTTCAACTACATTAATTTAAGGATCTTAGTACTCAAGGAAGGAATACTTTCAGCAAGAGACAACAGTGTCTCAAACCACTTGACAAAGAAGAGAAGTGGATTACTATATTGGCTACAGGGATAAGCATGTTTAAAAAGTAATAATTACTGCTACACAATGTAAACATAAAATAATATTTATTTAACACAAGGATTTCCATAAGGTATTCCTTAATATTTTCATGTGCATTAACAAATATTAATGGAAAGCTAGAGTACCCTCATTGATGCAGAACCACCAAGGGCTCAAACCCTAAGGAACAGGATTCCTAAGTAAAGACCCTGTTAATTGAGCCAATACTAGTTGTTGACGAAGAAAGCTATACACATCCAACTAAAGACAATATACAAAAAACATAACAGATTTTCTGTTTTTCCTTGCTTTATTCAGCATATTTTGATAATATTTACTTTATAATTTCATCCACGTTTTAAAATATCAAGGCAGAATTGAGGAAACATAACTGTCATTACATATATTATACCTAAAAAAGATTGTACTAAGTAAAGAATCTTAGAGTCTCTTCATCTGGGAAGAGGGGGAAGATTTTGTTTATAAGAGAAATTGTCACCTTATTGGATGAGAACAGAGTTTTTATTGCTATTGTGGTATTAAGTCTGGAAAACGGATATATGTCCAGATATAGGATGACATGACATTTCTTGGCCCCTCAAAATATTTTCAATACTTGTCTTGCTTTGGATTGTTTCCTATTTTGTAAATCTTATTTTCCCAGGTGGAATCCCAGAAACTACCTCCTTTCAGATTCCTTGACAAACAGCACAAAACATGTCATCTGGTGTCTGCCATGTGGGAAAACAGGATCTGCATGGGGAATTCACTATTCAAGGCGTAAATGGCAGCAGGGTAGAAGTGGAGGTGGAGGCCTCTGTGGACTGATGTGTGGCGTGGTTCTGGAGTTTGTGGTGATAACAAACCACAGCTCCCCCACTAGTCCAACTCTGTGGTGTACCTCGAGGTATTATTCCTGGAAGCTTAATCCATTTTTCCAGCTCTTCCAATGACCCTGTGTAGGGGACCCTCTGATGTATCATTTGAACTAAGACACATTTGGGAGGGAAAGGGGCTGCTATTAATAATGTCAAGGAGAAACTAGAATTACACTGAACAGATGGGACACATAGTAACTCTAATGTTGTTATTTACTTCACAATTTTGCTGATTGAATTAGTAAGAATAGACTTGTTTTTTACTAAGAACCCTAACCAAAATACCATTGGACTTTTAAGATTATAAAATGAGTTAAAAATGTAAGTGGACCCTGTGCACTATATTGTGCCTATATAATGTGTGTAGGGGAGAATATTCTATTCTACAAATTCACAAAGCAAGTTCAAATTAATTCAAATTCATAGTAGCTAATATATTGATATTAGTTGACTTAATGTAACCATATGCTGGTTGCCTAAAGAACCATGACTTACACTGATGTTATATGTCCTTAACAAAGCCTAGGGAATGGAAATAAAGATTGTAATGTTCTTATAAATAGTGACTCACTAACACGTAGGTGAGTCAAGGCTGTTAAATGCAATCCTACTAGGATATAATAAATACTTTAAGAAATCTTTAAGTTAATTTCCATGTTAAAATTGTCATTATCTAATTTTGACATAAGTTGTTATTTTTTGCTATAGACATATAGCTATACATATATTGTGGTATGCTATAAATATAAATACTTGCACTATCATATTACTAATGTCAGAAATCCAAGAAGAAAAAGTATCAGCTTCACTTATCATTCTAGTGTCTTCATTCAAAAAATATTACTGAACAGTTACTGGTACTTTACTTACCCATTAAGCAATTCATGTAGGCACTAGGCTAGCAGCTGAGAAGATCATGAGAGAAAAACAGACATGGTCCTAGAGCCAGGAGTCTAGGTTTCTCAAACAGGAAATGGAGCAATCAAATCACAATACAAATACATAAATGGTTACAAATTTAAATTGGTGCTGTGAAGGCAATGTATAGGGTGCTCTGGAGCCCCAAGGTGGGTGCTGAGTCAGGAAAGAGCTTTCTGAGGAAGTGACATTTGGATGTACACCTGAAAAAGACAAGGCAATGACTGAGAGTGGGAGTTCATGTGGGAGAAGAGGCAGCTCTAGACACAGAGAAAGCACATCAAAGGCTGTGAAGCGTACCGGGGCGTAGATTTCTGTTCAAAGCTCTGAATGGAGACCTGTGCTGGTAGAGCTGAGAGCAAGGGCGAGTGGCACCTCAGGGACACTCAAGGCAGTGGCCACCCACCCCCAACAAGGGCCTAGGGAGATGAACAGGAAGGAAGCCTCGCCCAAGTCCCCTCTCCTATGCTAGGGCACTGGGTAGCTCAGTAACAGCCTTAACCAGAATACCAGGAGTTAGTGCAGGAATTCTACCTGAAATTATAAAAAGCAGAGAAAGGAGAGGGACACTCACACCAAAGTCCTTGTGGAAAAGCCAAAAATTAGGAGTCCAGACAAAACACAGAAAAGATGACATTTAGATCCCAATGCCAGATGGAAACAGATACTGCCTATCCCCTCTTTCCCAAATCCCTTAGCTTACAGGGGAAAAAAAAAAATTCACTTACAAAGGATAATTGTGCTGAAAAACCAACCAAAATAATTATACCATCACCTAACCAGAAATTCGAGGAAGAAATAAAGCAGATGGCAAATTGGAGGGGAGGAAGAGCCAGTAAATCCCAAACAAAATAAACAAAAACTCCGCCCAGCCTAAAGAGCAAACAGGAGAAAAGTAAGTGAATTTGCAGTTTATAAAAATTGTTTCTAATCAAAATTACTGTTAAAGAGGGCTTTATTCTCACTGCACTCATTTGTATATTTAAATATAGTGTATTATGCATGTATTATGTTGGGAATTCCAGAGGCACCTGGAAAAACAGCCTGAGAAATTGATCTCCAATTCATCCATTCTTACAGTAAGCACTCAGGAATGTACTGGGGTACTCACAAGTCAGTTTGCATCTGGTGAGCATTAGAAACTTAACCAAAGTCTCCAGAACAGTTGAGAGTGATCAAAAGGGAGTAAAAACCTCTAAGTATTAGCAAAAAGATCTCTTAAAAATGCTTAAGAATTCTCTTTGTCAACAGGGGGTCCTACCAGCAGCAAGACACCTTGGGGTGATTAAAGTGCTCTCCCGCCCCCGGCCCCCCACGTGTGTTGTCACTCCAACAGGGAGATTGCTATTGGGCCTTTTGCCCCCAGAACTGTCTGGATAGAGCAAGCTGTATCTTTTCTTTTCCCAGTTAAGGAAGTTGTGTCGCATACCTGAAACTGTGTTGTTTTCCAGTCAACACAATCATCCTTATAAAAAACTGCACACAGGGTCGCCTGTGTGACTCAGTTGATTAAGCAACTGCCTTCGGCTCAGGTCATGATCCTGGAGATCCGGGATTGAGTCCCACATCAGGCTCCCTGCTCAGCAGGAAGTCTGCTTCTCCCTCTCTCACTCCTCCTGCTTGTGTTCCCTCTCTGGCTCTGTTTCTCTCTGTCAAATAAATAAAATCTTTAAAAAAAAATAAATGAAAATAAAAACTGCACACAATTACCTATTTTCAACAAATTTAATGAAAAATTATCCTTGCTAAGCTCTTGAGAAGGGGCCGCATTGCAGACAATCCAGATATCTCTAAAGCACCCAACACAAGTGATCTTCCTTGTTGGAACAGAATATTTCTTTGGTTAAACACCTTACATTTAGAAGCCATGCTACAAAAGACAAAGCTGTGTCTCTTTGATCAGAATAAATGTAGTGAATGCTTTTAGGACAAGAGGTGTGTGGATGCCAAATATGGTGGGAAGAACAATAAAAATACATCTCCCATCTGAGATTTGCATGTTCTGGGACAAACCTGATTGCACAGAATGACAGGCAAAAATCATCTATTGTATTTAGAATTTTGTTTTTCTTTCTGTTTCTCCTGTAATTGAATTCTGGAAAATTAAGTACAAATATATCATAACTCCACTGCAAAAATAAGTGCCATTCCAAATATACTCTAAGCTTGGAGGTAAGAAATTTAAAAGATTGTAGCTTCGGCATAATCATCAGAGTAATTCATTAAATTGTGAATTCAGTAAATACGTTAAATTCATTAAAAGAATGATTCATTAAATCATTCTGGGAGTCAGGAAATTGGGCAAGTGTCAGTGGGGTGATTTTTCTATTCGTTGTGTCATCAAATGAGGTCACTTGATCATACACGACTGGCAGGAAAACAGGGCTGAAGTTTCCAAGACAGGTTTATTCAATGCCTGGTGGGGGTGGCTGGAAGAATGGACTGAGTGGAAACTGTAAACTACACACCTACAAGTTGACTCTCAACATGGCAGCCTCAGAGTAGTAAAACTTCTTACATGATAGCTGGCTTCCCCAGAACAATGATTCCAAGAAACTCAAAGGAGAGAGTCTTAGGACCTAGGGTTTCTTAGGAAATCCAAGACTGTCACTTCTGCCCACATTTTAATGGTCAAGCATAACGAAGGCCACACCAAATTCAAAGATAGAGAATGAGAGCCCACCTCTCATTGCAAGGAATAGCAAAGAATTTGTGACCATGTTGAATCTACCACAGATAGATAGTTTCCACTTATGGCCATGATGGAATATATGCAAGGTCAAGATATAAAATTCACTTGCATTTATATATACTAGCAACAAATAATGAGAAAAGGAAATGTAAATAATGTCATTTAAGGTAGCATTGAAACACAAAGATACTTAACAAAGTATATGTGAAACCTTTATTTTGAAAATTATGAAACACTGCTAAGAGAAATTAGAGAAACCCTAAATAGAAAGGTATACCATATTCATGGTTTGCAAGACTAACTACAGATAATGTAAATTCTCTCCAAAGTTATTTATACATTTAAAGTAATCTCAATCAAAATTTTTGCAGACTTTTTTTGCATAAATTGGCATACCGAATCTAAACTTATATGGAAATGCAAAAGACCAAGAGTAACCAAAACTATTTTGAAAAATAAAATTGGAGGGCATACACTCCCTGATTTCGAGACTTACTACAAAGCAAAAACAAAATTGGGAGTCCACATATAGGCCTAAACATATATAGTCAGTTCAGTTTTTACAAAGGTGCCAAAGTAATTCAGTAGGGAAAGAATTGTCTCTTCAACAAATTTGCTGAAGCAACTGGATACCTATGCTTCCAACTGAGGAGGGGGGGGGGAAGAACCTTAAATAATTCATTGTATTATACGCCAAAAGCATAACCATAGAAGGAAAAAATTATAAATACAATTATAAATACTTCATGAAAATTAAAATTTTCTGTTCTTCAAAAGATAGTACTTTTCAAAAAACACCAGGAAATAAGAAAATAAATGATTAAGCCACAGACAAGGAAAATCTATCTGCAACACATGTAAAGGTTTTATAACCAGAATCCTTATGAATCAATAAGAAGACAAATAACCCAATTTAAAAATGGGCAAAAAGATTTAAACAGATGCCCCAAGGAAGACATATGAATGCCCACAGAGCACACAGAAAGATACACTACATCATTATACATTTGGGAAATGCACGTTTGAACTATAATGACATATATGCCTATTAGAATGGCAAAAATTTTAAAGCCTGGAAATGACAAATATTGATGGGGATGTAGAGCAAATGTAACACCCATACATTGCTGGTGGAAATGCAAAATAGTAGAGCTACTTGAAGTATCATTGGGTGGATTCTTATGAAGTTAAACATATATTTACCACACAACCCAGCAGTTTCAGTCATTGGTATTAATCTAAGAGACATAAAGGCTTATGTCCACACAAAGACTTGCAAGTGAATGTTCATACCTTCACTCATAATCACCTCAAATGTGAAACAACCCAAATGCCAATCCACTGGTAAGGTGATAAATAAATTGTGACATATCCATATGATGGAATACTATTCAGGACAAAAAGGAGAGATTACTGCTATATGCAACCATATAGATAGATCACACAGACATTACAATTAGCAAAGAAAGCCAGATATAAGAGACTACATATTATATGAGTCTATTTATATAAAGTTCTAGAATGTGCATAACTAATCTATAATGATAAATTACAGAAAAATGGATGCCTGGTATGAGGGGAACCAGGGAGTATTTTCTATGCTAAGGCACAATGAAACTTGGAAGTAATGAAGATTTTCTATATCTGGATTGAAGTAGTATATATTCTATACACAGGAGTGTATACATTTGTCAAAACCCATCTAACTACTTAAAATCGGACTATTTTGTTGTATGTACATCATACCTCTCTTAAGCTCATTTTTAAAAAATGAAAGCCTTGGGGTGCCTGGGTGACTCAGTTGATTAAGTGTCTGACTCTTGATTTTGGCTCAGGTCATGATCGGAGGGTCATGAGATCGAGACTCGCATCAGACTCTGTGCTAGGTGTGGAGTCTGCTTAAGAGTCTCTCTCTCCCTCTCCCTCTGCCCCTATCCATCTCCAAAAAGAACCAAAAAAAAAAAAAAAAAAAAAAAAAACCTTTATTTTACAAATAAGAAAAGTATATCACTGAAATTAAAAGGTCAATATGTGGGATAAATATATGATATAGACTCAGTCTAAGATCAAATCAGTAAACTAAAAAGATCAAAAGCAATATTTCTTAGCCCAAAAGGTCATGGCAATCTGAAATATTATAGAGTAGTAGGATATTTCAGAAAACTGAAGAGTTTCAGCAGTCAGCAAAAGCAGTTCTATAAAGAGGAAATAAAGCAGAAGAATTTTTTATAGAAGGAAAATACAATTTCCCAGAGCTGAAGAAAAGTCAAGAGGCTTCACACAATGAGTACCACTTGCTGTGGAGAAATCAGGACAAATGAAAAAAAAATTTTTTTTAATTCTAACATAAATAGTGGTGAAACTTTGGGATTCTCAGGAAAACATGGAAATCCTAAAAGCTTCTGGACACCAGAGAACCTACAAAAGAACATGGATCGATTGGAATCAGATTTCTCATTGGCAACACTGATTGTTAGAAGTTAATAATGTCTTCTAAGAAAGTATTCTTAGTATTCTGAGAAAAAAGAAATGATATGTAGTCTAAATTTTTTAAGCAAGTCAAACCAGCAATTACTTATGAAGGTAGAAAAAAGATATTTTCAGACACACAAGAATTCAGAAAAGTCACCCTCCTGAGGCTTTTGCTTAATACCTGTGATCTTTCCACTGATTTTAATCTCCACTTGATTAACTGCCTAGTCTCTCTGCATCTAGTCCTGGTCTGTCCCATACATTTTTCACTCTACAGCTGGGACAATGTTTTGAAAATGGCAAATCTCCTGGGCCTGGGTGGCTCAGTTGGTTAAGTGGCTGCCTTCAGCTCAGGTCATGATGAGATTGAACCCAACATTGGGCACTCTGCTCAGCAGGGAGCCTGCCTCACCCTTTCCCTCTGCCTGCTTGTTCTCTCTCTGTGTCAAATAAGTAAATCTTAAGAAGAAAGGAAGGAGGGAAGGAAGGAAGGAAGGAAGGAAGGAAGGAAGGAAGGAAGGAAGGAAGGAAGGAAGGAAGGAAGGAAGGAAATAAAAGAGGAAGGAAAGGAAGAAGGAAGGAAGAGAGAAAAGAAAATGGCAAATCTCATCAGTTACTCCTCTAGTAAAATCCTTCACTGAATTTCTTCTCCACACTCATCTGCAGCCATTTTCTTTTTCCTCCAGCTACTTCTGGTCTCCTGGGAGCCTTTTCTGGGGAATGCTCTTCCCTTGCCTCATTCTTCATCTTCCTTTAGGCCTTTCTTGATCTTAATGTTATTTCCTCAGAAAAGTGTTCCTTGGACCCTCACTCCTACCCTCTTACTCCTCCAGCAGACTAGATTTGACTCCTTTGTTCATGACCCTAACAGCACCTGTACTTTTACTAATAATTATATGACACAGCTATAACTAAATACCTATTCGTATAACTAAATACCTATTTGTTTGTTTAGTGTCTTTTTCCCCCAATAGGCAGCAATTCTACAGACATAGTCTCATTTTTCCCACAGCTCTGTGGGTGAGGATGCTAAGGATGGTGAGCACCCTAAGGATGGTTCTCCCCTTTATAAGGAACAAACAAGATTCTCCAGTCTCCCTTGGCTATGTGTCCAGGTTCTGCTAATGGGGTGAGAGCACAACCTAAGGGTTGTACACTTAAAGAAAACAGGTTTGATCTTCACTTCCCCCATTTAACCGTCCTGCTTGCTAGTAAATCAGCACAAACCTTACCAAGGTCAAAATCTGAGAGACAGATAATCAACAAGACAGGAACAAGTATCCCTGACTCTGAGGGGCCACCTTGTACCAATCCTGGAATGATATTCTTGGACTGTCACATGAATGAAAAAAGAAAAACACTCCAGATGGGATTGCCAGACCCCAGTCTGAAAAGTACTACTTCTTCCCCCAAACAAAGAACCCTAGAATTGCTTCTTGTTTCCCTTATGATTTCTTATACACTTTCTCCTTTCCCTCATGGGTACCATAAATATTTATTATAGTCAATGATCTATTTATACAATCTTTCAATTTTTTATTATCCAGTTATCTAGATGCCCTCTGTAAGATCCACTGCTTCCACATTATCAATCTTAAATTATAATGGGGAAAGAGGTTGTAACTGCAAAATACCTTCTTATGAGTTATATTTGGAGTCCTAAATGTGTCCTCACCTCAAGGAGAAATAGGCTAGCCACGCCCAAACAAGCAAACCTGAAGTCAGTCTGGAAAGGTCTTATTGTGCCTTGAGCTTCAAGGGACATTGGAAAGGACAAGCTCACCCACAGATGGGACAGTCCGTTGAGTGTAGACATCCACAGAGGAATACACTAGCCCCTGAACTGATCTACCTACCCCCCTAGGAACCCCTCAAATCTGTCTGCAGAAACAATCTTTCTAAAATGGAAATCTGACCATGTTATTTCCCCTACTCAAAATCCTTCATGGCATTTCCGCTGCTCTCGGGATAAACAACAAAACCCTCCGTGTGGCTTACGAGCCTCTTTAGGATCCTCTCTCTGCTTCTCTAAACTTCATACCTCCTCCTCCCTTGCTATCTGAGTGACGGCCACACTTGCCTTCTGCTGTGGCTTCCAAAGCACCAACGCTTCCCTTGAAGAGGGAAGGTTGTTCCTTTTGCTTGAAATGTTTTTCTCCCTCATGTCTCCCTCCACTTATTTCATACCTACTTAGCTGGCTGAACTCACACATCACCTTTTTAGGAAAGAGGACCTTGCATGAGTCTTCAATCACTCACATTGCCCATTCTATACATGTACATGTTTATGCTTTTTCCTAGAACTTTTACCACTGGGATTATCTATTTGTAAACATATTTGATTCAAGTATATCTTGAATCAAAGTTTATCAGGTATATCTCATTGGCCATAAGACCCATGAGAGCAAAGGCCCTGTCTATTCTGTGCACCACTGTTTCATGGCTTAGGAGGGGATTTAATAAATGCTGGTTGAATAAAATGAATGATGGTATGGTATGTGATTTGTAAGGTAAGGGTGAAAGGCAGTCCTGCCTATCTTCTCTTTTTTAAAGATTTTATGTATTTATTTGACAGAAGAGAGAGGGAGAAGCAGGAAGCCCAATGTTGGCCTCAGTTCCAGGACCCTGGGATCATGACCTGTGCTGGAAGGCAGCCACTTAACTGCTTACCTGACTGAGCCACCCAGGCACTCCTGCCTATCTTTCCCAACAGCCTGCTAATAGGGCCTGGAATTCTACGCTTCAGTCTAATCCAACATGGATTGAGGGCTTCTGGAATTTAACTGTTAAGACAGAAACATATGCTTATGAGGCTCCATTTCCACCCGTACCTGCCAACTAAAAGGAAAAGAGCCATGCCCTGTGGCAATTTTAGGCAACTCCCTACCTGTTCACATAGCATTCTGGGTGAAAGGGGAAGGAGAGGCTTCCAAGAGGAGAGGTAGCATGGAGTGGTGGTTATGGGTTTAGACTTTCTAGCCCGACTCTTTGGTTTTGAATCTCTTTCCCAGGGCCTATGAGCTCCTAGTCCTAGGCAGTTTTCTGTCCTCTCTCTGCCTCAGTTTTCTCAGCTGTAAACTGGAGCTAGATATTATGTGCCTTGTAGTCTTATAGGGATTCACTGAGCTAGTATTAATAAAGTGCTTAGCAGAGCATCTGACAGAGGCTAAGTTCTCTCTAAGTGTTTGTAGGTAAAACATATTACATGGGAGAGTCCACTCTCAGGTTAAAGTGAAAGACATGGTGCCAGGCCCCACAGCCAAACATATGCAAGTGCACCTTCAGAGGACAAAGGTCAGGTCTAACCCCTTCCTACCATACTTAACACATTGCTGGGGTTCAGGAGTTGTGATGCTTAGTGTTTCTTGTTATACACAGATGTCTTCCAGGAGCCATAAACAGAAAACTATTTGACCACAGCCAATCTTCTTAGTAAGGTCCACGTGCAAGGCCTAGAATGATTCACTTTAATAAACAGGAGTTGGAGAGTAGTAGTTGATTTGATCTAGCAAATACTGAGAGTGGCAGAGACCAATTAGCTGCTCCCCATCACCTGTGCTCTTGCCCTCCTTGGCACAGTGCTGGCCGGCATAGCCCAGGCACTTTACACCTAGGAAGGGAATGAAGAGTTCTCTTCAATAGATCACAAACAAAGTGATGGGTGGTACTTTCAAGCCATGGCGATTCTACTCTCCTTTATACCATATCTGAGAATCTTCTGGAAGACTCTGATACTCTCTTGGACCAAAGCACCTTCTCCAATTCCAATCCAACATTTCTCTTTGTTATGTGAGTTGAAGATAATGCCTAGGGGTTATTTCAATAGGTTGTCATTACTGAGAAGCTTGGTGAATAGCTTTATATTTAAAAATTATAGCTTACATGAAATTATAGATTAATATTAGACTATTAGGGGAGAAATAAATAAAATATTTATTGTTAAACCATTGAGTCTTGGGGGTCATTTGTTACAGTGTACTCCGACTAACACCCAAGGAATGGGCCGGGTACTCAGATCCATTTATGTAACTCAGTTTCAAATAAGATTTCCACAACCATTGTAGTCCAGATATGCTTGACAAGTCTCAGGTCCTTCCACAAGATTCCCAGGCTGACTATGAAGGCGTATTCTTTTTTTTTTTTTAAGAGAGAATCTTTTTTAAAAAAATATTTTATTTATTTATTTGACAGAGAAAAACACAGTTAGAGAGGGAACACAAGCAGGGGGAGTGAGAGAGGGAGAAGCAGGCTCCCCACCGAGCAGGGAGCCCCTGATGCGGGGCTTGATCCTGGGACTCCGGGATCATAACCTGAGCCGAAGGCAGACACTTAACAACTGAGCCACCCAGGTGCCCCTTAAGAGAGAATCTTAAGCAAACTCCTCACCCAGCATACAGCCTGACCCAGGACTCAATATCACAACACTGAGATCATGACCTGAGCCCAAATCAAGAGTGAGATGCTTAACCAACTGAGCCACCCAGGCGCCCTGTGAAAGTGGATTCTTAGACTCATCTCCGGCTCTGATCTCTTGGTTCTGTGGAATTAAAATATAGCTGGCCATTTCTCAAGTGCTTTCTTTATTCACAGCAGCATCAACTAAACACAAAATGCAGGCTCTACTCCATGGCCCATCCCCCCACCCCTGCAAATTCCACTCTCACAATACTGTCATTATCCAATTGACTTTACTGCACACTGGGAGCACAGTGAGACTGTACAGGCATATATCCCTTGTACGGTCCCCGGAGCTTCAAAGAAAACAGCAGGCATTTTGTGTGATATTCTCTTTAGCTCCAACTCCATCCCAGGAAATGACTAGAGATAATCTTCAACCTCACTAGAACCTTTCAATTCCTTAACGCTCTGCCTTCAACTGCCCCAAATATGAGAACATCAAATTTTTCTCCCTGGAGTATGGACTGCAGCAGTTTTAATTTCATGAAATTCACTTCTAAACTCTAACTTTCACACCCGTGTTTGCAACGCCACACCCATCAAGGTCATGCTCACTGCAAGAGGATTGTCTGCATTTCAAGATTCTTTTCACATCGTCCCCAAAAATACACGATCACTTTCACCGGAGATGTATAGTCTCGTGAAAAAGAAAAATACGCAAATAATGACACATCAGAGTATATGATTACACCTTCACAGCCAAGCTACTTCCCTCACACCCCACAGGATTCTGGGAGGAAGGAGCACAGCTGGCATGGTTCCTCTCCGCTCTGTTCACTAACAAAGATCTCTGAGCTTTGGGGGAATTAGAAACCATTTCCCCTCACAAAAGGAGAAGGACCTTTGGTCTACAGCTTTTTAACTTCATGACAGTCTTCTCTCTCCCCATGGAGAATGAATTAAATTGCAACTCTCCACTCCAACTCTTCAAACAGTAAACTGAGGCTATAAAGACAATTCCAATTCAAGATTTCTTTTTGTTATGTGAGCTTAAATTGGAGTCCTGGAGTTATTTTAATGATACTTTCTTTTCTGAACAGTGTTGTGAATGGTTTTATATTTAATACTAGCTTTGTTATTGAAGCTATAGATAAATGACTCTCAGTAATAGTAACCTTTGGTGCTTCGGTTCTGAGATCATACATTTTAAGTAAAGAGCAATGCAGAAAACAACTCCAACACCGTACAGTTTGATTTCCACGTATTGCTGATCCTGGGCCAAATGGTTTAGTGCATCAGATGATGCAAATTAGAGTCAGAGAGCAAAAGAGAATATTGAGCACTTATAATCACCCATTACGGGGCTGATAGTTGATAAAAAGCATTAATTCCTTTTCATTGTAAGTATCCCCTGAAAATGCTATCACATCATAGTAGTATGATATAGATACTATCATAATAATATGATCTCTGAATGACTCATATTTTTATTGGAATCTCATGATTAAACATGTCTTCATTGATAAATTGAAATAATAAAGCTTTTTCCACGTAAGATGATACGTTTTTAGATCTCAAAATCCTTGTTTTCTCTTTTGCCCTTTAAATATTAATAGATATAATCTTCCTTTTACTGTGGTCATAAAGAAAAGTTAAATTCTATTACTATTTACTTTAAAAATATAATATAGACTCAGTTTTTTCTCTGATTCGCTGGCTTTATTCCTTTTACGTAGAAGATGTAAAGAATAATATGAAACTGAAGTGAGTTAGAAGTATTTTATCTGCCCTTATTTAAGGATGGAAAATGAAAATACTACATATGATTTTTCAGCCTTCTATATTAGCCCCATTGAACTGATATTCAAAAACAGCTGAAAACAGATCTTCGACAAACTGTGTGTCTAAATTATTATTGGTTGATTGTACCTTTGAATCAGTATATTACGTTTTCCTCTCCCAGAAATAGCTGAATTTCAATAAACCTTTTATGTTAGCATGTTATGCATAGAGTTAGTCGGACCTGCCAACAGCATGTGTATTTTTCTAGCATCTGTAAGACTATCTGAAATAAAATCATAGATTTTCAGAACTGCAAGTGACTTTGGACTCTTCAATTATAATCTAGACAGCACACTTGCCATTTGTCAGATGGCATCTCTTTGTACACCAAGAAAAATCCCAATCAGGTTTGAAAAAGAATAAAATGGAATTTGAGGAAGGGATTTTTTTAAACCAACATTTTAATAACTTAAATAATAGGTAAACTAATAAGAGTCAGCAGAAGTGAAATTATTTTATCATCTTGGTTTTAATCTGCTTTTAAAAAAAGATTTTATGTATTTATTTGAAAGAGAGAAAAGCATAAGGTAGGTGGGGGGGGGAGGGTGGTGAGGTGGGGAACCTCGATTCCAGAACCCTGGGATCATGACTTGAGCCAAAGGTAGATGCTTAACTGTGCCACCCAGGTGCCCCTTAAACTGCTTTTTAAAAATGGTTCAAGAATTCATTTTTTTTTTTTTTAACTAACTTTATCTCCCTGTTTTCCTTGTGTTACTACATACAAACAACCTGCCTGCAAGGAAAACTGCGTGGGACCCTAGGGAGATGAGCAGGGAAAAGGATGAAATAGTTCCAGTAGAGGAGAAGCCTGGAGACCTAACCTGTTTTAGTAGGTCCCAGCCTGTAAGGCATTGGAAATTCTCAGGACGTTTCCAAAAATGCAGATGCCCAAGTCTTGCCCTGGAGATATAGATTTGAGAGTTCTAAGTCAAGACCCAGAAATATATATTAAATTTGTCAGGTACTCAATCAGTTGACCTGTTGCCCTTATCTTAATCCAGTTTCCCATGTTAGAGTATCTGAAATGGTTTTCATAAAGTTGTTTTGTTTTGTTTTGTTTTGTTTTTTGTTTTGTTTGGTTTGGTTTGGTTTTGGTTTTCATAAAGTTAACAAGTAATTAAAATTGAGGTTTAAATCCAGGTAACTCTATCCCATGGATAATAATTATTCTAACTAGTAACCAGAAATGAGTCTGAAATCCACACCCATGTTCCTTTGATGTTACTGTGCTTGAGGAAGAGTGGAATGAAGATACCGCAGGCTAAGCGTTGAGAACAGATGGACCAGCTACATGCCTGACCCTTGAATAGGCCTAATACCTGCTCTGGAGGATTTGATTCAGCAATTCCATTAACATTAATGAAGACAGTGGAAAATTAGAAATATCTTAACTAACCAACAACAGGATGTTTGGTACCTAAGCTGTAGTACATATAATGGTACAAGGGAAAAATGTGTGTCTTTAACAAAGATAATATAGATGTATACTTGGGACATGAAAATATATTCACAACATATATGCATACACAGAAAAAAAAACCCTGAAGGATATACATAAAAATATTGACAGTGATTTTCTCAGTGAATGGTTTTCTCAGTATTAGTAAAGTCATGGAAATTTTTCTATAGTTTGCTAATCAGAGTTCATATGTTTTGACAACAATCACATATTGATTGTAATCAACATGCACACACAGGACACTCACATTCAAATCCAAAAGTTTTATGGCTTTGGAGGCAACTGTTCAGTGATTCTGTGGAACCAAAATTCAGCCTAACTAGAATAAAGATGATGAGAAGGCTGCAGGTTTTTTCCACATTTCTGTCGGCTAGTTTGTGTGTGTGTCCTGATTTTATTTATCAAGATAAATTTATGAATAATGTGTATATTTAAATTAATTGTGTATTTGTTGAAGGTCTGTATTTATGTGGCAACTCTTCCACAGTTCCTAACATATAAATTTCAGTATCACAATAAATGTTAGTTTCCCTTTCCCTTAGAGACTTGATTGGTGGTATAGAAGGGGTTATAATAATACAAATGTATAGTCTTTTTTTGTAGGAGGAAAGGAGAGATTCTGTAATTGACCTAATATTAGATCTACAGTTCTACCAAAGACCTTGCCTTCTACTGTGCTTATTAATAATTTAGCTATAGTGGTATTAAAGGATGTGGGGTGTATTTACAGAGAAAATATTAAAACCCCCGTTGAAGATAAGGTTGTACAGTCTAGCAATAAAAATGTGTGCATGGGTAATATATTACTCGACTGCAGCTCTAGGAAGTCAAAAGTGGCTATTTCTTCTATAAGACAGGGTGTGAAGGAAAGAATATTTGCTGATTCATGATTCTTGTCTCTGCTACTGACTAGTTCTGTGATCTGGAGAAACAGATAAATATTCAGTTCAGGGTTTGAGACAAATCTAACACCCTCTGTAGGAAGCGCCACATTTACATGTGTGTGGGTCTACACAATTTCAAGTATATGCTTACATGTGCAATGTTTATCCATAAGCTAAACACACAATATTCTTACAATATATTCCTTTTTTTTTTTAAGTTTTATTTAGGTAATCTCTATACCCACCATGGGCCTTGAACTCATGACCCCAAGATCAAGAGTCACACGCTCTTCCAACTGAACAAGCCAGACATCCCTCTTATAATATATTCTTAAGCTGAGGATTTCAGAGTCCATAAACTTGATTTATCACTCTTTTATAGGTCATCTAAAAATAGATCATTATCTTTGGTTAAGTCAGATGCCCTGGAACATTAAAAATTAAACATTGAAAATAGAGGGATGACAGCACAAGGTACTTTTCATAAACCCTGCTTCTTACCACCTTGGGACTTTTCTGCTGGTTTTCTGATGCACAGAAACGCTGTCAGGTACAGCACGCTGGGGCATGAGGCAAACTGCTCGGCTAGGGCTGGGATTTGGTGAGACTGACTCCTATTCTGAGGCTATGACTTTATGTGCCCTTTATATATGATCCCAGTAGGGATAATAACTAGTATCTATCGAGTGCTTATTATTTGTCAAATCCTATGCTACATGTTTTATATAACTGATTTACTCTTACTTTTCTTGATGAGAAGATGAGGCAGTAAAAGGTTAACTTGCCTAAGTTGGCCAGGCTAGTGAGCAGCAGAGCCAGGATTCTCACTTCAGCACCTGACCCTGGACCCGTGGCCTTACCGGCGACCTGCGCAGCCTCTTCTGATGCGATGGCCAAGCTCCCTGAGGACAGAGGCCAGGTCTCTTGTCCTGGCACTTCATTCACAAAGCCTGGTCCTGGATATGTATTCAATAAATATACTAAAATAATGAATAAATAACATCAGCGTTTTCTCAAATCAGTTGCAAGGTATTTTGCAAATGATTTGTTTCAAAGGATAAAGTGCTGAAGTTCCAAATTGTCGACTTTAAAAAAAATAAAACAGAGCAGAATCGAGGTTGACTGGAGGGGACAAAAAAATGTTATTCTTGACTCATTTGCCTCTTGATGTCATAATAAACAAGCCCAAATATCTCAGTGGCTTAGCGCCCAAGAGTTTATATCTCACTTACACGTCCACTGTAAGGTGAGCAAGTTAGCCAAGTATCTGTCCTCCGTGCGGTGCGTCTGTACCCAGGCTGCTCCCATGTGGCCCCACCATCCCAAGGTCGGATTCAGGAAAAAAAAGCTGCAAGGTCAAGCTGGACTTCCTCATTCAGCCTGAGGTGACAGAGTGGCTATGCCATGCCCACTCGGAAGTTACTGGCCGGAACCAGTCACGCTGCCCCAGCTAACCATGTGGGATCCAGTAACTGCAGTCTTCCGTGTACTCAGGAGAGAGCTGTATATAGGTGAGCTCAATTATGCCCGCCATAGACAGAAAGGAATGGGTATTTAGTGGGTGCTGGGATTGGTCATAACCTTAGAAAGGCCTGTTGAAACGTTTCACACTGGCCAGTGCGGCTTTAGGGATAGGAGAGAAATAAGAAGTAGGGAGACATAATTAAAAAGGCACAGGGGGAGAAGATGTTAGCATATCTCCTTTCTGTTCCTGAGTTGGAGAATTTGTACACAATTTGTCATACACACGTACAGAATGAAGGAAACTACCTCACTGTATACTAACAAAATATTTTCAATGGGTTGAGGAGCTAAATGTAAAAAAAAAAATCTATAGGTATTTGCAAACATACAAAAGCATATGAGTATTTCTTTAGGCTAGGAAAGCCTATCTTAAGCAAAACATGGTACAAACCCTTTGGAGGTAAAAGACTGATTTTTAACGACATGAAGATTAAAACTTCTCTTTGACAGAAGATACTGCAATACTGCAAAGAAAGTTAAAAGAAAATTGATATATCAGGAAAATATATTTTTAACCTGTCCAACAGAAAAAAGAATTAATTATCAAAACATAAAAAAAATCCTAAACTTTAAAAAAACAACACCAACACTACCACCACATCAAAGAGTAAATGCCAAGTGCCACTGAGCTTATGAAAAGACACTTTACCTTAATAATAATCAAGAAAAAGCAAATTAAAAAGCAGTGAGATATTTTAAATTCCTCTGATTGGCAAGAATCAACATGATTAGGAAGAATCTTGGAAACATTGTATAGGATTATGCCTTTCTGTATAATGTTGCTGGAATGTAGAGGGCAGTACCTTTCCGAAGACCACTGGCAGTAGTTATTAACATGTGTATTCCTTTAACCCAGTGGTTCTACCTCTAGATTTTTAGTCTATACAAATATGTATGTACACAAACTACATAGGCAAAATGTTCATTAAAGCACTATATATCGTAGGGAAAAAATGAGAACAAATTACGTGTTCAAGAATAAGGAACATGAGATTCCAGGGCATCTATGCCATAGACTATCACACACAGCAATAAAAAAGAGAAAAAGGTAATTAGAAACACCAGGAAAAGGGGCACCTGGGTGGCTCCGTTGGTTAGACATCTGCCTTTGGCTCAGGTAATGATCTTGGGGTCCTGGGATTGAGCCCTGTGTCAGGGTCCCTGCTCAGTGGGGAGGCTGCTTCTCCCCCCACGTCCATCCCTCCCTCTGCTTGTGCTCTCTCACTCTCTCTCAAATAAATAATCTTTTTTAAAAATCAGGAAAAATAAAAACAGAACTCTACAAGAAAAGTTCTGATGCTAATATTTTTAAATGTAGTATGATTTTGAGCAATTGGTTGACTGAATAGGGAGAATTCAATTATAGTATTCTATCACCATTGTTGTGACATTGGAACAGTAGAGAAGGAAGTACATTAACACTGTTTATCTCTGCAGTGAACAATATTTACAGTCAAGATAATGTAAGTGCTGCTTATTACTTTTCATCCTTCAGAACCAAGTTATAAAGCATTAAAGACTTAATCAAGGTTATAAAAGATTCAAAAAGTTACCAACAGAAAATTGTTACAGACCACTGTTACACTGTTACAATAAAAGTAACACTGGCATAATGTGGTTGGTTGAAGGGGTTCAAAGCCAGGTGATGGCAAGGGTCAGTCAGCTCACATCCCACCTCTCAGAGAAGGAGAGACGGTTCCGGGGGACTTTTGCTTGATGTGTACATTTCAAATTTCTGTAAAGTGAATGTATCATATATTCTTTGTGGGCTTAAAAATAAATTAAATTTTTAACTTCAACTTTTAAGAAAAAGAAAACAAAATGTGGGAATAATTTCTCGAAAGCCCTCCAAGACCTATTTAAATATCTAGATACATCTGTGAGTGTATTTTTTAATCTAATTATCTGAAAAATTCTATCTTCCATTTTAAAGCAGAATCATTGTTGAAATACGATACATTTTTTTTAAAAAAAGATTTTATTTATTTGACAGAGAGAAACACAGCTAGAGAGAGAACACAAGCAGGCGGAGTGAGAGAGGGAGAAGCAGGCTTCCTGCTGAGCAGGGAGCCGGATGCAGGGCTTGATGCAGGGCTTGATGCAGGACTCGATCCCAGGACTCCGGGATCATGACCTGAGCCAAAGGCAGTTGTTTAAAGACTGAGCCACCCAGACACCCTGAAATTCAATACGCTTTTTAAATGTTTCCTAGTATATACATATAAAGAATCCACAGTATCTATCTTTAATTTTCCTATTCAGATCAAAGTGTATTAAGTAACACATTTGAGGTGGCTCAGTTGGTTTACCGACTGCCTTCAGCTCAGGTCATGATCACGGAGTCCCAGGATCAAGCCCCGCATCGGGCTCCCTACTTGGCGGGAAGGCTGTTTCTCCCTCTCTCACTCCCCCTGCTTGTGTTCCCTCTCTAGCTGTGTTCTCTCTGTCAAATAAATAAATAAAATCTTTTAAAAAAAAAAGGGGTGACACATTTGAAATTCCTATAATATTAATATAAGAAATGAGAAAAACAGAACAGAGACATCACCCTAAGATGATGTTAAAAGCATTTAATCAGGGGTGCCTGGGTGGCTCAGTCATTAAGCATCTGCCTTTGGCTCAGGTCATGATCCCAGTGACCCTATTAAAAAAAAAAAAAAAACATTTAATCATCCAATATAATTATCTCCTCGGCCCCAGTTATAATATATTATTATCCTTACTGAAATGCCAACTATCCTGGTTCATAGGTAAAAGTAGCAGCATTAAAGAAAAAAACAAAAGAATTCCTGGTCTGATAGTTAACACCTATTTACTATTTAAAAACACCTTGGTGTCCTACAAGTTCCTGTGTTGCTTCTAATCTCAAATCAGGAAGAAGGGGAGAGTTGAGGCATGTGACGTGTGAATAAGAGCTTATTTTTACTCTTACTATTTGCTCCCTCTGCATCTTCCTTGGTGATACCCTTGCACAGAACATCAGAGAGCTTCTATCTCCTAAGGTCTGGAGGCTGCTGGAAACTTCTGCCGACATCATACTCTTGAGCCCCAGGGACTGAAATGACAAAAGCTGCCCATCACTATCAACAGAGGAAAAGGCCAAGGACAGCTGTTTTCTGTCTTCTGCCTTCCAAATCTCTCACCAATACATTTATTTGGCAGAGCCCATATTATATCTGAAACCCTCCTGGCAATGGAATATGAAATACATTGTTCCCAGGTTTCTAGCCCCTGCAAAACAGGGGAGGCACAAGAGTATAAAGGGGGGCCAGATCCATACAGACAATATCTAGTCCATTTGTGTATTACCAAATTAATATAAATAGCTCTATTTGACTAGAATAGAAGAAGTATTGAATATATACAGAGAAGACTGATATTGGTTGGAGAGAGTTGGAGAGGGGCAAAGAAAGAGAAGGAAAACCAGACCTAAAGCTGGAATGGGGTTAATGGCTAATTACTAGAGATCTATCATAGTCCTTAACTTGGGAAGTTACATCATTGAAGCGGTCCTTGAGGACAGCGATATTACTGATGTGAAAGAAAAGACTTTGTGTTAGTGTGTTATGGGAGTAGAAAGAAAAGAGGAAGGTAGAGACTTGAAGTAGGGAAACCTTTAAAGAGACAATTTTAGGAAATAACAAGTAAGGTTAGAGAGGTTGTGGATTAGGATCAAAGTGGTAAGAATGGAGATAAAAGGGCACATGTGAGAGGTATGGTCTTGGGGTCCAGGCACAGAACCTTGTCCCCAGGAACAGTCTAGCGTTCACAGTAGCAGCACACCAACTGACTCATCCCTGTCCCCTGGAGGTGCCGCTGGCTGCCTGAAGAACCTCACAGCCTCACCAACCAGCCCTTCAGCACATCATCCTTTTCTAAGAAAGGATCCATGTTTGCTTCTGCCATGTTACCTCCTTTTCCAGTTTCTTTGGGGTAGATACACTAAATATGGAAACGAAATAAGATGAGCTGAGGAATTCCATGATGTTTTGTCTCTCTTTTCCATTGCCTAAAGAAGACTCCAAACTTGCTTGTCTCAAAGCCAACATCTTTACAACTAACTGCATTTTCTGTCTCAACCTCACTGAAACACTGTTCTCATCAGGCTGATCTTACCATTCATTCATTCACTTGCTCTTCAGTCAACAAATATTTATTAAGTATCTACTCTATGCTAAGCCCCGCTGAAGATTGAAAAGTTAAAATAACAACAACAACAAAATCCTCACACTGCGGACCATACATTCTAGGAGGGAGAAGTCAACAAGTAAAGTATAGCATATGTTAGAAGGGAAGAACAACAGAGCAATGCCCACCTTCATAGAATTCTCTCTATTTTTTCCCCACCTTTCCCAACTCAGCCCATTTTTCAAGATCCAGGATAAAATTTCCTTCTACTCTATGCCTTCCATAACCTTTCAGCCCACAACCTCATCTCGCTCCATGTCTCCTATTGTCTGTGTCATGTCTTTGTTACTATTCTTGCCCACAACACTCCCCTCTTCTGAAAAGCATTATGTAGATGTGATTATATGTAAACACAATGGCTTGAAAATTTTTCCTTTTTTAAAAAAAATTATTTATTTATTTATTTATTTATTTATTTATTTAATTTATTTGACAGAGAGAGAGCACAAGTAGGCAGAGCAGCAGGCAGAGGGAGAGGGAGAAGGAGGCTCTCCACTGAGCAGGGAACCCAATGTGGGGCTCAATCCCAGGACCCTGGGATCATGACCCACGCCAAAGGTAGATGTTTAACTGACTGAGGCACCCATGCACCCTGAGAATTTTTCTTTTAAATGTTCAGTGAGATCACATGACTTTTGTAGCAAGATGATAATATTGTATAAGTTTGATTGATGTGTCTGAAGTAACAAAGTAAAACTTAAAAAAAAAAAAAAAAGACATAATGACCTGTACTGGAAATCGAGGGTTAAGCAATAAAAGGGAGGGATAGGGCCACGGTTTGAGTGGGATAGATTTAAAAGAGAAGGAGAGGTCTTGGGGCGTCTGGATGACTCAGTTGGTTAAGTGACTGCCTTCGGCTCAGTTCATGATCCTGGAGACCCGGGATCGAGTCCCACATCGGGCTCCCTGTTCAGCAGGAAGCCTGCTTCTCCCTCTCTCACTCCCCCTGCTTGTGTTCCTCTCTGACTGTGTTTCTCTCTGTCAAATAAATAAAATCTTTAAAAAAAAAAAAAAAAAGAGAAGGAGAGATCTTTGCAATGAAACCATGAAGACAGAAGAGATGAACTACAAAGATTTTATCTGGAATAGAACATTTTGAAAGGAACATTATGAGAGGAATATTTAAAAGAAAGAATATGAGGACATATAACTATGTTAATATAACCCTATTCATGATAATGTCCTAAGAAGTTGAATATTTATGACCAGAGCAAGAATAATCAGAGATAGCCTGTGGAACAACAGCTCCTAAATTTGTTTGGTAAGAAAAAAAATCCAGGGGCACCTGGGTGGCTCAGTTGGTTGGACATCTGCCTTCAGTTCAGGTCATGATCCCAGGGTCCTGGGATGGAACCCTACGTTAGCCTCCTTGCTCAGCAGGAAACCTCTCCCTCTGCCTGCTGCTTCCCCTGCTTGCATTCTCTCTCTCTCTCTTTCTCTCTCTCTCTCTGTCAAATAAATAAATAAAAAGAAAAAGAAGAAGAAAAATCCACATACGTGTGTGTGTGTGTGTGTGTGTGTGTGTATGTACACACGAGTTTAATAAAATTCCTTTTCAAACTCTCTCTAGACCAACTAAGTTAGACTGTTCTGAGGAAAAGCCAAGGAATATGTACTTCTGTTTATTATGTATTCTAAGTGATTCTTTTGATTTGATAAGTTTAGAAAACGGGTTAATCAAGACCATGATAGTGGGTATAAGATTTTGCTATCTACAATACTTTCTGATTGTCATTAGCCTTGAGAAGAACCATAAATAACAATGGTGTAGGTCTAGGAAAATGCTGGCAAAGCTGGTCTGTCAAATCTCCACCATTTAGAGTAGAAAGCTGTGGTAGATACCGTTGGCTGGCTGACCAAGAGTCACTCTAAGCTGCCTTGCCATTTTCATTAGCATCTGGAAAAGCTAAATACCCACTTTGCCAAGTATTCTTACAGCTAGACGTGTCCATGTGACACAAACTGCTCGACGACCTCTAAGTTGAAGTTTCCTGGGTTTTCTAGGAATACTTTTATTTCCTTGGTCTGAAAGACAGACATGATGGATACCACTCCATGTTTTCTTCCTGGCCCCAAATCAAGTATGATGCCTCTCTAACCACAACAGCCATTGTAGGATTGAAGGGAACCAGCAGGAAGGACAAGTCAAGAGAAACAATGACCCTAATATTGTGGGCCTGGATTGCTTACTGTGAAGAGGAAGAAGGAGGAAGAGGAGGAAGAAAGGGAAGAGGAGGAAGGGGAGCTGGAACTCATTTCTCATGAGCTGAGGAGAAAAAGGGAGAAGGGAAAGGAGGAGGAAAGAAGACTTCTATTTTTAAAGGTGGGTTTTCTGTACTTACAACTGAAATCATTCCCAACTGAATCAAAGGAAAAGTGAGGTAAGCCCAGGCCTGAGGCAAGAAAAGACCCTTCGTCTTTAGAAATACACTTGAATGAAAAAATAGACTTGTTTTCTCATTAGGGCTGGATGAGAACAGGAATACAAGGATTTTGAACACTGGAATCTCAGTCAGAGAGAGAATTCCAAAAAGGGAATAGAACAGAGAAAGTTGATACTTTAGGCCTGTGCTATCTTAATAATATGATATTTGCCCAGAATAAGGCAAAATTAATTTACCTTAACAGCATAAATAGTAACCTCACATTCCCTCAATGAAATGTAAAATGGGCATGAGCAAGGTATAGTAGTTAAGGGATTTCAACTCTTAGTGTATGTTTTAGAGGTCTTGCTGCTAAGAGCAAAGCATCTGATAAATTAGTAATTTGTTTTTCTGAGAATTTCACCTCTGATACGGTAAAGGAAACAATCAGATGAACTGCCACTTTGTATTTAATTCTAACCCAAAAAGAGATAGTTGGGATGTCTGGGTGATTCAGTAGGTTAAGTGTCTGCCTTCAGCTCAGATCATGATCCTTGGGTCCTGGGATCGAGCCCTACATCAGGGTCCCCTCTCAGCGGGGAGTCTGCTTCTCCCTCTGCTTGTCCTTCCCCCTGCTTGTGTTCTCATTCTCTGACAAATTAATCTTTAAAAAGAGAGAGAGAGAAACAAGTTGTACAATGGATGTGGAGTCAGAGAAGAAAGTGTCCAGGTCACCCTAGACTCTGTGATTTCAACTCCCCATAATTCCTCTTCTCAAGAAATTCCTTCAAAGAATTTATAGTCTGTGGATCCTGGGAAACAAGGCAAGTACTCAAAGGCACAGCTACAATTTATTGAACATCTACTGTGGAAAAACAATATGATTAATCATTTATATATAATATTTAAAATATTTATAAATGCTCTGCAAGGTAGATATTACCCTCAGTTAACAAATAAAGAGACAGGGGCACCTGGGTGGCTCAGATGGTTAGGCAACTGCCTTTGGCTCAGGTCATGATCCCAGAGACTGGGGATCAAGCCCCACATCAGGCTGCCTGCTCGGCGGCAAGCCTGCTTCCCCCTCTCTCACTCCCCCTGCTTGTGTTCCCTCTCTAGCTGTGTTTCTCTCTGTCAAATAAGTAAATAAAATCTTTAAAAACAAACAAACAAACAAACAAATAGAGAGACAAAATAGACAGAGCTATGAGATGTTTATCTTGGTTAAGTGAATTGCTCAAAGCCACACAGCTCATGAGGAAATGAGCTCCAACCACACTTCTCTTGCCTTTATTGGATCAGCTTGATCTCAGGGGCTTAGTATGGCAAAAGGAAGCTTTGCTCTCTTCTGCTCTCTCCCATGTATATTCAAAAACACCAAGAGTTCCTTTATGTGGATTTGGCCCCTAACACTAGCAACTTTTAACAACTGAGTACAAAGAAATAAAATTAGTCTCACCTTGGAAATCAGAATATCTACTGAGCTTCTGGTAGGAGAACTCATTCTTTGAATAAATGACCATCGTCAGTCCTTCCATATATAAAAAATATTTCTCCTAAATTGTGAGGAGCACTTAAGATAGAATTCCTTAATGACAGAATATGTAAAAAAGCTTTATAGATAGGTCAACTCTTTAATGTTGAAAATAACTAATTGGTACAATGCCCTGATGGCCTAAATGTTAAGAAGTAGATAAAATTATACCATGAAAGTTTTACCTTAAACTTTTAATGAATTATGTCCTAGATTAAATGATTGTCTAAATAATACTGAAGACTTGTCTGATTACTGATCAATTCAGTTATATATATATATATATATATACATATATATATATATACATATTTTTTTCTAGTTTCAGTAAAATAAGTTAACTATTCATTTTCTTCATTATAGCGGTTAATGCTCAACTGAATTATTGGAAAACTAAATTCATACTCCACATTTACCTATGCAAATTCAACTTACATGTTTTAGTTATAAATAAAGCTAATGAACTCACTAGTTCTAGGAAACACATCTTGAGGTTCACAGGCTTTGGTTAGACATCAGCGACAAGACATGGTTTCAGCCAAAGACCTTCACTGAATTGAAAGAACCACATAGCTAATGGTACCCTAGATCTTGTATATTCCTGGAAGGAGAAAATATCCAATAAACTGAACATGAAGATTACATTAGAACAACTTTTAGAGTACACAACACCAGGTGAGGGAAAAATTGTCCATGCTGCTCTTTCAGTGGCAAAAAAGGATTATGGTCAGAAATAAGTAATGACAAAATTTGATCCATTCACATTTCTCCAGATGGAGGGAAATTAGAGAAAAATCACAAGGCACTTTGAGTCAGTTATTTGCTTTGTACAGAGGCACTCGTATGTAGACTATTTCAAAATCTTCTTATTACCTTTAGGGCTACTGTGTTGCTAGGAAGGGTCGAGCATAAGTAGCATGACTAGGGGTTAATGCCTAGCCTGTCCCTCTGGCCACATTCTGCACCCTAGCACCCTGTGAAGTCCCAGTGGAGGAAGGTGTATTAGTTCTAACTGGTCCACCCTGAGGGAACACAAAGGATGCATGTAAGCTGGCTGAGCCCCTCAGTGGCCCTGCTCTCATGAATAACAAGGACAAATGAGGAAGTGCAGAAAGACTTTCTTATGGGAATGAATGTATAAATGCGAATTCGATGGGGCCCTTCTGGGCTCCATGTATTCTGGACAGCACAGATCTGAGACTGCAGCATGCAGAGCCACATCCTTGGCACTTTGCTAAAGGGAATGGGAGGGTCTTATGCCTGCACATAAATATGTACCTCTAGACAGAGGATGTGCCTATTGCTCTCCTCATTGGTCTCCTAAAAATTTGACCTTAAATAGACCCCTGGCCAATATTATTTTATGGCTCTGATAGAAAATATTCAACAATTTGCTCTCCTCTTACTGCCTTGTAGTTCCTTTTTCTCCCTTTGACCCTAATTACTCCTTGACCTAGAATCCCAGGGTGTCAGAAAGTGAACAATCCTTTGAGATCAAACCCTGCTTTCTGCATCATAGAACTGAGGCCACTTTGTGCTTTCTGCCCCACTTAATTCTTCTGATATCTGCTCACATTCTGAATCATTCAGAAGCTCCTGGAAAAGATGAGCTAGAAAACTTTGCTTGCTGCAAAATCTTGCTCTGCCTAGTCCCAAACCCAAACTAAGGAGTGTAAGAAAAGGAAAGAAAACAAGAAACTTACATGCTTTGAAATTTAAAGAACTGCTGGTCTTCATTATATTATTTATACCCTATATGAACTTTTTATTTCATTAGTAGAGTGTAGGGGCTGTCTCTTTTATAGTGTCTTTTAATATATATGGAGTCTAGTACAGTATCACAAATGCCAAGGAGCTTAATAAATATTATTTTTTGATGATGAGCTGGTCTATCCCCTTAGCTGACTAGCAGTATCCCACATAATCGTCCCAGACAGGTGAGAATCCATCCTGTTCTTAAAGACCTCCTGGGATTGAGAATCTAAACCTTCTTCCATAACTCATCTCAGTATCTAATAAGGCTTAGAGTCTGCTTGAAGATTCTTCCCAAGAAGGTGGCATTTAGGAATGTTGTAGAGTAAACCCTGGACTTCTAAGGCATTGGAACTAGTCACTTGAATTACAAGAACTATCCTGGAGTGAGGTGGAGGTGGGTGAGGGAGCCTGGGTAGGGGTTGGAGGGGAAGGTAGTCACATGAGGGAGAGATTAGGTTTCTTTCCTATTCAGAGGAAGTGACATTGTTCATACTTGTGAGTAGAACTGACCAGCATTAAAGGGATTTGGGATGGGTAGAAGTCAGGAAGTTGGGAATGTGGGGAGAGCTGTATGGAGGATGGCTGAAGGCAAGTCTGCCTTTGGCTCCCTAGCTCTTTATATCCCTTCCTAGAGCTGTGTGTGAGGATAAAATTGCCATTACTATCCCATGGACATCAGTGTTTGTCCTGTTAATAGAAAGGAAATCCTCACACCCTAGCCATGCTACAACTGATCTGGATATTTCCTCTGCAGAGAGAGAGAGAGACAGAAAGAAGACAGAAAGAAAGAGGGAGTGTGTGTGTGTGTGTGCGCACACACACACACATAAATGAAAGGGCTTATGGAGGCAAATGGCCACAGTGACAGGAGGGGAAGGAAAAGTTAGTAGGCACCTAGCATCATCTCAGCCCAAAGCAGACTCAGGCAAGGGACCCAAGTCGGGGCTGAAAATCCAAACTGATGCCCAAACAGAGGAACCGCCAATTCAGTGACAATCTGGGAGTGGAAGTTGGAGGGAGAATAAGGACAGAAGGTAGGTAGTGTAGGTCAGAGGAAGTAGGCGTGCTCAGACACCTGTCCTGTGAAAGGGATGCAATGAAGCTGTGCCTCTAGGAAAATGGATTGGTAAGATTTCAGTTGAGAATTCAGTTTCAGCCTCATGGTTGGGATACATGTCAGGGCTTCCACCTATGCTGTGCCTATGTCCTGGACTGCTGGAAGGGCAGGAGGAGTGCTATGATCCAAGGACCTAGGCAGGGAGAAGGTAGGTCCGTGCACTGGCTTTCCTTCTGAGGGCTTGGGCTGAAATGCACCTGGATGAAGTAGGTACCACTGGATAGATCTGAGGAAATATTCAGATTAGGGCCAATCAAGACAAATTTCAAATTCTGCCATTCCCTGATTGTTTTGGGGGGGAGATTTAGCTTGCACCTAGCTAGACGCGAGCTTTGAAGTGGTTCACACCAGGCAAGGCTAGGGCACACAAGGCCAGCAGAGTGTATTGGTACATCCATGACGACCAGACAGTCAGTCATTTAGGAGAACCAGGGTCAGTTTGGGTGACAAAGGCCCTGGTCCAACATCCTTAGCCAGTCTTTCTCAGGGTCCCCATAAACAGAGAATGGGGTTGATTGGAGAACAGTAGGAAGCCGTGGAATTAAAAACCTGAGATAACACAAGAAGTCCAAAGTGGTATTAAGAGCCTAGAGAGGAAGTGTGGGTGGAAGGGAATGAGTCATAAACAGTGGGTTATAAGCCTTCTAAGGATTGTCAACCCCTTGGACTAGAACAAAGGCCCCATACCCTTGTTCCATTCCCTATTTCTTACTAGCTCCCACAAGTCATTTTCTATAGCTCTGCAAGAAACTGATGTTATTGTGTTCAAATTGTAAATGATTTATTTTATGAATGCTGAATCATAGGACCATGGTTAAAGAAAATAATCTCCACATGTAGGAAAAGAATCCCTAATCCATTCCCCAAACTCTTCTTTTCCTTCCTCACTCATGTGTGCAAACGTGTGTGTTTGTATGAATGTGTGTGTGTTTGTGTTGATTGGTATGTCTGTTCCAGATATCAGCATTGTCCTTAAAGCACAAGTTTTGAGGAGCTTTCAAGTCAAAAACTTGAATTCAAATCCAAAACTGGCCAGATCCCTAAATACCAATTCTGCTTTTCTTGGCACTTTCTAATTTCTCTGGCACAAATCCATGAAAAGTAATGAAATACCACTTATTAAATATTTTGGTTAGAGTGGGCCTTTTATACACTTTTGCTTATATGTTATTAGGTCCCTGTTTTACATCAAATCAAGCTGGACAACCCATTTAAGGTGTTTACTAGACACAAGGCTGATCTGTCTATGATAGTACTAAAATAACAGTCTACTAGCTCAAGTATTTCCTCTATAAATCAGGGAGCTATACATTTAAAGCTGAGACTATGCACTTTAGAAAACAATGTTTTACTGCATTCTGATTCTCTGAGATTAGACTATTATTACTAATAATAGTAATTAGTAATTACTAACTATCACTAATAGTCTAATCTCACACTTTAATAAGATTAGAGAGAAAGGAATCCTTAGTCCATATTTAGGATGTGTTTTACAATCTTTTTTGTGTGCTTGTCAACATTCCCACTATGATGTACTTAATGGTGGAACTTGTGCCCCTATCGGCTGGTTGAAAATGGGGGTGGGACAAGTCTGAAGAGCATGCCCTAAATGTTCCGCCCACAGCTCAAGGTCCTTAAATTTTCTTTTATCTGAAAATGCTATAATATCTCTTTGTTATGCCATGAATAAATTGACCCTTCAGAACAATATGCCAGGTTTATCTAACAGCTTTTTTTGTGTTTCTATTAATTTGATTGAGTACTTAGGCATCATACTTATGCATTGGTTAATTTTTGTGTACGTCAATTTTGTAAGTAATAAACTCATAGGGAACATTCCAAAAGACTCCAAACTACTGTTCCAGATGTATATAATGAAAGTTCACCTTGAATGCTTACTCTGTGTCTTGCACATTAGTAAATACAGCAAGCATAATCTACCATCAAGAAGATCATGGTCTAGTGGATGAGACAGACTGTAAATCAAATAATCAGACAGGTACATACAAAATGGCCATTGTGATAAGCACTGTAAAGGAGCAGAAACCTGTTGTCAAGAGACCATTTGAATAATAGGGAGATCTGATTCTTGTCCAGGGGTCAGGAAAGTTTTCCCAAGAAAGTGATGCTTGAACTGAGATCTGGAGGAGGAGTAGAAGTGGCGGGTTAACTAAGGAGAAGGGATGCAGCATGGGGGTGGGGAGAAGGAGGTCCCCAAAATTTGTGAAAATTTGTGATGGAGAGAGCATAGCCCATGTGCAGAACCGGGAGAAGCTCAATGTGGCTGTAACACAGAGCCCAGGGCCGGAATGGTGCATGTAGCTGGGCTTCAGAGAAGTTTGGGTATTCAAGGTTCTTAAGCTGCTTTATGCAAACATTTTGAAGGGAAGCAGAAAGGAAGCAGGGTCTTAGGAGTTTATTGCCGATGAGAGATACTGTCTCTCTGTTTATGTATATTTAATCAATTCATAGGATTTAAAGAGATCTCTAAGATAAAATTTATTTCAAAGCTTCCAAATATTAATTTACCTAGACCACTCCAAGTAGATCCTTGCGGATCAGTTTAAACCTTCAAGGATCAAGTTCCTAAAGTGTGTTGTGGGGCAATTCTCTTCTTACTGTTTCTTAGTTAATATGTAGTTGAGGTGTCATGCCTCTGTCAACACGGGAACCCTTATCAGGGAGATCTCAATGGGCTGACCTGGGAGGGGAAAATGAAATCCGTTCAGTAGGGACTTCTACAGTTGCTGTTAAGCAGGGAATTGTGGGAAGGGTAAAACTGTTTCCAAGACTTTGCTACCCAACCAGTGGCTCTTCTCTGGCCTCTAAGCTGTGGTGAAAGAAAACTGCCCTACTGGGCATTTGGTTTGGCCCCTGCTCTCTCATTTTTTTCTTCTCAAACTTTATGTTCCTATTGAAAACTTATTGCCCCATACCATAATCTTCCCCTCTATTTGATTTTAAGTGGTCTCTCTGACACATTAATTCATGTTAAATGTACTGGAAAATTCTAAAAATTATTTGGAAACCATAGCTTCCTATTCAATTCCTAGGTGAGAAACAAAAAGTGTGTTATAAGTACCCTCCCCTCCTCACCTCCCTGCCTTAAAACCAAGGCTTTGTTGTTGAAGAATTATTTCAGTGACTCACCATTCAAGTTCAAGGTGAGGTGAGAAAACTGTTTTGTGTCAGATAGTTTTGGGCAGATGGTAGGACACTGAGCTATCTCTTTAATAACAAGATATATAAAGTCGTCTGTATGGTATAGCTCTCTGAGGGAGAGACATTATAACTGAGAGTCATGTTTACTAAAACATACAGTTTAATGGGGTGCCTGGCTGGCTCAGTCAGTAGAGCAAGCAAGTCTTGATCTCAGGATTGTGAGTTCAAGCCCCATTGGGTATAGAGATCACTTAAAAAAAAAGTACGGTTTCTTCCTGCTGTGGGCAGGCTCTTCCTAAATACATTGAGATATTCCATTTTGGGGTACTGAGTGGGTACCCTCCATCTTCCTTGAAATAGGGTAACATTGAGTTTGATTGCTTTGCCATACTGCCTTGGGTCTAAGTTCCCAAATGGAATGTGGCACAAAACAGAATTCTTGCAGAGTTGCTCATATGTGAGTCCCACAGCTCCTCAGAGGAACGTATTTCATATTTCACAAAGCATCACCAGAATCAGAACTGTAGGCCTTTTCCTCACCAGAGCATCTCTCCAACTCTTGGAGCCCTCATTCAGGCTAAATGGCCAGCATTGGAGAGGAGGGCAGGGTCAGACTCAGGGAAAATGGTGAAGTTTACAGTTCACCTGTTTAGAACAGGAGTTGGCAAAATACACTCGCAACCAAATCCAGCCACGCCTGGAGTTATGAATGGTAAATGTATTTCTAAAGATGCAGCAGAAAACAACAGCGACAAAGAAGAACGTGGTCCGCGAAGCCTACAGAAGTTAGTACCTAGCCTTTTACAGGAAAAGTTTGCCCACCCAGCTTCAGAGCCCTCCTGTCTCCTTTTCTCTGCCCCCACTCCTCTTTGACTCCAGGTTAGAAAGAAGTCCAGCCCAGCTCCAGGTTTATTTACTCAGCAATTAGAGCTAATCCTCCACCCAAAGGCAAACCCATCCAACTGACTCCCTTTTCCCAGCTGGAGGAAGAGTTGCTTCCCCACATCTTCCTCTCCTTTTCCTCCTTCTTACTTCCCTTAGATTCCATGATATGCTATGGAACGCAGGTGCCTCTCCTCAGGCTGTGGGTACAGGTTTCTCTGCCAGCTATCCCAAAGTAGAGCATTCCTATGAAAACGTTCATAAACTAAAGTGGCATAAGGCAAAGAGGCAATTACCATCGATTTATGTGGAACAAATTTCAAACATTCTCAGACACGAAAAAACACCTCTCTTAGGTTTCTCTGATAGGTTAGGGCACATCTTGCTAATGGCTGCACAGAATAAACGGAGAAAAGCACAGATGCTCACCAGCGGTGTGACCTGGAGGCTTGACGCTGAGGCTCAGGGGTGGAGCTCCCGGGGAAGGAGCTTGGTGGAGCCTCTCTTCCGAGGCGGGCTGTGCACTCCTCTAGAACAACTCATCCCGCAACAAACGGTGAATGCCGTTTTTTTGTTTTTTTTTTTTTTTTGCCTTTGCTGTAAAAGCAAAAACTCCCTCTGGATTTCTTTTGGCTAGCGAAAATGGGTATGAATGTAGGACTTTCATAAAAGCAGAGAGATGTAACATGGACTTTGAAAAGTGAGGGATACCTGTACCCCAGTTCTTAATGCCCAGAGGTAAGTATTCCCGCCAGCCAAAAGCTTCTGGAGACCCAGGGTCTTGTATATTCTCTGCAAAAGTAGTGAAGAAGTCTGCTTCTTGGGACTTCCTGGAGTGATAAAACCTGTGGCCCTGAGAGAGGCTTTCCAGGACCTGTGAGATCAGCTCGGGACCCATCATGCTCCCGGGCTTCAACTCTGCAGCCCTTTGCTTCCCGCCAGGCTCAGATCCATTTGCTATTCGGAGTGGTGGGTAAGGGCATATACTCATCCACCCAGAAGAAAATGAAACTGATCTTTACTAGCTAGGAAACCTCAGGCAAGTAAATCAGCCTGTGATTCACTTTCCTCATCTGTGGACAGGAGATAATAATGGTTCCTCACTCAGATGTCTGTGACTGGGATTAAATGAGTTAATCTGTATAAGATTGAGTAAGACCTAAACACATGGTAAGTACTCAATAAAGTGCTAGCTCTTACTAATATTTGGTATTCTGAGATTAAGCTGTGTCATGGACCGGTCTTGGCTCAGGTTTCCACTTTCCTGGATCTTGCTCAAAGTGCTCTCTGCTCTCAAACTTGGTCGGGCCACCCCCAGAGGGTAGGCAAGACTGTTAACAGGTGAAATGTGTTTAAGTGGTTTCGCATCTCTCTTATTCCTTATATATTTATTATGCAGGATAATAATGACTAAAAATCCCTTGCTTCTGTATGGAGGTGGTGAACAAAGATTATTTGATTCACAAATATCATTTAATTAGGTCCATACAACAGCTCTGTGAAATGGCTGGCACCCAGTAGGCACCCCTAAATGTGGACTGACCAAGGGAGGCGAGCTGCGAGGCTGCCAGTTAGCAGAATGATCTGGCACGGCCGTGCAGAGCAGGTTAATAGATATTTTTAATATCCGCTCTTGAGCAATCAATACTGTTAATGTGGTCTTTATTTTATCAATGAAGATGCTGAGTTTCTGAGCTGGTTCAAGTCTTACCTGATACCACACAGTAATGTGGGTAGAGCTGCATCTAGAACCAGGTTCCTTGGGCTTCTAAACGAGCCCTGTGGCTGTTACACTGTCACTAAATATGTATAAAATCAAATTAGTTTTACTTTTTCCAATAACAACCTTGTTAAGGGGAAGTACAGTCTTCCCAGTTTATTGCCCAAAGAGGATTGCAATATTAGAAGGTTGTAGAAGGGCAAGGGAGCTCCCATGCCCCAAGGGAGAGTTCTCTGCAGGCCTTTTCCCCCAGAGGGTAGGTGACTGACAAGATTGTGGGAAGGAAGTGAGAACAAGGTGCTCAGTGACTTCCCCTCTCTTTTTGGTGGGGACTTGCCACAGGACACAGTTTCTCTCAAGGGTGGACAGTTTCCCTTTAGGGAAGGGCTACAACAGTTCAGTTCTGTCCATGGCTGGTTGGGATAAGTTTAGGGGAAGGGAAATATTAGAAAGCCCACTTGGTTGTATACCTGAGCTTCGACCTCCCAAAAGCAAAAAATAAGAGATCAAGAAATAAAATAAAAACATTTGACTAAATCCTAACACAATTTACCAGTGTTCCACAGAATGCTACCTTTGGCAAGTTTTAAAAGGTATGTGTTTTAAGAAAGAGATTCTCTAGAGGATGGCCCAGTTGGTTAGGTGTCTGACTCCTGATCTCATCTTAGGTCTTGATCTCAAGGTCATGAGTTCAAGCCCCACACTGCCCCCCATGCTGGATGTGGAGAATACTTAAAAAAGAAAAGAAAAGATTCATTGGATTTACAAGATTTCCGCTCTAAGGTATCTCAGTCCTCAATATGCTAATAAACACTGCCAATCTCTAGAAGATGGATTTAACATGTAAGATTTCCCAAACTTCCTTAATACTGGAAACTTTTACTCCCAAAAGCAAAGTCTGTATGCCGATGATGAATGGAACACAGTTTGAGAAATCTTGATATAAGGATATGATGATATCTATTTTTTTAAAAAGAAAAGGAAAAAAAAGTCTGTACCTCTCAAAGGACATTTGGGCATTCTTCTAAAGTGAAGTCTGCTCACTTTCTAATGACTATAATAAGATGTGTGTGTGTGTGTGTGTGTATCGTTGGAACTGCAGTCAGTCACAGACATGAGTGTGCAAAGTTAATTTCCATAAGAATTGTAGTCCTGCCAGAAAAGAAAAAAAGAGTGTGAACAGTTCAGAATAACATGAAGTAATGAATTAACTGTTTGACTCCAGCTCTGCCTGTTGGCAATTCCGTAGGGACAGATTCCAATAGTTTGGAAGCAGTAATGCAATCAGCATCTGTGGGTATGAACTATGGTAAGGCCACCCATCTGAAAGCAAGAATGTGGAGTTCCCGCTGGCTGTCATTAAGGAGGCTTTAGCCTGTCTCATCCCCTGTGAGAAACACTGCTTTGATGTCTGCAGCCAGAACCTCTCAGGGCAATAAGCCACTCAGCCCACTGGAAAGCCCCCCCCAACTCACCTGGGCCAGTAGCCCTGTTCACTTACTCCATCAGTTTCTTTTAGTTTCAGGAAAGCATCAAGTAAAGAGATAAAGTCAAGTCATAATACTATTATTTTTATTTTTAAAAGATTTGTTTATGCTAGAGAGAGGGAACATGTACATGCATGTGCACGAGTTGGGGGAAGAGCAGAGGGAGACTCAAGCAGATTCCCCCTCCCACCTCCCACACTGAGCCCAACGTAGAGCTCTCTCTCTCTCTCTCTCATGACCCTGAGATCATGAGCTGAGCCGAAATCACGTCTGATGCTTATCCAACTGAGCCAAGCAGGCACCCTGCTATTATTTTTATTTTATGTTTGGAAATAATTTTTGCATATGTGTATTTGGTATTTTAAACGTTTGTAATGTTTAAGATAATTTGACGTTTTAGAGTACCTAACAGGTTGTTCTTGTGATGCTCATTCAAAACATCCACATGGATCTGTGATTTAGGTTTGTGATTTCAAATGAAAAGATACGAGAATTGTATTAAATCTGTTAACATTTTTGCAATGTTCAAGAGAACTTAAGGTTCATCATATTTTATAATGAGTTTATCATATTTATAAGCACTGCTTAACTACTTGTGATTCTTTTGTTTGTTGAGCACTGTAGTATTTTAAAAAGAAAATTGACTACATTAAATGTATAAATGCAGTTTAATAATTCAAGGGAAGTTAATTAACCAAACTGTAAATATTTCCTTAGAAGGAGAGTTAGATATACAACTTGAAATTCAAAGCTTAAAGGAAAAGTAGGTTTTCAAATTTGTAATAAATGAAATTAAATTACTGTATATTATCTTCTTCACCCACAAAAGTTGTCTTTAAGAACATTCCAGACCCAACTGCCCTGTCGTGGCAGGGTCAATGGTGATGAGAGGTAGGGAGCAAGTGGGATCAAAATCTTTCCTGTGGAATTAGTAGATACTCTTAGAGTATCAACGAGTGAATCCAACTGATTCATTATAACCACATCTGTATTCAATAAACATTTTTTGAGAGTCTAACCTAGGAAATGGTGGGTCACAAAAATGTGATTAAGACATGGTTCCTCCCCTCAAGCAGTTTCTCCTTTTCCCCACTTTGCATTTCTCTGTTCTCCTCACTTAAAGGCTTTCAGTGAACACTTGCACTTTCTGGCTTTAACTGCTTAATTTAACACAGTGGGTCATAATTTAACTCAGTGGGTCAACAAATGCTGCGGTCAGATAGCCTTGAGTTCAAATTCTTATTTTGCCATTTGCAGCATGTTTTTGGTTTCATTACTTTGATTTCCTTATGTATCAAGCTGAGATATTATTTACTATTTCAGGCTGTTGAGAAAGTTGGAGACAACAAATGTGCAAGTGCTTGGCAATAAGCTAAATAAATGGTACCAGTTAATATCGTGTATTATGTCCATCGACACCCTTGCACAAAGAGAATGTCACTTTACATCCACCGATGATAAAATGTTTGGGCTTCTGACCCCATCAAGAGCAGAGGAGCATTGATGATAAGAGAAAACATTTGGGGTAGGAGCCAATTGAAGGTAATAGAGAACTTTTCTTTACTGATATTTACCCACTAGTCAATGGTATCTGGACCTATGATTTTAAATATCAATACTGACAAGTCCCAAAATTGTGTTTCCAGCTCTGATACCTCTTCTGGCGGTACCGACAGCAGATTTTATCTAGTTGCCTATTCAATATTTTCACCGGGATGTCTGATAGCCGCATCAAACCCCAAAATAAATCTCTGGGTTTTTCTCATAAGCTTTCTCTTCTCCCAGACTTTTCCATTTCAGTAAATGGCAACTCCATTCCTCCACTTGTCTGGTCTAAAATCTTGGAATCATCTCTGACTCTTCTGTTTCTCTGACTTGCCACAAAATATATCTAGATTCTCTTGTTTACCAGGTACACAGAGTTTAGCTTCTTCCGGTCTGCTCCTGCCACCATCACCCATGCTACCATCCCCCAACTGGGATTTCTGCACTGGCTCCTAACTAGTGTCCCCTTTCCACTGCTGCACTGTTGCTATTGATCTTTGGTCTAGTAAAGTAGTCTTTTTAAAACAAAAGCTGAGTCAAGTCTCCTTTCTGCTCAAAACCTTACAGTGTCTTTCCAATCTCATGAGAAGGAAAAGGCCCTTCATGTCAGGCCCCTGGCTCATTTTTCTGCTCCTCCTTGGCTTACTTCATGCCAGTCAACAGGCGTCATTTTTATTTCTGGAATACAGCACTCTTGATTTTGCCTCTATTCCTTTGTACTTGATAGTTCCTCTACCTGGAAAGCTCCTTCTTCTGATATTTGCACCCCTACCCCCAGCCCATTCCCCTGCTCCCTGGCTTCATTAAGTTTTCTAATCACATGTCATTTTAATTGAGCAGCCTTCTCTAAAATCTTTCTAAAAGAACATACTCTCCCAGCTCTCTCCCCACCTTATTTTACTTAGGCTGGGTAGCGGTCATTTACCTGACTTGCTACCAACTATGCCCAGGTTCTAGTTAATGGGGTATGAGTGGAAGTTGTAAGTGTGACTGCTAGGACAAGCCCTGAGGGGGAGGCATCCGCCCTTTATTTCTCCTTTTATTCTGGCCCAATGCCTGGAATCTGAATGTGATGGCAGGAGCTGGGGAAGTGTTCTTAGGTCAGCAAGTAGGAGATGTGTGTGGAGATATTAGAGCTAACTGGGTCTTTGATACCTTATCAGCTCTGGAATGCTTGTATTTGAATAGCCACATAAGAGGAAGAAACATTCCTCATGCTTAAGCCACTTTCACATCTTTGTTAGAGAAGTCAAACTATAGCCTAACCCCGACAAGTTTCTGGGATATCAATCTGTCCTCCCAACCCTTTCCAGACTCAGGACGGGCATGCACATTCCATGAGGATAGGAGCTGTGTTTGGTTCATTGTAAATAGCTTCTGGAACAGTGTCTGGCACACTAAACATTCAATAAATGTTTGTTGAATGAATGAAAATAGCAAAACCACTGACGTGATACAGGGTCTTGGTGAGCAAGCGCTAGGCTGGTCAGTATAAGCAAGTGATGGGGATGGCAATGTGGCTGGGTTTCTATTCTGACTGAATCACAAAGGCAGGATACAACCTGCTATTTCCATTATCTGAGAGGCATAAATACTTGTAAGACGGTCCTGTGTTGGTTTTGTAATTTAAATGAAGACTCCCAAGTAAAGTTCATTGTTGTAATGAAGTCAGGTCACAGAGTCCTGGAAAAGTGTGACAAGGTTCACACTGATGAGGAAAGGTCAGAAGTCGCATGCTAAGCACCAATGGAGAAAAGGAGTGTATGTTGAGATCTTGAGATGTGTGGCTGAGATGTGCATCAGTCCGAATGGCAAAAGCTGATAGCTGGAAGAACCACAGATGGAGAATTGCACAAACTGAGTCAAAATGAAACAGAAACTTATCACAGGGTATCAGCAAGATGCTTGGGGGTAAGTGCTGCAGACAGAAAGCCACTGAGTTCCTGGGTGAGTAAGAATATAACGAGTTATAGTTGCCAGGATAATATTTTTGGTATCAAATATCTTTTTCATGCTATTAAGTTTATTTTGAACACTTTAATTACATAGTTCAACTAATGTAAACAATATATGGTGCCTTTAAAAACATATATAGTAATGAGATCTTTTAGGTTTGGGATTAAGCCATCTTAATTTAAAAATGTTCCATTTCCTGAGTAAGGAAAGTTGCAAAGGTTAGGCAATCTTGCCATACCACACCCCCTTGGGTGTGATATTACTGAAATAAAACAAGTCAAGATTTGTTTAGTCATTTTATAATATATATGTAACTTCTGGTAATAGTTACTGGTATGAGGTTTCTCTTCGTTGAGTAATTAGCTAAAGAGTTCAAGGAAACTTTCTTAATAATGCGCTTCTTTGCTTAACAATTTCATAGTAGCTAGAATTTCTCCTTTTTAGAAACATACTAACATTTATATTCAAAGCACAAGGAGAGCTTTAAGATTAGGACAAAACACTGAAAATTAGTAACAATAGTTACTTCTTTGTCTCTGCTTCATTCTTGTGCCCAGTTCTTGCTTAAATTTTGGTGAGACCTCTGATCATGTGTACTGGTTATGTTGGAATGATTAGAGAGTGGGGTGACAATACATGTGACCTTTTTTATGGTGGCTCACTTATCTGAACATTTCATGTTGAGGCCATCCTGTCATTTCAGATACATTCCAGGATGCAATTCAAAGTGATCAAAATATGGTCTCATATAAAACTCCTTCCTGATGGGAATCACGGCTTTTCCCATTTAGCACTTTTTTTTGTCCAAAGGTACTTCAAGTAAAGCCTTGTTACCATGGCAGAAGAGGTGCCCTTTACTGGAACGTTTTTATCGCACAAGTCCCACCTTTGGTGATTTTTATTATGATATTTACATGAAGTAATTTATGAATGGAGATACCTTGTAAACTACAAGATGTAAACAAACACATGGATTATTATTATTTATTATTGTGATAACTTTATTAGGAAAGGAGGCAGCTTGGTGGAGGGTACAAGAATTTCAGGCTGGGGGGCCGGCTTATTCAGAAAGAGAGTGTGACTCTTGATCTCGGGGTTGTGAGTACAAGCCCCACATTGTAGTGATTACTAAAAAAAAAAAAAAAAGAATTTGCGACTGGAAGATGTTGACCCCATTACCTGATGGAAGGTGGGCTCTCCCCTGCTAAAGAAAGGTAGAGGTCATTCTGAGGGAGGATAAGCTTGAGGCTCCAGGTGTGGAGACGACTCTGTTAAGAATCACTGCAGTTGGGAGGTTTCATCCCCTGGAAGAGTGGTTTGGCTTTATAGTAGCTATTGCCTAGAGAAGTCCCATGCATGGTGGCACAAAGTGACACTTCAAAAGCAAGCTAGGGGGGTGCCTGGGTGGCTCAGGTCATGATCCCGGAGACGCAGGATGGAGCCCCACATCGGGCTCTCTGCTCAGTGGGAAGCCTGCTTCTCCCTCTTTCACTCCCCCTGCTTGTGTTCCCTCTCTGGTTGTGTTTCTGTCTGTCAAATAAATAAAATCTTCAAAACAAAACAAAAAACAAGCTAGGGCTGTACATTTGTTTCCTCCGGTGACTTTACTTATTGAAGAGAGGATTATGTTTAGTGAAATACATGTGCCATTAATCACATCAATCAAATAAATCAAATTTAAAAATAATTAAAAAAAAGATAGTATGCTCATCACTTCTGAAATAGAGGCTTTGCCAAGGTGCTAGTTCTGCAGTAAATAAGCCTCAGCTTAGAATCTTACTGAAATGCAAACCTTGCTTTCTTTGTGCTGTTTCCTTGTACACTCAACACAGTGTTTTGGAAACCTTCAGTTATCTAAATTCCCATCAGGTGACATTGTTTAACGTTCTCTCTTTCATATATGAAAACAGCTCTAAGGACAAACGTTGGAGAAGCTCTGAACTCTCTGGTGGTTGGAAGGGAATTTCCAATCTCTCTCCCTTTCCTCATTGCGCCCCCCACCCCATTGTCAGGAAAAGCTTCTGGCTGCTGTCCCCCAACCCATCTTCCCACCTACCCCAAGCAAGAGCACAAGGGGAAAGAACCTTCCACCATGGCTAAAGAAAGTCACAGTCTTATCAGTGAGTGTTTTAGGCCACCAGGAGTCCACATGTGTAAAAGTTACTTGGAATGAACTTTTTTCTCTTTCGTGTGAAAATTTAGGTCTTTGATATTGAAAGGAAAAAAACCCCTGTGCTTTAAAATAATGAATACACCTACTTAAAATATTGTGAGGAAAGTCTGAAAACAGAACCCCTCACCTAAAAAGGCTGCAAAAAATATTTTATCTTGAAGACAGTGATAACTGGAAAAAAAAAAAAACCAAAACCAAAACCTAAAACAACAAAAAGGTTTCTTTCAGGTCAAATCCTAAAAAGGTCCTACCTAGGATTGTGCAAAGGTCTGAAACTCCCAACCCCTGCTTTCTGAGAGCCTTAGAAAGATTAACACGTATGTTTTAAAAACTGAAGCACCTCCCTTTTTAAAAACAACCTTCCACCCTCCTTTTCTTCATTTTGTCCCATTATCAGTCAATCTAAGTTATACTTTATAAACGGCTTTGATGTGGTACAAACATGCAAAAAGTACACAAAGTGGATAAACTTCTACTGTCAATGCTGCCATAGAGGTATATATTTAGTAAACATTTAGTTACATTATTTTATTTTTGTGAAATGAGAACTGATCGACCAAACCTTTCAAACAGACCCACCAGACGATAAATACCACCATATGTTTGATTCACAGTACATTTGGGCATAAACACTTCAATTACAGCTTTGTGTTTAGTATCAAAAATCTTTTCTTGTGTGCGTGTGTTTTCTCTACAGATCCCGTGCTCTGGATTACATTTTGAAAATTGCTTATTACAGATAAAGCCCTTTTCAGGTACGCTTCCGAGAAACATATGTATTTATGCACACAAAGGTGTGTGCAGATCTTTTCACAAACAAATGTCCATATGATGCCTGCGTCGCGCTCCCCTGCACATGCCCACCGCGTGGCGCGCCCAGCCGGCCACGCCGCGCAGCCGGGGTGCCCATGAGGACAGGTTTGCCCCGGAACACGCGGGAGCCCCGCACGCCTCCCCGGGAAAGTTAACCGCTGTTTCTACTCCGGCAGCAGCGCGAGCCTCCCCGCCCCCACGCGGCCTGGGGCCCTGCGGCCAACACCCAAGCCGCCCCGCACCCGGCAGCGCGCGGCGGTGGGGGCGGGGCGACCGGTACCCCGGCGGCGCCTCGCAGCGCCTGCGGGTCTTTATTTTTTAAAAGACTGCGCGGCACAGTTCCAGCCCCCAGAGCCGCCGGGGCGGGCGGGAGCGAGAGGAGCAAGGCCGGCGGAGAGGGGCCCCCTCGCGCCGCCGCCTACCCCGCCCCCCCGCCCGCGGCGCCCCTCCCCCGCCGGCCCCTCCCCCGCGCGCCCGCCCGGCGCAGGCCGCTCGGGTTTGTTTTGCTGCGCGGCCGCCGCCGCCGCGGGCCTCGCGAGCTCATTTGTGCCTGGCTGGTCCCCATTCCTCTCTCCCCAGTGTAGAGTGTCTGAGCCGTTGGCTGCTCTGAACCGTTTGGCTCTTTCCCTTAGTAACAGCTTTTACCTTCTGCCTCAATTCCTCTCCCCGCTCGCGCCCTTCCCCCGCGCGCCGCCTCCCCCCGCCGCCGGCCGCGTGCGCCCCCGCCCCTCCCCCCGCGGCGGGAGCACCTCCGCTCGCCACCTGGGGACCCGCGCCGCGCTCCCCGCCCCCGCCCGCCCGGCGCCCATCCCCCGCGCCCTCCGCTCGCCGGGGTTATAATTGCCTCTCACCCCCCGGAGGGGTTATTTTGGGGGTGGTTGGAGGCGGCGGCGGCGGCGAGGAGGGGAATTTCCTTGTGCCTCCATTCCCGGGAGGGGGGAGCGGCGTCGGAGGCCACCGTTTCCAGGTAAGCGCTGGGGGCCGGACCCCGGGGTGGGGGCGGCCGCGGGCCGGGGCGGGGGGCGCGGGCGGAGGCGGCCGGGGGGCGCAGGGCCGCGGTGGGGGGATGGGCGCAAGTAGAACATGCATTTTTCAACTTGGCCCTTTGGGGAGCTGGGGTTTTGATGGGGGAGGGGAAGGCAGAGAAGGCATTTAGGGTGTCCCATCCCCCCCTTCTCCTCTCTCAGGCTCTTTTGAAATGCTCACGTGCCTGCCCACCCCTTACCCTTTCCTGATCTCCGGGGATCCTCACCCTTATGTTGTCCCCGAAAATGTGCACCTCGGCCTTCTCCCCAGCTTCCACCCTTCGTGCATTTACACCCCCTTTTTGTGTGTGTGTGTGTGTATGCATGCATGTAGGGGGGAGGCTTTTAGGAAAGAATTTGCAGCAAATTGAATCAAGGAGCCATCATGAGGCCGACTCTTTTATAGCCTATTTTTAGCAGAGGAGAGGGATCTTTTCGGTGCATGTTATTCTGTTAGCAATGGAAATCTGCTCCCCTCCCCAGGCGCGTCCCCGGTGCGGGCGCGGCGACCCGGGCCGGCGTGCTGGGGGCTGCGGGTGGCTGTTGGGGCCTCGCGTCCCGGGCGGGGGCGCTGGCGGGGGAGGGGCGCGCGGCCGTGAGGCCGCACTCCGGGACGTGTTTATTTGTAACTTAGTGCCTTTTATCGTCTTAAGGAGGTATTTGCTAGAGCCTCTTTGAAGTTGGGTTCAGAAGTGTAGATTTGGCAAAGTTATTGCCAGCTTCCTGGTAAGTTTTGGGTGGCACAAAGTCACATTATTTTCTGACAGTGTAAAGGCCACGTTGTGAGGGTGGTTTCTCGGGAACTTCCTCTTTGCAACCGATGTCTTTTTTTTTTTTTTGAACAGAAGCAGACTTTTATTCAAGTGAAATTATTAATATTAAATGGCAGCTCGAGGGAAACCATGCATGTGTTAACGTGTTCAGTATTTTTGGAAGTTCCTAATTTGCTGAAAGAGGCATCACTTTGCAGTGGCAACCGAGATTAAATTTAGGTTGTGAAAATGGTGTGTTTCATGTAAAATTTGGGTTGTAATGACTCTTAAAAGAACGATCCTTTTACCAGGTTATTTCTAAAATAATTTGGTGATTACAAACGACAAGTGTTGTTATCTTGTTAAAAATTAGATTTTTTTTTCAATGTCTGGAGTTTAATTAATACTTAGAATTTTGGACTATGCTGGCAACAAGGTGAGAGAGTTTTAGTACCTATGTCATTTACAGTCGACTTAGGGAAGTTTACTGTTGGTTTTCATGTTTTCCAAACGGGAACCTTATGCTGTTCTAAACAAGCTTGTTAATAAAATGTGGGTGAAATGGGTTATTTTTAGTGTGAATTCCCCCCCCCTCCAAGTAATTAAGTAATCATTTGCCTCCTCCTTTTTTCCTAAAGATTCCTTTATCAGATTGGATAATATAAGGCCCCGGTGATGTTTTCATCTACTTACTAAAGCAGATTATACAAAATACCCTGGTTACACATTGAAGATACAGCTAGTGACTTTTTGGCTTTCCAGTGTGGTTCATTTTCATTTTTGTTAAATAAGACCTGTGCTCCATTGGTTTATTTTTGTAATCCTTATTTCCTGGGACTGTGTGTTCTCGCTATTTTAATAAGTTTATAGTCTAGGGAAATAGGGCAGCTTTGTCTCCATGAAAACTGTTGTGTTGTATCATGGGAGTTCATGGCAAGCAAGCTTTGGAGATCATCACTGAGGGTTCTAGACATAGTTATCATTTACCTGTGGAGGAAGCATGGTGGAAAGAAAATATGCCTGCAAGTGGTTAGGCATGTGGTGTATGTTTATACCTTCTGCTCTGAAATTGTTTTCCTGCTTCTTTGGAATATGATTTTTTTCCAGTTTTCTATAATGCATTGTGTGATGTATGTAACCACAGCTATTAAGTCCACTAATAAGCACTACTTTTTTGCTGTTTGAGTAGTTAGATTCAGATCTGTAGAGCAAAATACTACACTATATGGAGTAATAAAACAATGTGTACGTGGAAAAAGTTCTTCTTACTGTTCTGGAACTTAATTAATGGACTTGTTGAGGACTTAAGAATTGTTGCAAGGATCGCCATCAGTTTATAAGATGCTTTTCTTCTATCCTGTATCAACTTTGGTTATTAATATGGGAGACAAACGTGGTACCTGATGTGGCCCCTTGTGGAGCTTGTATTTTTGCACTGGTTGCCTCAAAGAAGTGAGAAGCATTTTAATAACTTTTTACATGTGCCCAGGAATTTTTTTGTTACTTGTGTTCTCAACATCTAATGAAGGTTTATCATGATTACCTTGATATGTGCCTACCAAGAGAATAAGAAGTAACTTATTCTCAGGCTAATGAGCAGAAGGGGAGCTTTTCAGGCTAATGAGCAGAAAGGGAAAAAGCTTAATATAAATGTAGGGGTTACTGATAAAAAGAGATGTGATAAAGGACCTTTGGAACAACCACCTGTTGGATAAATACATCTGTTCATATATAGCAATGAAATGTAAGTACAGCCTTGTCAAAGGAGTAGTTGACAAAGGAATGCTACTTGTACAAGTTACTGAACAGTATTACTACAAATAATTTTTTGTTTTTTTAAAGATTTTATTTATTTGACAGAGAGAAACACAGCCAGAGAGGGAACACAAGCAGGGGGAGTGAGAGAGGGAGAAGCAGGTTTCCTACTGATCAGGGAGCCTGATGTGGGACTCGATCCCAGGTCACCGGGATCATGACCTGAGCCGAAGGCAGTCGCTTAACCAACTGAGCCACCCAGGCGCCCCTACAAAGAATTTTTGATGTAATGCACTTTGATGAAGTTAGTAGCAATAATTTGTTGGTTTTTTTCTGTTCCTGTGCTTTTTATATAAAAGAGGAATGTGAATGAGAGTAAGTCAGCAGAGATGCCAGAAATATTGGCATCATCCAGGACTGTATTTTTCTAGTACATGTGAATTTGACTCCATTCATAAATAACATTTACAGTATAAGTCACTAAGATACAAAAAAAGAAGTCAGTAATAGTAAGACATTTATGATCCCATACCGTAGAAGGGATAAGACCAAGGGTTGGTTAGTAAGAGTATGGTCTGGACATCAACAGAAACTCGTGTTTAAAAGAAAAAGAAAGCTGTGTGAGAGAACTGATGCTGGAGAGGTTTACTATACAAGACCTATGGGATTAGATTCTAGAAGAGTACAATTAATTACCCTGTTAACAAGAGCCAGTGGAAAGGGACTTCACTTGTGTTATGCTCTAGGAAAGGTGTGTGGTGCTTTCTGTTGTCATACTTCAGGTTAATCCCATGAAGTAGGGAGTACTGGACTCTGCAGATGATGAAATAGAGAGGTGCACAGTTAATTCACTTGTCCAAGGCCGCAGAGCAATCAAATGATGCGTCAGGGTTCAAATCTAGGTCTCTCTGAACCCTAGTCTGTGCTCTTTCTAGATGACTGCAGCAGTGCCAAATTTTCCAGCTGTTTTGTCAGTTTTGTCTTGTCAATGTCCTTGCAAAAAATTAGTGTTTTTGATCAAATTTATAATACTGTAGTTGGGGATTTCTACTAACTGGGTCAAATAATTGCGTGGATAAATGGAATTCCTAGGACTCAAACATGATTGTGTTGAACTCTCTGGAACTATTTAATAAGGCACAGTCTCCTTGCAGACTGCTGTATTTCCCATTTTAGGATTGAGTAGTGGAGTAGCCTCTCCTAGGACTGCCAGCAGAAATAATAAAATATGGTTCTATGTCTACAGTTAAGAAGGAGAAGCAAATAAGAGTATGCCTAGCTATCCTTCTGAGTACATATTCCTGAAAATTTGTATAAGAACATTACGTTAAAGCTTTTGTGTAACATAGTGGTTCATCAGAGGTCCTTGAGGCAAACTGCCTGGTTCAAACTCAGGCTCCATCCCTTACTAGCTATGCAATGTTGGGAGAGTAACTCACTCTTTATCTCAGTTGCCTTTTCTGTGTAATGGGGACAGTTAACTTCATAAAACTGAGAAGATTAAGTGAATTGTATGTGTAAAGTTCTGAGAGTAGTGCTTGACATACAAACATCATGGAAATGTAGGCTGTTAAGGATGATGATGATGGGTATGGACTTGAAGTTTGCTTCTTTGTATTACATTTTATAATGTGCTTGTTATTTATTTTAGTGAGGACATTTTTTTTTAAGATTATTTATTTATTTGACAGAGAGATCACAAGTAGGCAGAGAGGCAGGCAGAGAGAGGAAGAAGCAGGCTTCCTGTTGAGCAGAGAGCCCAATGTGGGCCTTGATCCCAGGACCCTGAAGGCAGAGGCTTTAACCCACTGAGCCACCCAGGCGCCCTAGTGAGGATATTTCATAGAAAACATTTGGTAGTTTTATTTCCTGAGTAAAATATTTGAAATAAACTTAGCTTAATATATTTACTCTTGATGTTGTGATTGAAGGCTTACCTTGAAGAATTGGATTTTAACACCAGGTAGGAACAGTACCAAGTTACATCGTGTAGATACAGTGCTTGGTCTTTGGGGTGACTTTTCTTGCTGTTCTTTTGTCACCTGAGCTTGGACTTCTTAAATCTTACACCATTTGAAACATTTTCCAACTCTTTAAATAAAGGAATTTTGTTTTTCAGGGCTGAATCCATCAGTACATCTAGGATATCCTTTTTAGATTGGAGTGATGACTTTAAGTAGGTTATTGTTTTCTTCAAGCTTGACCTTTCATCTGTGTTCTTGTTCTATATTTTCAGCTGTTGTCCGGTCAGTTCTATTTGGAAGTTCTGTTGCTTTGAAGTATCTGTAAGCCTTGTCTTATTTTCACTCCCCCCCCCCTTTTTTTACATTTTTAATTCACTAATTTTAACTACTAATATAATTGATGTGTCAGGACTACACAGCTGCTTTGACAAGGACTTTGACAGTCTGAATGGTTGATAACCCACCCAGGTTTTAAGAATGAGGAAATGTAGGCTCAGATAGTAAGGGATGCACAGAGGGATTTAGGTCCAGAGTGTCTGGTTTTTAGGCCAGTGTTCTTAACTAGCAGTTTATGGTCTTCACTGTGAATGAATTAATGACTGAATGAATGGTTTTAGGCCTGAATTATTACGTTAATTTTTGAGTGGGTTGCTCTGTGCAGCCTTTCTTCTCCATTCTGTCTTCTGTTACTTCTTGGCAGTGTAAGTACTTAAAGTACTGGTTTCATCATGTCAGTTCCTTTGCTGGAGATTGGCTTCCCTTTGCCAACTGGACAGAGTTCATAAGCTTCAGTGGACCTTTCAGGCTGTGTTCTACCTATTCAGCTCTGTTTTCCCCTCTTCCCCAACTGTGATTCAGGCCTGCCTATCAGAGACTGCAGTTTTGCCATACTCAGTACTCCCCTGCTTTTGCTTGTGCTGTTCCTTCCCTTTGTCCTTTTTATAGTCTAGTTTCAGTCCTACTTCTTTCTGAAGTTTTTTCTGGCCATCTTGATTCAGGATGGCTTTCCGCTTAGATTCCATTTTGTTTAATGAATATCACAAACTGCATAATTACTCATTGTTTCATGGGTTTGTGTCCCACCCATAGCCTCAACTACATGATCTGTTTCTTGGAGGGAAGGACCTTTTTGTTTATGGTTTTAGCAGAATTTTTAATTTTGGAACCATACCATCTGTGTGTTAGATTGGATTGTTTCTACAAGGGACCATGTTAAAATGAGCAGTGATGGATCCTGTACTACTGTTGTTGACGTTGCATAAGTTTCTTTTTGAATTAGGCTTTCATGGTTTAGATGTATTATGGCAGCACTTAACTGTTAATTGGAATTTTAATGCTGCCAGTGTTGACAAGAAAAAAGAAACTTTATCAAAATTTAGAATGAAATGAAAATTGCTGGTTTTGTCCTCTTAATCCTGGAATTGTAGCCATGACATTGGTGAAGAACCCAGTCTGGTTGGGAATCCTATCAGACTAAACTGGCTTTTTTTGGTTATATTTATTATAGTGAAACTTAAGATTTTGGACTTTATTTTTTTAATCTCTTTGGCTTTTTGCTCATTATTTTCTCTGTAGTGTGCCTAAGTAAGATGGTGTTTTTAGCCTTGTTTGACAGCATTCTGACCACATTGAAGTCTCATTTGAGTCATTACTGTGAGGGTATTAACACTCCAGATAGAGTGTATCTATTATAAGTATAAATGGCTTTAGTCTACTGGAAGGAAGTCATCATAACCATCTCTCTTCAGTAGGTTTTTAGGTAAGGCTGTGCCATATCAGTTCTGCACAACATGGGGAATTTATTCTAAAGTGACTAAAGTGGTATTATTATAATGTGGCATATAAATTTGGAGTTCCAAAGTATGAGCTTTTCAGCATAATTTTATTTGCATCAAACAGAATGAGTTGGTTGTTACCTTGCTTCCTGAGAGCTTAGATTCTTAACTTGGAATTAATACAATCAGACTGTAAAGGTCATCTTGAAAGATCAACAATTAAACTTCAGTAAACATAGGAAGAGTATCTAGATTAAGGAAAATATTTGTGTGAAATGAATAATTTGAAGAGTGATTGAGGAAGAATAGGAATTGAATGTTTAAACTGGGGAGTTTGCTACTTGTTTTCCTCTTATGCAATTGTAAATTTCTTTCAGGAGATAGAATAGAGAAGAGCATGGAAAAGACAAGTCAGAGATGGTCATTTCAGTATCTTCAGTATCTTAATCGAATAATTCTTCTGTACATGAAATTGTACTCTGGACTTCCAGACTTTTTTTAAAAGTGAAATGTTTAAAGATTTTAAATAAATTAAAACAGTAGTGAAGAATTTTTACTTTTCAGTAATCTACATATAAGTGTACTTCTTGATACCGTCTTTATTTTGTCTGAGATCAAAGGTTGTATCAGTACTTTCACTTTTTTTTTCATTGTGTCGTTTTTAGCACACTGATAGGACATTGTAATGAATAATCAGTTAAGTGGATGTTTGCTTTTTTGTTACTGTGCACATACTTGAATGGGTAGTACTTTAACGTGGATTCAGTATTAAACAAATGAAATTTTATCATTTTTTGCAAAGCTGTAGTTACATGGGTAAATCATTTAGTTTCTAGAAATGCATATGAAGAAGGGTCATGTGAAGTGTTATGTAAAGTTAGCTTATTCATTCAAGCAATAAGTATATAATCAATTCCTGTATTGTAATTCTGAGATTCTGTCATTTAATTTTATGTAATTTTTTTGAGGGATAGCTTTAGTATTTAAAGGCTAAAAGTCTGTAGCCTTATATAGAGTAATAGTCAGAAAGCATTTGGCAGTAGCATAGGCAAACACCTCCAGAGAAGTTACAATAATAGTGTATTTTGCTAGTTACCTTCAGCTGCTAATAGAAGACAGCTTATGGGTTAGCGAGAGGTGTTTTATGCTCTTCCCTTAATTTGAACAGGCTAATTGGGTAGAGTGTATACTAATTTTGTTCTATTTCTGTTTTTCGGCTATCAGATGTCATTAACTCACAGTATAAGGCAATTGGGTCATCTGCTTTGGGTTTCTGAAATAAGGTAATGGAAATAGATAATGAATGAGTTTCCTTAACATCTTTTCCTTTTTTGTATAGTTGTTCTTTTATGGGATAGAATTTATCATACACGAGTGAATTTTTAGATGCTATTTGTAGCTGTAGGAGTGTTCTTTGGCACCTTTTTATATAAAAATGTAGACTGTACTTAAATTTTGTCACACTAAAGGGATGAGTTTTCTTTAAATCACCTTAATAAGAAGTGTACATTTGTGAGATCGTAGACTGGGGTTAGGAGTACAGTCTGTTACTGTGTCATGGAAATAGTTTTCCTATTCTGTGTAAAAACTAACCTGCTCTCATGGGGGATGGGGTTATTTCTTTGACCTTGGACTTCCTTCTGTACCGTTAGCAGAGGTCACCAGTTTTAACACTGGTGAGAGATGTTTTGTGTGAATTGTTCCCTTGCAGGTTTGTTTAGAATTGATGTTCATGACTTTCTTGTCAGTATTTATAGGCTATCTCTCAAAGATACATTTAAGTGAAAAAAAAAAACAAAAAAACAAAAAAACAGAAGATGTAGTCTGCTGCCATTTTAGCTTACAAAATGGGAAGAGTAGAAAGGAGAACACAAACATGAGTGAGTTACGTGAGTAACTCCTGAGAGTATGAGTTACATGTGTATGTTTTATATGCTTAGGATGACTCCAGAAAGATACACAGGAGACTAGTAGCAGTGATTTTAGGGGGCTGGGTTGGGATAGGGCAGGCACGTGAGTCACGTGATCAGATGTGGGAGAAGCTTATTTTCATGTGTAATGTTTTGAACTGAGTCTTACAACGCCGGTATTACCATTTTTAAAAGAGTGTTGATTGTGAAAAATCAAGGCATCCAGTTAGGAATTCTTAGTCTTTCTATTTCTTTCAATTTGGACAGTCAAAAGAGAGAAAACTTATTTTTTTCCATGCTTTACAGACAGCTTTTAAAGAGCTGGAATTGTGTATATTTCTGCAAACATTTATTTTTATTTCTCAGATATGTTGACAAAATTAGAGACACTGAGTGATTAAAAGCTGTTAGTTCTTTTTCATGATTGGGTCATCAGACCAATTGAAGTATTTAGTGATAGTGATGTGATTTTCAAGTCATGTCCAAGGTTGATGATTAGGAATTAATTCAGTGCAAATACTAGAAGGAGATACTGGCTGTATAGAAGTATATAGGTGGTGTCTGATTTCAAAGGTGTTTTGCCAAGGATTTGGAAATCTGATGAGAATTATGTTTCTTATAATTCAGTAGTTGACTTTTAATAATTGTGGTAGTCTTTGGTATAATGGGATTTGTGGGACTGTAAATTTTGATATGGCGCAGATCCTGCCATGACTTGTGAATTTAGATATATGTATTGTTCACACAAAGGAGACAAATTCAGTTCTGATTCTTTGTTAGGTTGCAGTTGGTGTTACTTGTAATTATTCATTGACTGCTCACTATAAAGGTTTTACCTTCTAGTTGTGCTTATCATTTTCAACTTAAGCTGGAAAATTTTAAGAGAAAGGTGGCACCTGTTTTTGTGCACTTAATTCTGCCTCAGTGTGACCTGCTTCCCTGAGAATATTGCCTCTTTCTGTAGTGATAAGAGGGCTAGGCAGGGTGTGTGTCTGATCTTAGGTAATTAACACTTACTCTAGTATGTTACTGTGGTGAAAAGCTCAGCCTCAGGAGCCTGGTGTTACCTGGCTTGTCACCCCTAGTTATTAGTTGTATGGCTTTGGAGAATTATGTAACCAATCCATTTGGCTTCCACTGTGAAAAATGGAAATAAAGAGTATTTAATACTTTCCTTATAGAGCAGTTGTGAGGATTAAAATGTGAATATATGTAAAGCAGTTATCATAGAGCCCAGAACATAGGAAGCGCTCAGTAAATGCTTGCTAGTACTTGGTAGCTTTGTTAGCTATGGCAGCAACAGCTGTAGAGAGAGGCAGAAAAGTGACACTCCCTGTTAAACTTGTTCGTGGCTTCCTGTGCCAACTGCAGAGAAATGGATGATAGAATTCCCAGTTCAGAGGGCTATGACTGCATTTGGTGACTGAGCTTTTGTTGCTCTAATTCTCTAAAATGAGAATGTGGGGATGTGTGGCTAGCTCAGTTGGAGGAACATGTGACTCTTGATCTCTGGGTCATGAGTTTGAGCTCCATGGTGGGTATAGAGATTATCTAATGTATACTCTGTTTTGTCTCTAATACATATGTAGTTTTACATTATATTTTGTACTGAGTTTGGTCATATATTGATATCTCAAGAAAATGTTACTACCATTCTTTTTTTTTTTTTTTTTGACAGAGATCGCAAGTAGGCAGAGAGGCAGGTAGAGAGAGAGGAAGCAGGCTCCCTGCTGAGCAGAGAGCTCTATGCAGGCCTTGATCTCAGGACCCTTTCCCTGTGTCCTTACTCGTGCTCCTGCGAGCATGCATGTGCATGCATGTGCTCGCTCTCAGTAAATATGTAAAATCTTAAAAAAATAATAATTATTACCAAAAAATAACCATCATACTCAGCTTCTTGTATTTCATTAATGAAGTTTGGATAGATTGTTTTATACAGTTTAATAACTGATATACCACAGCATGTTGGCTGAATGAAGTTATACCATCTGATTGAAGATTAAGCTTCCTTCTATGACAGTCTTACATTGACATCCTGGCCTGTGACCACTAATCATCTGTTTCTAGCACAGACCTCTCTCCTTGATTGAATCGTTGGCCCTTGTCTCACTAGGCAGGGCCTTCTTTGAGGACAGTTGTTTTTCACCTATCTTTATCATTAGCATCTGGTACAGTGCTTGACACAGTCTTTCATTGGTAGTTTAATAAATAATTTGTATTTGTAAAATTCAATACAACTTTTTGAGACTGTGTTACACACACTGGTGGGGGAGGGGCAAAGAGAGAGGGAGAATCTCAAGCAACCTCCACGCACAGCATGAAGCCCCACATGGGCTTGATCGCACAACCCTGAGAACGTGACCTGAGCCCATATCAAGAGCCATATGCTCAACCCACAAAGCTACCTAGGTGCCCCTTATCAGCGATTTAAAAAGTTACCAAGGATGGTGCATTTCCAAACACAAGATTATTATTTTCACTTTTCTTGGAGTGTTGTTAAAACAGCAGGGTATTATGAAATGAGAACAGAGAATTTATCTTAGAAGGTTTTTTGTTACCCTTTGTCTACCTGTCTGTAGGGAAGTACATTTTGTTTAAGTTGACTGCTTAACCTTTTTTATCCTTAGACTCTGCTTCTTGAACGTGGGTATGTTTTCTAGTTTGGTCCTCCTCTACTTGGTTTGTTCCCTTTCTTGGGTCATATACTTTCATGAATAGCTAGTTGCCTTACTTCAGTTAGTGTTGTTTGCTCTTCCTGCATTTTCTTTTTATGTGACTCATATATGTTCTAGTAGATAACATTGGTTGGTTCATTTGGTCTGACAAATCCAACATAGAGGTGACCCCCTGCAAGTGAAAAGCAGGAAAAGTTACTTGTTTTTTAGAGTGTGTGTAATGGCATACTAATGAGCTTTTATAAATATGATAAATACACATGGTATGCATTACAGAAATTCATATATTGTTTTATAGAATACAGAATGTAAACATTTATACATACTGTTTTGCTTGGCATTATAAAAGGTGCCCAGTGTCATTTTTTTCCCTATTCCCTACCTGTTGGGTTTTTCATTACACTCAGTATAAACCTAAAATTCCTTCCTTAGGTTGTGAAGGACCCACAACACTAATCTGCCCTGTGACCACCTCATAGTCCTTATCCTGTTTCACATCACCCTTGTTCACTGTGCCTGGCCATACCAGCTCCACTCCCACTGAACAAGCTTGTTCCTGTCTCAGTGCCTTAATTGCTTTGCCCTCTGCCTCAGGCTTTGCCCTGAGATAGTCATATGGCTAATTCTTTTATGTCCTTCAGACTTCAGTCCCAGTGCTACCATCTGAGAGGTCACACTGAAATAGTTGCTGACTCCTTAGTCATTTTCAGTTGTAAGGCCCTCATATTTTCCTCATAGCACTTATCTCTTTGAAATAGTCTTGATCATTGCTTTTGTTTGTTTGTTTGTTTTACTCGTCTCTGGAATTTACACTCCATGAGAACAGGGATGGGTTCTGTCTTGTCACTCCAGGACATAAAACAGGACCTGGTAGGTGTTATGTAAATATTTGAGCAAATTGTTCTCTCAGAAATCCTTTTGTAATCAGGTGATAGCTTTAACTTGGTATATTCTTACAGTACAATACTGGAAATATTCATTTAAAAGTTAGCATTTAGGGGAGGGTCAGAAGAAGCTTTATTACATTGGTATTTACCATTTGGAAGCCCAGGGACATATGTGCATGCTGGATGCTTTTCTTGGAGGAACTACTCACAGATGGTATTTGAATCAAGCTGGGAAAAACAAGTAAATGGTTAATTGATGAACCAATTTGAAAATGTGCTTTTGTTAATAAATGTTAGGTTTTAAGAAGTTAACACTTTATTTTTAAGTTAAAATACATATTCAAGGTACATGATGACAGGTAGATACCCATTTTGTAATGCCTTTAGTTACATTTACCTGTCATACTCTGTTGTGGATTAATCTTGGCTAACTTCACCAAGTTGGTATATGAGTCAGAACTCTTACTTGTACAGTAGAAACTCAAATCAGGTTAGCTTAAGCCAGAAAGAGGGGCATTCATTGACATATGGGATCCCCAAGTGGATTGAGTAACTCAACTATGGGAAGAAAACTGAGGCTATAAGGCTTTAGGCACACCAGGACCAGAGCCATTTGAATGTTAACAGAAATCTTTGCTGGGGGGGGAGGGGAGAGAGGGGTGTGTGTGTGTGTGTGTGTGTGTGTGTGTGTGTGTGTGTGTGTGTTGGTAATAAGTTAGTTACATTCTCTCAGGGAGGATTTTGACTTACTTCGCATGGTGGAAAATGTAAGGTGCTAGTGCCAGCATTTTTATCCTTTGTTTTCCCCTGCTGTGGAGGAGGGACTGCCTCTGTCTCATTTGGAAAATTCTTGAGGATCTGATCAGTTCCGTTTGAGAAAGTGCCCACCATGCCAGAGACCATATAGAAACTATGGGTGTTTCCAAGTACCTGGTGGGGTGGGGGTAGAGCAGTGGGAATGACAAGCAAGTAAACAGGGGAGCTGCTGGGCAGACAGCCTTTTTTCCCCATCTACCGTACCAAAATGTATGTCCATTTATACTTGGGAAGGTTGTGCCATTAATCTGTGATAGATTGTCACTTAAATTTCTCTTCTAATTGGAACTGGCACATACTTTGTTGTCAGCCTTTTCAAGTGCATATCTCTTTTTAAAGTGAAAAGTTGAGGTTCCTTATGTGATAGTAATTGTAATCTTATGTACTCTGTGGCTAATATGAGTGTTCAAATGAATTCATCTTCTCGAAATGAGTTACATAGTAAAAAATTTGATGCTGTTTATTTTGGCTTTGTTTTTAACGTTATTCTACTTTAACAGCTTAATGGAAACCTAAATTTGAGGACAACTGTTAGGAAAGTATGAACAAGTTAATTATACATAATTAGGGGATATTTTAAACCTTGAGGAAGAAAACTACCTTGAGGAAGATAACTACCTAGCATATAGCAAAATTAGTGAGCTGTACATTCTGAACAGTTATTTTGAGTAATATTTCATCAGTCCACTAAAATAAGAAAATGGTTAGCCATGTAGAAAAAAAGTGACCCAAGAGATAGTAATTTTTGTGGACTGCAGTTGCTTCATTTTAAAAATATTGAAGTGGGTCTCTGAGGTTTCTTTTGGATCTAATGCTCTTTGACCGTATGATTACACATATAATTTAAAAATTAAGTCAGTGTTCAGCCAAAGTAAATGGGAAATACACAGCACTGATTTCTTCAGGTTATTATCTAAACTGGTTTTTCCTTAAAGAAATATTTCTCTGACATCTCAATTTTGAAAAGATTATTCTCAGGGAAAATATTTTTTAGATATCTGAAGAAGCAGCTTCTGTTTTATCCATTAATCTCTGAGTTCTGATACATTTGTTACCTCCCATCTTACCGTAGAGAAAACTAAAAGAAATGGCGCCAAACATATTTCTGACAACTTTTTCTTTAATGCCCTTATTTTTAATTATATGATTACTGAATGTCATTATTTTTTCTTTTTAGCAGTTTAGGTTTGATCTTTGCGTGCTACACATTTTAGAAATTGCACTAAAATATGTCTCTTAAGTACAATGAGAAAATGCTGTTCACATGAATAATTTTGTAACTAAAATAATGTCAGGTATTGCCCAGATTAACTACTAATTTAAAATCTGTATATGTTAAAAGAATTTACAATGAAAAAAAGATGTGTGAGTGGTTTAATAGGAGAGCATAAAGATGCCAAACCTGTTGGTCTTTTCTGGGAAAGTTTGGTTTATGTGTAGCACATGGTTGGTGAATTGTAAAGTGAAGAGAACCAACAGGAAAGGTAAGCGGGGGTCATATCATGAAGTGACTTCTTTGCTGTGTTAAGGGGTTTGGACATTCTTCTGTGACAGGAAACTTGTGAAGCATTTTAAGCAGAACGGTGGGATTATGTTTCAGCCCTGATCAGCCCTGATGATGTAGTGCAATGAAGGATGATCTGATGGTTTGAGAGGGAAACGGGCTTAGCTCTGGATGAGAGAAAGTTGAGCTGGTAGTGTGATAGGTAAGAATGACACATAATTCTGAGAGTATTGCAGACAGGTCCACATTTCTGAATTCTGAAAGAAAGCATTTGATAATTCGAGAGAGAGAAAGACACAAAAAAGCTAAGCATCCAAATTTTCTTTTCTCTGGATTTCTTTCCTGTGGAGAACAGGAGTATAAAGAATGGGGGTCTGTAGGGATGAGGAATTAATTTGATAATTCAAATAGCTAATGGACAGAAGCTGGAGGGCAATACCAGGCCATGGGGCAGGAGGTGTGGGGGGAGGAATGGCCACATGGGAATGGGGAATTCCCTTGTCCTCATGATACCTTAACCAAGGGATAATTAAATTAGGTGTGTATTTGAGAATAGTCATAAAAATAGATTGGTATAGAGTAACTAGTTCATGAAGTTTCTAGTGAGTGTAATTTTTATTGAGTTCTAGTTTAATCACTATATATTTTTCAAAGCTTCTCTAAAGGTTTTACATTAATATAAGTCATTCGAATCGCAGTTTGATAACTTTAGGAGGTTGATCTGAATTAAGTACTGTTTAATTCATTAAAATTCATAATATTACTTTTAAAAAAACTATTTCAAAATAATTTTAGACTTACAGAAGAGTTGCAAAGATAGTGCAGAATTCCTGTGTACGGTTTCTTCAGCTTCCTCAGTGTTAAAAATCTTACATAACTACGCTGTGTTTAGCAAATGTAAGAAATTAACATTGATATTAAACTAAACTACAGGGGCGCCTGGGTGGCTCACTTGGTTAGGCAACTGCCTTCGGCTCGGGTCATGATCCCAGAGACCCGGAATCGAGCCCCACATTGGGCTCCCTGCTCGGCGGGAAGCCTGCTTCTCCCTCTCTCACTCCCCCTGCTTGTGTTCCCTCTCTGGCTGTGTTTCTCTCTGTCAACTAAATAAAATCTTAAAAAAAAAAAAACAAAAAACTAAACTACAGGCTTTATCTGGATATCTCCAGTTTTTCCCATTTTTTATTTTCCTGTTCAGGATCCAATCCAGGATCTACAAGTCAACAGGAAATAATAAGAACTCAGTCAAGGTTTAGGCTCATATGGGAGGGAGTTTTTAACCCACTCTTGCGCCAGGTAGAGAATGGAGCAAGTCTTGGAAAAGAACTACATCTTAGCTAGATGTGGGATTGAGTGAGGAGGTAGAGGAAAGGCAGGAGGAAGGGAAGCCATTTCATGACGTGTAATAGCAGTGCAATGACTATTAGGGTTAATAATTTATGAATTAGATCTAGAGGTAAGCACCTGGCTATGAGAGGTGGTTGTGGAGGGGCGGGAGGAAGTGGTGGTGGGATCTATATCATGAAAGTCTTGAAGGTAAACTAAGGCACTGGAAAGTTGAGGGACTTTTGAAGGAATTTGAGTTGGAAGGTAATGTAATCAAACCATCTTGACATCACCTTGGAGGGTCTGTTGACTTCTAAGAGGCTATTACTATGATAGATGTGAAAAGTGAAAGTCTTAACTAGGAACTGTGACAGGGGTTCTCAGGTGTAGGGTGGATCATGAGGAGAGCTTATTAAACACATATTTTAATAGTGCTCATCAGCTCTACCCCCAGAGTGATACTACTGATTCTGTATTGCTGGTTTCGGAACCACACTTGGTATTCTCTGGGCTGTGATACAGAGAATGAAGAAAAGTGAGTTAATAGGTAGAGCGATTCTAGGGGGTGGCCACTGGATATTTACACTTCCTGATCTTTTTGTTCACTGCTCATATGCTGTCTTGATCTTGGTCTCTCTTTTGTTTTTCCTAAGATTTTATTTATTTATTTGACAGAGAGAAACACAGCTAGAGAAGAGAGGGAACACAAGCAGGGGGAATGAGAGAGGGAGAAGCAGGCTTCCCACCGAACAGGGAGCCCAATGCAGGACTCGATCCTGGAACTCCGCGATCATGACCTGAGCCAAAGGCAGTGCCTTAACCAACTGAGGCACCCAGGTGCCCCTTGATCTTGGTTTCTTATGTTCTTTAGAGTTACTGGTTCTTTTGACTAGTGAGGAAAGGGTGGGGATTATTTTTTGAAAACATTTATGTGGACATATGTGCAATTTGTTCTGTATATTAACTGAAAAATTGTGTACTCCCTTACTAGAAATCTGTTCATTTCTCTGAGGTCTCATTATAAAAGCAACTGGTTTTACAGTGGCATTGCCTAGTGTATATGCAGTGTGTAGATTCCAAAGTGTTTTAATGTGGTAGAATTACTTTGGATAGTTTTTTATTTAGCATATATGGCATGTCTCTTTAGCTTGCCTCTTGAATGATGTTCCATGGAGAAATGTGACTGAAAGGGGAATTTTTTTTTAAATAGTAATCTGACCATGTCAAATAGTGGTTTTTTTTGTTTTTTTTTTTTGTTGTTAAGCATGAATAGTTGTAAGATTTGTAGATTAAGCCTTTTTTTTTGTTGTTGCAAGGTGGTTATAATTATTTTTTCTTTAGACTGATGATTATACAGTATATAACTCTAGAATTAAAGTCTGTAAAGAAATTTGTATCCATGAGATTCAGTTCTTTTTTTTTTTTTTAAAGATTTTATTTATTTATTTGACAGAGAGAGAGAGATCCCAAGTAGGCAAGAGAGGCAAGCAGAGAGAGAGAGAAGGAAGCAGGTTCCCTGCTTAGCAGAAAACCCGATGTGGGACTCAATCCCAGGACTCTGCGATCATGACCTGAGCTGTAGGCAGAGGCTTTAATCTCTGAGCCACCCAGGCGCCCCATGAGATTCAGTTCTTAATGAAATTTGGACATACTGAAGCGATAAATCCCCACTTCTCTGTTAACTAATCAGTATTATCCTAGAAAATAACAAAATGTAAGGGCACGTGGTTGGCTCAGTTGGTTAAGTGTCCCACTCTTGATTTCAGCTCAGGTCATGATCCTCAGGGTCCTGAGATGGAGCCCCGTGTTGGGCTCTGTGCTGAGCAGGGAGCCTACTTGAGATTCTCTCTCTCTCTCTCCCTCCCCCTCCCTCCCTCCCTCCATCTGCACCAGTTGTGTGCATGCTGTCTCTCAAAAAAAAAAAAAAGAAAATAAAAATAAAAGAATGTAAACACCATCACTTCATTAACAACTGAAATGGAATTTTCATTTTGTTAAAAGGACATGTATAATGTGTTTGTGTGTAAACATACATTTTAAATTTCAGGGTTCAAGAATACTAAAATAGTAAAGGAAAGCAAATTTTGTGAAAGGTTAGAAGATAGAACGATAAAAAGCTGATTGCTTAGATTAAGGTGATTGGTTATGGTGATAGGTATATGTTTTTAGAGATATCTTTTTCAGATTTGGACAAAGTAGTATTGAATATTTTCTTTTCAGTTGTAGTGACTTAAATTCAGACTTTGAGAGGAGCCTGGGTGGCTCAGTTGGTTAAGCATCTGCCGTGGGCTAAGGTGGTGATCCCAGAGTCCTGGGTGGAGTCCCGTGTCAGGCTCCCTGCTCTCCCTCTGCCCTTCCCCCTCCACCTGTGTTCTCTCTTGCTTGCTCTGCTCTCTCAAATAAGTAAATAAAATATCTTCAAAAATTCAGACTTGATATTTTTTAAGGATTAAAAACAAAACAACAAAATGTTAACAACAAAATAACTTTAATCCAGATTAAGGTACTTTTTTGGGGAGAATCTATGATCATTAGACATTTTGCACATTTATACAACTGTCTGTGTTTTAGTAAGTGACATATTAGAAGTAAAACTGATAACTGCTTCAAAAATGAGTTGACTTTTTAATAATGTGAATGTATTATCTAGGCAAAAGTATTCTTTCTCCTCTTGTTCCCCTAGACCCCATATCATTCAGTTACTTTCCTGGAGGCAGCCGGTGTTACCAGTTTTCTGTCTGTCCAGAGAAATACTATATACTGTGTAAAACAGCCAGTGAAGTATACACTTTACATCCTCTCCTTGATATTGCTATACACACAAATGTAGCCATTGCTGTAATTTCCTTTTTCCCACTAGTACATTTGGATTTCAAATAAACACTTAAAAGAGCCTTCCCTCTTTTTTAATGGCGGTAAGGTATTTTATTCTGTGTATATATCATAATTTAACTGGTTCCCCCAGTTGATGGATATTTAGGTTGCTGTAGTCTGTTGCTATTACAAACAGTGTTGCAGTGAATAATCTTGCTACATGTATCATTGTGTATGCATGCAAGGATATCTGATGATAAATTACTAGAATTGGAACTGCTGGATCAAAGGATGTGTACATTTTTAAGTAGATAACTACTATCAGATGGACTTCACAGAGGCTTCCTGCTCCCAACTTGAGTCTCTTTGCCCATACTCTTGCCAACATAGTATAGTGTTGCCAATTGTTTTGCTCTTCCCTGATCTGATAGTAAAGATGGTATTTTAGTGTCTTTTTTTTTTTTTTAAATAAACTGCATGCCTAATATGGGGCTAGAATTTACAAGTCCAGGATTAGGAATCACGTGCTCCACTGACTGAGCCAGCTAGGCGCCTCTTGTTTTTTATTTTAAGCGAGGTTGACTGTCTTCTATATATTAGAGTCATTTCTTTTAGCAGACTATTGCTTTTTGGACTCACCCACCATTTTTTATTGTGGCATAGTTGCAGAAGGTAAAGTACATACATTTTAAATGTATAACTTTATAAATTTTGTTTGAGGTAATAAAAAAATAACAGATTTTAAGTGTACAGTTCTGGTGAGTTTTGATAGCTTTACATGACCATAAAATTTGCCCCAGTCAAGATTTAGAACATTCCATCACCCAGAAAGAAGTGCCTTTAGATCCCCCTTTCATTCAGTTTTCTTCTCTTTGCACTTCAGGTAATCACTTTCTTCATTTCTCTTACTGTAAATTAGTTCTGCCCATTAATTTTTATTTTAGTGTACATATGTATAAATACCAACAAGATCAAGCAACATTTCCTGCCATGTAGCATACTCCTTTGTACTTTCTCCCAGGCTCTATGCCACTGAAAGAGACCACTCTAATGGCCTGTACCCACTGTGGAGCATAGATCAGTAAAGCTGTGAGTCACGGGGCACCTGGGTGGCTCAGTTGGTTAAGTGACTGCCTTCGGCTCAGGTCATGGTCCCGGAGACCTGGGATCTAGTCCCACATCAGGCTCCCTGCTCGGCAGGAAGCCTGCTTCTTCCTCTCTCACTCCCCCTGCTTATGTTCCCTCTCTGGCTGTGTTTATCTCTGTCAAATAAATAAAATCTTAAAAAAAAAAAAAAAAAGCTGTGAGTCATCATCATTGTTGTGTGGAGCAAGACTTTGTTTCTTTTCCATTGCTGTGACTATGGATATAGCACTATTACTTACCTTTTCGTGGAAGGACACATTTGGGTTTTTCCACCTTTGGGCTATTTTGATTAAAACTGCAGTTAATATTCCTCAGAGAGAGAGTGTTTTGGGAGTTTTAAGTACTTGTATCTTTTTGGTGTATTAGAAATGGAATTGATGGGTTATAGGATGTATGTATGTGTGTGTCTAACGTTAATAGATACTGGCACACAGTTCCTCAATTTGTATCAATTTGTACTTACACTAGCAATGTTTGAGAGTTGTACTTGCTCCATATCTTTGCTGGCACTTAATATTTGTCATTTCTGTCAGTTTTAGCCATTCCGATGGGAGTAATAGTGGTTTCTCATGGTGATTATAATTCAGATTTTCTTGGTGACAGCAACCGATGTTGAATGCCTTTTCATGAATTTATTGTTGATTTGTTGATACATGTTCTTTAACTCGGGGTGACCCATCTTGGAAGAGATTTTTTTTGTTTTTGTTTTTTTTTAATGTGATCTGCCTATTGTAATATGTGTCTGCAAATATATTTTTTACCGGTTTCCAATATGTCTTTTGATTTCCAGGAAAGTATGTTGGATTCGTTATGTAAGGTTTGAAAGAGAGGCTGTTTCAGGGTTTTTCTCCCAGTGGCTGACTGCCATTCTGTAAATGTTGATGCTGGTTGTATACTTACAAGCAAGGACGGAGATGACGTGATGCTAGCTTGCCAACACTGATTTTACACTGTGTGTCTTTTAGTTAATGAATACAATATGAAATCAAAGAAACACATTTTTTTCTAGATTGATCTATTTAAATTATTGCTCTAATTTAAATAATTGAAAATATTTGTCCTGTTAAATGACTGTAGCTTTTGCGTGTACGTGTGTGTTTGTGTGTGTGTGTATATAAAATTTAGTTCAGAGAGGGGAAAATAAACTGCTATATGTGTGGCTGAACTATTTACTGCCTTGGATACTCACAGCCTTGGCCAGTGTTTCTTGGGGGAATCAGTCTCGTGGTCATTGTACAATAATTATCTTTTATGTAGGATTACACATGCTTCCTACTGAATTCAGAGTCTTTGACTTGCATTTTATTAACTGAAAACGGAATTAGCTTACCAGGTTCATAGGTTCATAGGTACATAGGTACATAAAAATGTGAAATAGATGCAGGAAATAATCTGTTTACTTACTGCTTGTAGAGATCTCTAGTAAGAGTTTTGGGGAAAAGAAAAAGGGCACAGAGACTAGCTAAAATAACCACATGAAAAGTGAGAAAGGCAAGAGCTGGCGGGGTTATCGAGATAATAGGAAGGCAGAACAGAAAAATGGCAAACCATAACTTAGAATATGACAAATGGAAAAGTATGGGTTAAATAAACGTTTATCAAATAAAAAAAATCCCTAGGTGTGTTTGTGTATATTTATGTATAGAAGATTGTTATTTAACTGGCTTTGATTGTTTATTTAGTACTTAATTATATATTTATAACTTTATTAAGGATTCTAGAATGTTGTAGACTTTAGACTTGTTTGGTTTAGGGTGCTTCAGTTTTCAATAAAATCCAGTAATTGAGGGGTTGATGAAAAATAATTTATTGGAAAGTATCTCATGACCTTGGTGCAGGGATATGTCCTGGAATTGGAAACACAGTGGGAACTAGTGACTCGGTGGAGTCTGTGCTGGGCATTATTTCAGTCTGCTTTCTCTCTGTAGACCAGATACTTCTTACATGGTCCACCAATCCACAAAACAAGGTATGCAGCAGCTCTTTAATTTATATGTTATTTTCTAAGCTACTAGAGAAAAGCACTCTTTTGTTCCTCTCCTCATTTTTCTTTCTTTCTCAGATTAAGTAATGTACTCGGGATCACAGACAAATATGGCTCTCTAGCTAGCTTTTAAACACTAAGTAAGATCTAAACTATGAGGTTAGATATATGAACCCAGGGGTAGTATCAGTGACCTTGATTTACTGATAAAGCTTTTTGAAAATTTTAACAGATAAACATGCTAAATTTTACTGAAACAAAATATTGAGTCCTTATGAAGATGTATAACTAGTGTCTTTGAAACTCAGCAGCCTAGCAAGTTGAGTTTGGGGCCAGCACAGCTCCGCATAAAAGCATTAATGGCCATCATCAGTCTTGGCCACACCCTCTACACCAAGGTGGCTCCAGGAGTGTTAATCTGCTTAAAAGAGGGCTTTCCTAGTGTCATAGGACCTGGTACTTTTTCTTAATATTTACTGCTGATTATGATTGTACATTTAAATGGGTGATTTTTTTTTTTTTCTGCTTTCCCAGTAGAATGTTAAGGACTAATGTATCTTTGTGCTTGGAAGGGGTGTTGTAAGTGCTTATTTTAAGAAAGAAGAGAGAATGGGAATAAGAATCCATGCTGCTAAAATGTGATGAGAATTTTATGTCTTTGTGTTTTCAAGTAGTTATTTTGATCAGACTTGTCATTTATATGTGTGTAAATTATATATATTGACTTTATATAGTTTTCTTCTTAATAAATCATGCACTTCTCATAACAGCATTGAACGTGCTCTATTTTAAAATAGAGTGTCCTTATTTTCATAAATTGGTGCTCTAAATTGTACTGTGAGTGGTAAATTACTTACCATTTTAGAGGGAATCTTTTTAGCATTAGAGAATTGATATAATTTCAAGAAGCTTGTGCATTCAGTTTTGGAACTGAGCTGTTTACTTTCCTCAGTAGGAGGAATCAGGCCTAGCATATTATACCCGGGATGGAGACTGATTTCTCTTTTTTTCCCTTTGAGAAAATCTAACTCAATGCCACATTAAGTGAAAACATCTTTGTCACTACAGGAATTAAAAACATATTTCCTGTTATTTTTACATTTTAGGGTAGAAGATCTAAGGTTCTAACAGGATTATCTCTACATTGAGGCTTTTTGAGTGTTAATAATTTTAGAGACCATATTGTGTTTTTATAGCTTTTATAGTTTTGGAGGTGGGGAGGTCTTGGTAGTTTAAGTGTGACCCATAGGATGGATGTTCCTGTTCATGATTTGTACTGAGTTGTGCGTAGATGGGTGATATTAATTTAGTAGTATTGGCCGGAAGTTATGTTAATCTGAGGGGGTTGATACAACTTTAAGTTTGTTAGTGGTTGTCCAATTTTCTTGAAGGTAGTGATGCTTGATCAAGGTGTTTAAAGTGCTAAGGTGATTTCCTAATTACTTCCACGCACAGGTTAGTCAGCTTCTTAACTCTTGCTGTTTCTGAACTGTCTCCTAGAAGCAACACCATGGCAACACACAGGATTCTTAGTCATTAATGTATAATAGGTAATTTAGGAATATGTCACTACTAGAGTTGTGACCTTGTTATAAATTCCCATATTTGCACTGGAATTTACAACACGTTTTTCTTTAGAAATAATGTATAAAAAGTGTTTAGTTCTTCGGTGGTTAGTATTATTTCTTCCCTAGTCCATAGTATGTTTTACTGAACAGTGCCACAGTGGAAACGTAGGTATAGGAGAAAGGTTGGAGAATTGAGGTTATGGTAAACCTGTTAAAGCTTTTGGGATGGGAGGAACCTAACCAAAATAAAACACCTGCTAAAGATATTATTTAGGACTTTAAATATAAACTGGGTTGAGGTGTACTTTGCATACAATAAAATATACCCATTTGAAATTGTTAAATCACTGTTTTTTTAAAAATCTTTTTTTAAAAGATTTTATTTATTTATTTGACAGAGAGAGAGAGAGATATCAGAAGCAGGCAGAGGGGCAGGCAGAGAGAGAGGAGGAAGCAGGCTCCCCGCTGAGCAGAGAGCCCAACGTGGGCCTCGATCCCAGGACCCTGAGATCATGACCTGAGCCGAAGGCAGAGGCTTTAACACACTGAGCCACCCAGGCGCCTAATTCACTGAGTTTTGATAAATATATATACGTGTGTGTATATATACATATATGTGTATGTATTTATCCCTGCATCCACCACAATTCAAGCCAAAGCACATGTTCGTTACAGAAGCATTTCCTTGTTTCCAGCTGCAGTCATTTACACTATTCACTCCCATCCCAGGCAACCACTGATCTGCTTTCTAACACTACAGATTAGTTGTGTTTCTTCTAAAGTTTGTATAAATGGAATTCCATTCCATTTTATGGTAGGCAGAATAAAAGCTTTTCAAAGGTGTCCATAGTTGAATTCCCAGAACCTGTGATTAAGTTAAGGGCCTTGAGATGGGAGATTATCCAGCTGGGTCTAATCTAATCATTCCAGTCCTTAAAAACCATAGTCTGAGATATGACTGCTGAAAAATGGTCAAAGAGATCCTGTGGAGCAAAAAAGCAGGCTTTGAAGATGGAGGAAGGACAGGAGCCAAGGCTGCCTCTTAGCTGGTGGAAGGGTCAAAGAAAGGATCTCAATCCTTTGTAAGCCTCCAAAGAGGAATATGGTTCGCTCTCACACATTTTCATCCACTGAGACCTTTGTCAGAATTTGGGATAATACATTGTGTCGTTTTAAGTTACTAATTTGTGGTAATTTGATGTGGCAGCAATAAAAAGTAGTACTCTATGCTGTTTTCTTTTGCACCCCCTCTTTTTTCAAGATTCATCATGCTGTTTCCTATATTAGTTAATTAGTTCCTTTTTATAACTCATCCTGTGGAAATATCATGCTTTTTAAATTTACTCACCTATTGATGGACATTTGGATTGTTTCCAGTTTTGAGCTATTAGAAGTGAAGCTATTTGTGAATATTTGTGTTCCGGTCTTTGTATGGACATGATGTTTCCATTTCTTTTATCTAAGAGTGGGATTGTTAGATCAGGTGGTAAGTGTATGTTGAATTCTGTAAGAAACTGCGAAACTGTTTTCCAAGTACCAGTTTACATTCCCACCAGTAGTTTCTCCACCTTGGAATTCCTAACCTTTTTAATCTCAGCCCTTCTAACTGATGTGTAGTATTTTATCTTCTTGTGTTTTTTCATTTCGTTGAGGACATTCATGTATCTTCTGTGAGTGTTTTAAATATTTTGCTCATTATTTGGGTTGTATGTCTTCATATTATTGTGGTATCTTTATATATTCTGGATACAAGTCCTTTGTCAGAACTACATAAATATTTTTTTTTTCTAGTATATGGCTGGCTTTTTCTTTCATGCTTTTTTGTAGAGTAGAAGTTTTAAATTTGATCAAGTCGAGATTATATATTTTCTTATTTCATGATATGTGCTTTTTGAATTTATCTTTTGTTGTCTTTTAGAGGTTTTGGGATTTAGCTTTTAGTTTTAGGTCTGTGATCAAACATTAAATCACTTTGATTTAATTTTTTGTGTATGAGATGAGGTACATTCATTTCTTTTTCCATGTGAATACTCAGTTGTTACAGTACTATTTGTTGAAAAAATTATCCTTTCACCATGAATGACCTTAGCACCTTTGTCCAAAAAAAAAAAAAAAATTTCCCCCCCCATTGAGGATGTTTTCTTCTGTTCTGACTTGGCTGAGAATTTTTATTGTGAGTGGATATTGAGTTTTGTCAGGTTTTTGTTGCATCTACTGATCGTATATGTATTTTCTCCTCTGTTTTGTTAAAACAGTGGATTATATTGCTATAACATGAAATCATCCTTGCTTGCATTCCAGAGTTGTGATATACTATCCTTTTTATATGTTGTTAATTTGATTTTCTAATATTTTACTAAGGATTTGCCTGTTCATGAGGAATTGACTTACAGGATTTGTTTTTTTCCTGCTGTCCTTGGTTTTGGTATTGGGATAATGCTAATTTCAGGAAATGATATACTATTTTATATATTGTTAATTTGATTTCCTAATATTTTAAGATTTCTGTATTTTTTCAGAATTTATGTAGATTTGGTATATTTCTTTCTTTTTTTTTTTAAAGATTTATTTATTTGACAGAGAGATAGATCACAGGTAAGCAGAGAGGCAGGCAGGGAGAGAGAGGGGGAAACAGGCTCCCTGCTGAGCAGAGAGCCCTCAATCCCAGCACCCTGAGATCATGACCTGAGCCAAAGGCAGAAGCTTTAACCCACTGAGCCACCCAAGCGCCCAGATTTGGTATATTTCTAATGTTTGATATAATTCACCAGAAAAGTCATCTGGATCTAGAGTTTTCTTTGGAAGGTTTTTAATACATCAGATTTCCTTTATAGATCTAGCAGTGTAGATTTTTCTCTCTTTTCCTGAGTTATTTTGGCAATTTGTGTCTTTTTAAGATTTTTTTTCTTTTAATTGCAGAGCTTACTGGCTTAAATCCTTGTTCTTTTAATGAGTGGAATCTGTTTAAGTTACCTTTTTCATTGCTTATGATTAGCAATGTGTCTTGATCAGTTTAGGGACAAGTATATAAATTTCATTGGTTTTACTCAGACTTATTTCACGGCTTTTTCTCTATACTGTGTCTGTTTTCTTTTGCTTTTATTTCAGCTTTATTTCCTTTCATTTCCTGAGTTTAATTTGATCTTTTTATAATTTTTTAAGCTTAGATCTGTGATATCAAAAGTCAGCTCCTTTGTAATAGCATTTTTAATGCTATAAACTTTCCTTTAAGTGCTGTTTTAGCTGTGTCCCATAATTTTTGATAAGCCCCTTTCATTTTCATGTGATTAATGGTGATTTCTAGTTTTCCTTGTGATTTTTTTTTTCCTTTGGCCCATTAGTTATTTTAGGCATGTGTTTTCCAAATATTTGAGAACTTTGTACATGTTTTTTTTTTTTTTTGTGGTTAGTGAAAATACTCTGTGACTTAATCTTTTAGATTTGTGTCTGTTTAGTAACTCTGCATGTGGTCTATATTGGAGGTGTTCTGTTTGCACTTACTGTGTATGATTTTTGGTGCATGGTGCTTTTCATAGATGCCAATTGAAGTCAAGATGGTTAGGTGTTCAGATCTTCTGGATTTTTATGTTTATTTTTATTATTTTGGAGTGATAAGTGTTAATATTCAAATTGATTTATCTGTTTCTCTTTTAAGTGCTCCCAGCTTTCATTTCTCATATTTCTGAAAGTGTTGTTAGGTGTACACATTTAAGATTTTTATGTCTTTCTGATGGATTAACCACTTTCTCATTATGAAATATTCCTTAGTCTTCTTCATGAAAGTACCCTGTTTGATATCACTGTAACCAGTTCAGCCTCCTTATATGTGATTTTTGCATGATATGTTTTCTATTTTTACCTTTAATCTGTATATTGTTATAGTTAAAGTGGGTTTCTTTTAAACAGCATGTAATTGGGTCTTTTTTTTAAACTATGTTGACAGTTTGTCTTTGAATTGGATTTAGATCATTTATATTTAATGTAGTTACTAATGTTGTTGAATTTAAGTATACTACCTTTTTATTTTGTCTCATTTTTTTCCCTTTGTTGATTTAGTAATTTTTAGCATTTCATTTCCATTTTTGGTTTATAAGTCATACCTCTTTGTGTATTAACTTATTTACTGGCTACCCTGTAGTATACTTTTTGCATACTTTCAGTGTGTCTTCATTGAATTTATAGCACTTCACATGTATTGTAATGGTAGTCTGTTTTTCCTCCCTTTTTTGGCACTGTCATTGCTCTACATTTTATTACCAGAGGTGTTATCAACTCGAGGATGTATTATTTTTGCCTTGAATAATTACATTTCAGAGGAAACTTAAAGATTAAAACTTCTTTATATTTGAACATATATTTACCAGTTCTGGCATTCTTCATTCTTTTAGGTAGATCAAAGTGTTTACCTGTCTGTGTTACGTTTTCTTTCTGCTTAAGAACGTCTTTCAGCATTTCTGCTAGTCAGGTCTGTTGATAAGGAATTGTATCAACTTTAGTTGGTGAGTTTTTCATAGTTTTTGATGAATATTTTGAATATAGAATTATGTGTTATCTTTATACTTGAGCAGTTTAAAGAAGTCTTTCCATTATCGTCTTCCTCCCATAGTTTTTGATGAGAAGTCTGCATCTCTTTGTTCCTTTGTTGTTGTTGTCTTTTCTTGGCTGCTTTTATGATTTTTCTCTTCACTGATTTTCAACAATTTGATAGTGTGTATAGCTTTCCTGTATAATTCTGAAGTTTTCTGTTTATTTTGCTTGGGTTTGTTTGAGTTTCTTAGATCTGTGGATTTATACTTAAATAGCATTTCAAAAAATTTTAAGATTTTTTTTCTTTTCCACCTTATTTCTGTAACTCCAATTCCATGTATGTTTAGATGCTTGTTATTATTTACACAGATCACTATGGTTCCCTCCTTCAATTAGAAAGAATCTAACTTAAATATAAGTCTTACAGAATTGTGGCTTCTGGATTCATATCACGGTTTTCTCCTCAAATCTAAAATATTTTGTGTTGTCCTTGTGAGTTCACTTTGGCACTGTAGGGTACTTCAGTGGCCTGCATGGGAGTTGTGAGCCTGTATCTGTATTTGGAAATTTTGTGAAGGTCTTGAGATCTTTTTACATGTGTTGAGGAACTGTGTATACACAATATTTATATTATTGAAGATGCTGTTCATTATATACCAGTGTCCTTTCTGTAAGGACTTATGACAGAAATGCCTTTATGGGTTTAGGAGTAGGAATTGATGTGCTGTTTTATTATGGCTGGGAATTACTGAATCTTTTAGCACATTTATGTTCTATTAGAAAAATTTTTGGTAAGATAGAATATAAAATGTACCATTTTAACTGGTTTTAAATGTACAATTCAGTGACATTGAGTACATTCACAATATTGTGAATCATCACCATTATCCATTTCGAGAACTTTTTCCTCATCCTAAATAGAAACTCTGTACACATTAAATAATTCTTCAGTCCTCTTTATCCCAGGTAAACCTTTATCTTACTTGCTGCCTCTAAAAATTTGTCTGTTTTAGGTACTTTACATAAGTGGAAACCTCATATTTTTCTTTTGTGCCTGGCTTATTTTACTTTGTTTGTTTATATTATATTAAGTATAAAGTATATAACATTTCCCCTAGCTTTACTGATATATAATTCACATAAACAATGTAACAATTCCCTAGTTCCCCCTCCTAGTCCACGACAGCTATTCTTCTAGCTTCTGTTTCTATAAATTTAAGTACTCTGGATATCTCATAAGTGGCATTATATGGTATTTGATTGGTTTCTTTCATTTAATAAATGTTTTTCAAGGTTTACCTTTATTATAGCATGTTGGAATTTGTTTCCTTTTTAAAGGCTGAATAGTATTTCGTTGTATGCATAGACTGTGTTTTTATCCATTCATTGTTTGATGAACAGTTGGATTGCTTCCACCTTTTGACTATTATGAATAATGCTGCCATGAACATAAGTGAACAGAGATGTCTTCAAGTCCCTGTTCTCTGTTGTTTCACACCCAAAAGTGGAATTGCTGGATTATACAGTTAGTTTTACTTAAGATTTCTTGTGGAACCATCATACTCTTTTCCATAGAGACTGCACTGTTTTGTATACTCACCAACAATGCACAAAGGTTCCATTTTTTCCACCTCTTTGCCAGTACGTTATTGTTATTTGATAATAGCTATCCTAATGAATGTGAAATAATGTGGTTTTGATTTATTAATTCCCTAATGATTAGTGATATTGAACATCTTTCTATATGCTTGTTGGTCATTTATTTATCTTATTAGGACAAATGTCTTTTCAAGTCTTTTTCCATTTAAAAGTAGGATTATTTATCTTTTTCTTAAAATTGTTGAGTTGTTGGGGCGTCTGGGTGGCTCCGTTGGTTAAGCAGCTGCCTTTTGGCTCAGGTCATGATCCCGGAGACATGGGATTGAGCCCTGTGTCAGGCTGCCTGCTCGGCGGGAAGCCTGCTTCTCCCTGTCTCAGACCTCCTGCTTGTGTTCCCTCTCTAGCTGTGTTTCTCTCTGTCAAATAAATAAATAAAAATTTTTAAATTAAAAAAAAATTGTTGTAGGGGTTATTTATTTTGGCTATTAATCTCTTATCAGATACGAGTTGCAAATATTTTCTCCCATTTACTATGTTGTCTTTTGACTTTGTTGATTGTATAATTTGATGCGCAGATTTCTTTTTTGTTCATTTGATAGAAGCTGTTCTAACAGGCGTAAGGTGATATCTCACTCTGCTTTGACTTAAAATTCCATAATGATGGAGGAACATCTTTTCATGTACTTATTGGCCACTTTTGGGAAAGCATAAGATTTGAACAGGTGTTTTGTTCATCAGCTTCATTCCTACTTACATTTACTTTTTTGCTTTTATTTGTATTATGTATTAGTTTTAAATTTTTATTTACTCTCCTTTTCATTTTTCTATAATTCTCTATAGTTCTCTAAATTAACTTTGAAACCATGGCTGGTTTAACTCTAGGTAAGGTGTATTTTTTTGGCTGGTGAAGAGTCACTTTGTACTGTATTAGATGTTGAACTTGCTATTAATCAAATAAGAGGCACTGGGCAGGTCAGCTTACTTTTTCTCTGGGGCCATAGAAGACAATAATGATACATGATTTGATCGCAAACCAGATTTTCAAGCACTGTGGTTCTGCAGGGTAGCATCAGCTGAATAGGAATGTGAGAGTGGAAATTGTAAAGAGCAGGGGCTGAACAATTTTAGGAAAGATGTGTGGAAAAATAAAAAAGAACAGAAGGAGATGGAAGCAATAATAGTTCGATTAGGGCTAATCAAGAGCAAAGTAAATGGGATGGGATGTCAGACACAGAAGAGGGTCTATAAATGATGGATACAGAGATCATCATAGAAGGTACTGAAATATGCAGAACCAGGACAACATTGCCTGAGTAGGAGAGGGAAATGAAATATGAATAAGCCTTCTAAGTTTTCTGCACAAGCTTAGAGTAGAACAGTGCTCAAAGTAGTCAGTCATTTGGCTCTGGAGAAACCAGAGAGAGAGGAGGGATAGTGGGCTAGGAGTGAGAAGTCAGTTGTATCATCTAGAGTGAGTATAGTAACTTAAAAGTCTTGTAGACGGAAAAAAGAAGGATGGTAGTTGGGAGCAGTTTTGGAGGAAATTTTGCAACACAGCCAGGCCAGTTAAATTGAGTAATCTAAATGAACTTTTGATTCGCTTTAACTGTAATTTTATTCCTGAAATTTCGTCATATTGTTATCTATTTGAATCAACTTAGAACAAATTGTATTTAACAGCATTTAGGACAAAAAAAGTATTGTGTTTAATGGGAAAATTCCTTTTACTCTTAGGAGGTGAAAAATTATTATGAGATTTTACCATACCCGAGACAGGGAATGTATCACAGGTGTTCCACAGTAGAGCTGGTTTCACACTCAACCTATTTACTACTTTATGTAAACCATCACCAACTGAGAGAATGTAATGCAACTGGTTTTTAATACTGTTTTTGAGATACTGGTAAAATTAAGCTATATTGAGACATCTACATAAAAAGTATTTCATAAGTGGATGTGGTGTAGTCTGAAAATGCATGGTTTTAAGAGTCAAAGGCCCAGCTCTCTTTCCTGCTTTGGTTTTATTTATTTTTATTTTTTATTTTTTTGAGTAGGCTCCACACCAGCATGGAGCCCAACTCAGGGATTGAACTCAAGACGCTAGCTAAGATCATGAGTCGGATGTTTAACTGGCTGAGCTACCCAGGTATCCCACTGCTTTGCTATTAAATACCACAGTAATGCTGGGCAGGTGACCCAATTTTCTCTTCACCAGAGCTGCATTGTCTGTAAAATAAAGGAGCTGAACAGCATCTTTAATCAGCGTCACATCAGATTCTGTGATCCTGTTTTTGTTTTTGTTTTTTTTTTTAAGATTTTATTTATTTGATAGAGAGAAACACAGCCAGAGAGGGAACACAAAGCAGTGGGAGTGAAAGAGGGAGAAGCAGGCTTCCTGCTGAGCAGGGAGCCCGATGTGGAACTCGAACCCGGGTCTCCGGGATCATGACCTGAGCCGAAGGCAGTCGCTTTACCAACTGAGCCACCCAGGCACCCCTCTGTGATCCTGTTTTATTACTGTTTTTTTTCTGAGCTAACTTAGAAACAAGTACATTATATGTAACTTTATTTCTAGGACAGAATGAGTTTTAAGTTCTACTCAACCAACTACATCAGTCAGCCTTTCATCAGTGATGGACTTGTATTATACAGTGATATCAAATAGAGGTTCTCACAAGTTCTTTCAATATTGTGTCCTAATTTTTAAAGGAAGATAATGTAAAACTTTGACTGTTTCTCATTAATTAATACTTTCTCTACTCCACTGTCAGCCTACTTTAACTGGGATTATGTCGAAGAATCTTTATGCAATTACTTTGTTGGTTGCTTTCCTCATGGCACTTGAACAAAGACTTACATATGGCCTGTATTTTTCCACACAGAGCCAGTCCTTGTGGGGCTTGCAGATATCAGATAAAGCTGGGAATACTACTGGTAAATAGGAATTTCTTTTTTCTTTCTTTTTTTTTTTTTCTAAAACATTGAACTAGATGGGAGGGGAAAGACAGTGTCAGAATTTGAGTACTCTGAAGGATCAAATTATTTTCTTTTTGCTAGGTAATTGTAGTTGCTGAAAAAGGAAGAAAGAACCCAGGGACTCGTCAGTTTTCAATTTTAGTGACCTAGTGACTTTTTTAACAGCTGCATGATCCAGTCATTTGTCCTTGAGTTTTCTCTTCTTTTGAGTCATTTTGCCTTGAGGATTATAAAGTGTCAACACCTTTGACACTACACTTGTTTTTTCCTCTTCTGAATTTTTGAATCATGTTCTCTCAGCTCCCTGCCCCTCAAAAAGAAAATTCAGTTATTTTTTAAAAAATCTTATAAAAGTATTTCATAAGTGGATGTGGTGTAGTCTGAAAATGCTGCAAGTTTGTTAATTAAGAAATTAATTTCTAATTTAGAAACTAGAAATTTCTGATTTCTAAAAAGTTAAAAATCTTTTCCAGTTTCTAAAGGAGATGAATAATCAGGCACTTTTGGCTCTTGGTGCATGCATTTCAGATTGTCCTGAAAGTAGTCTTTGTGACACTGACTACTAGTCTGATGTTTACCCTTGCAATGGTAGGAGTAGGTGAGAGGAAAAAAATGGGACTTTCTGGTTTAACTTTATTATGGGGTAAATAGTGCAGTGTTACAGGTCTCATGTTCTTAAAGTAGGTAATCAAAGATGATAGAAATACATGTATTCCTTCCTGAAGATTTGCCTACATTGGCATTTCCTCAGTTATTTAGAATAATTTTAGAGAGAAGTTGGCATACTGTTTTTCTGTAAAGGGTCAGATAGTATATATTTTAGGTAACCACTTAAGTTAGTTTGTTTGTGGTACCATTGACAATATGTAAGTGAATGGACAATAACATTTTACTTACACTAGACATGGACATTTGAAGTTCATATGATTTTTACATTCTTCTCCTTCCCCAACCATGTAAGAATATAAAAACTATTTTTTTATATTCTTAGCTTGTGGATTGTACAAAAAGCAGGTTGTATTTGACCCATGGGCCATAGTTTTTATTTTTATATATTTTTTATTATATTATTATATAATAAAATATATATTCTATTTATTTATTTGACAGAGAGAGTACAGGTAGGCAGAGCAGCAGGCAGAGGGGATCCTAGGACCCTGGAATCATGACCTGAGCAGTAAGCAACCACTTAAAGAACAGAGCCACCCAGGCAACCCTGGGCCATAGTTTTTAGAAGAATGATGTTAAGTTTGTTTCAATTGCTGTCGTGTACTGTTTAAGTAAGTATAAAATTAGTAGACGATGAAATTAGCAAAATAAGTTTTTAGATCTAAGAAACTTGTCATCAGCATCTTACATAACCATTTTAAGCCTCAGTTTTCTTATATGTAAAATAATGTAAGTATTGCAAATTATAGTTCTTTATTATAAACAACAACCCACCCTAGCTGTTATAAGCAGAGTACGGAATTTGTAAAGAATATCAGGTAGCTTCTAGAGTCATTGGGGGAATGCTAGAGATACAGACTTGAGTCCAGGCTTCTGGGAACATTTCTAAAGCCATACAGCAGAGCTAGATTTGAGAAAGTCACTGATGCTGAGCAGTAAATGCTAGATACTCAACTTGATTTTTACATGAGAAATGTTATTAGTAATTTAGAAATTACATTAATTCATTAGGTGGTAGACCATAAAATGTAGACATATCCCCAACTTAAAAGTCTTTAAATTTTTAGTAGTGATGAATATGATGGATGTCCACAATAATAGACACGTAATTGTCCCCCATTAGCATGTGTACCTCCACTTGTATTTAAGCAACTACAACAAGTTCTTTCCTAAAACCTATAATTTATGAAAGGTTTGGTTTCTGAGTTGGTATGTGAGTTGGTTATTTAGAGACTAAAATCTGTTCTTCTCTCAAAACCAGAACGTTAGAAATAATGGACTTGTTTCCATTGTAGCCAGTTGTTCACAAATTCATGGAGATAAGCTCTTTCATGATGGGAGGATCCAGAAAGTCATCCTCTTGCTAGGTGGCTTTTGTCCACTGTGAAGTAATGCACTTCTTGGTGTGCAGGAGAGAGGGACTCAGTTACTGGTCATGGTACATTGTGTTATCTGAAAGTTTTGCTTATCTTCTTTAGTAGGCTTCTCTCTGCAGAGTTCCTACCTGTGGGAGGAGTACTTTTTCCCATTGACACCATGGTACTTGCTTTGGTTAATTGAAGATGAGAAGTGATATGTTAGTCTAAGCAGAAGCGTTAGGAGCCATTTTGTGAATTGAGTTGTTTATTTTCCCCTGCCACAGGACGAACAGGTGCCAGATAAAGGCTCATTCTTTTGCCAGGATTCTAGAATGAAGAAGATACCTGTAGCCAACCCAAAGCCAACAGAAGAACAACAATGAGAAATACATTATTGCTCTTGCAAAAACAGTTCTCAAAGTGCTGTCTGTTGAACCCAAGGCCCATTGAGGGTTAAAACTATTTTAGTAGTAATAGGTGCCTTTTTTACTGTCTTGACCTTGAATTATGGTTAAATGATAGTGGGGAAGACGGCTGGTGCCTTAGAAGAATTCAGCGCAGTTGCTTCAGACTGTATTCTTTATCACCGCATGTTTATAGTAAACAAAAAAGTTTTACTTACTGTCTTTGACGAAGCAGTAAAAGTTATTGGGAAAAATCTTGATCCTGAGGCTTTTTTTTTTTTTTTTTCAAGAAGCACTTCTCCATGCTGAAGTATGATGATTGTCACAGAGAAAAGTACTTGTGCATGGACTGAACTAATGGAATATCATTTTCACTTGAAACAGTGCTTCACTAATGTTATGAGCACTTGACAGACATTTTCTCAAGTGAACAAAGTAACCCCTTTACATCAGGCAAAAGAACTGGCAGTTTTGTTGTTACTGATAAAATCTGAAATTTCAAGTGAAAATTAGAATTTTGGAAAATTATCAGATAATGTAAGCTTGCCAGTTTCCAGATACTTAGGCTTTTTCTGATGGGCTTGGTAATGATAGTTGTGAATGTAATTTTAAAAAAAGTGTTGGTGCTATATAATGAAATGCCAGCATTTGGGAGATCTACCTAACTTAGTGGACCAATATTTATGATTAATGAATGATGTTACAAAATTATGTGTGAGTAGAAAACACATTCATATCGCCAAACCATTGGATTTTAATGTAACAAATATGAAAAGTTTATTGATAGGGTTTAAGATTCCACACTTCAGTGAATTTTCAAGACACTATCACTTGAGTTTTGGTATAGAATCAAATGATATTCATTACTATTTGAAAGAGCCATGAAATAGTTCCTCCTTTTTCCACTGCATATCTTTTGATAGTGAGGTTGGTTTTCCTTCATATAGTTCAATCAAAATGACACATTGTGGCTGATTGGATGCAGAAGCAGTTAGGATGACCCAGTATTTTCTCTTAAGGCAGACCTTAACGAGATTTGTAAAATCGTATACTTCTTTTGGAGTTTTATTACTTTATTCTTTTGAAAAATGTAGTTGATTTTAAAATACAAAATTTATATTAACATGTAATTCATTTATTATTTTTAACATGAATTAACATACATTTTAAAGCGTCTTCATTTTAATTTCTAATATAGTATATGTAGCTGCGATTCATATAAACCAAAGTTTTTTGAGATCCTCAATTTTTAAGAGTATAAGGAGTTATAAGCCCAAAACATTTAAGAACTACTGGATTGTTTGTTACATCATAATTTAGAGAGATAGTACATTGGCAGCAAGTTAAGTCAGTCTTCTTGAGAAATACAAGTTGGTACTCTTTGTTGACCATCTGTTTTGTTAATTTGACTTATTTTTTGTGTGGTCATTAATTAAGCATTGAGGTTTCTGGGGAAAGATTTTGACTGACTTCTAAAAAATGGATTATTGTGTTTTGCATGATTCCACATAATTATGGAAGTCTCCTTTACAACAGGGACTTTTGGTGAGCCTTCACATGGAACAGAAATATTTTTACACTTGGTCAGTCCGTGCATCCATACTTCTCTTCCTTAAATTATTCTGCTTACCTGTTTCATGTGAGAACCTGCCTGGAAATCTAGCCATATCAGTACTCCTCGTTTAAGACTTAGTATGAATCTAACGGTGTTTCCCTTTCTTGATAATGCAGACTATCAGATGTATTACCCTGTGGGAGGATTTCTTTTTTTTTAACTTTCCCTGAAAGCCTCCTTCAGATGGGGCAGGAGTATGGTTGAAAGAGTCCATTTCTGGGTGTTAACCAGCATGTAATGTAGAGTCATGTGTAATGCGAGGTCATATTTCTCTCTGAATTAACTAATCATAGGGCATCTCCTATGTGGTAGATAGGCCTTGTTTGAGGAGGAAATAGCAGTGCATGAGGAGTAGGCACAATGAGAATGTGAACCATCTGTTCATGCTTCACAAGCATCCTCAGTCTTGTTCTATATACATCACAGCCACTTGATGCAGTGTTTCTGTCACATCAGCGTTGGCTTTTGTCGATCAGATGATAATTATTTCTGGCAGCTCAAGTTTCATAGTTACCTGTGGCTAGATGTTCATTCTCTATCATTATAAAAAGCATAAAAATTATTTTCAAAAGGCAGTTTTAGTTTGATGAAGAAGGTATGGTTTTGCCCTAGAATCTCTTAGTGATTTCTGCTCTGATTCTTCTAGAGGGGTTTGCGGATAGCTCCTTGTGGCACTGATCTGTTGACATTTTGAGCACCTTTGCAGTCAGAGTTCATTAGTCATGTGGCATAGCTACTTGTTACTTGCATCCTAGATTGGCTAGAGTTTTTCTCTTCCTCTGGACCATACTTAAAACTGCTGGATTTCACATCATTCAATAAATCGAGATGTGCATGTATGTTGGTGTATGTTGTTTCTACTGAGCTTTCTCCTTCTTTCTTTGTTGTAGGAGGTATAGGGTTTTTATTTTGGAGGGGATATTCTGACTTGGCACACTCCATTGGCTCCTAGAACTAAATAATGGTGGCAGGACCCTATTTTTTCTTGGGTCTTTCCTTGTCTTGTCTTTTTTCTCCCTCTCTTTCTTTCTCTCTTTCTCTCTTTCTTTCTCCTTTTCTCCCTTTCTCCCTTTTCCTTTTCCTTTTCCTTTTCCTTTTCCTTTTCCTTTCCTTTTCCTTTTCCTTTTCCTTTTTCTTTCTTTGGCATACATGTCTTATTAAGACCTCTACAGTACTGCTGTTTCACAAGGTCTTACTGACTTAATTTTTAGTGTAGTGGACCAGTGTGCTGTGCAGTGGGGTGGTGAAACAAGGTCATATGAAAGCTAGAAACTTGACTTTGCTTTCAGGCATTACAGGGAACATGTACTGCTGTCCCACACAAATGAAAGTAAATTGCTTCTGACATTCTCTTTGTAGAAATAGAGGAATCATTTGTTGTAACTGTAGCTGCATATCAGGTACTGTGCTAGAAATCAGACTGTGCTTGTAGTCATTAAATTTAGAATCCAGTTATTCTCTATGAACAGTTTTGCGTTCCTTGTTAGCCAAACAGTTGTATTAAATGAATATCTGGAAGAAATTGCAGCCCTTGCATCTTGTAATTCTTTGATAATTCACAGGAATGCAGTATTTTGTTTTTAAGGTGTGTTCCAGGGGTTTATGTCTGAATTTTCCTGATCCAGTTTTACCCCACTATTCACCTTTCATGGCATCATTGTGGAATTTTGTCAGCTGGTAGTCAGCAGGGTCTACCCTCTTCAGTTACATTTTCAGCACCTGGAGAAATAAGACAGGGGGATTGATCTCTCTGATAAGTGGGCTTGGGCCAAAACTTGATATATTGTTTGAGTACCATAATCCCTTAATGTGACACATATATTACAGTGGTGCTATCTAAGAGGGCCTCAGGGATTACTTTAAGAGTTAGATTTTATAGTCCCCAAAAGGTCAGGGTATTTCCCTTTTCCAAGTGCCATGGTTACTTTGACAAGTGGCTGTTGCTCTTTTGTGGAAAGTGAAGAGGAAAATAACAGTACTTGGGTTTGAAGGGTACCTTGCCTTATGTTCATTCTAGAGAATTTGGGTCTAGGAACTTTTGAGAGGCTGTGATTTTCTGTTTTGGTGGCTTATGTGCCCTCTGTCAGCCTCTGTGCGCCATACTCAGAGTTGTTTATTTGTGTGAGTTGGGGATCAGCAAACTTTCTCAGTGGGTGCCCACAGAGTTTGTGTGCTATAGTCTCTGAAAAAACTGTCCAACCCAACCACTGCAGTGCTAAAGCAGCCATAGAGAATATGTACATGGGCATGTCTGTTTTTGCATAAAACCTTTATTTTCAAAAACATGGTGGATCATATGTAGGCTGCAGGTTGTAATTTCTCTACCTTTAGTACAGATCTTACAGGTTAATGGTGGGATGTCCTAATATTATGATTTTAGGGACTTTCCGCAATTCTCACAGACAAACCAGTTTGATAACCACTAGGTTCCTGTTTCTTTAACCTTTTTTGGTACTACTTGATGTTATAATTAAGCAATCAGCAAAATCAGACTATGCGTTTTGGTCACGACAACTCAGTGGCAGGGTTGGCAAGCTACAGCCCACAGACCAAATATGGCCTGCATTTGTTTTTGTTGACCCACAAGCTAAAAATATTTTTCACATTTTTAATTGACTGAAAAAAATAAAGGATGTATAAAGGATGATAACGTTCTGTCAGTGAAAATTATATGTAATTCAAATTTTCATACACTATGAGGATTTACTAGAGCAGAGCCACATGAGCTTGTTTATGTATAGTTTATGGCTGCTCTCACTTCACAACAACAGAGTTGGGTAGTTGAGAAAGAGACCTTTTGGCCTTATCGTAATGTCCATCTGGCCCTTTGTAGAAAAAAAATTTGCTGATGCCTACCCGAGATAGGAGAAAAATTCTTTTGTTTCACCCTCAGTAACTGCCTTGTTCTCTGTCAGTGCCTTGACACAACAATTTACACTGTGACTGTGTCACTTTCTGTTTCTGAACTCTCCAGTTAGAAGCAGTGTCCTCCTCCTCTGTTCTTATGTATTCCCCTCATGTCTTTTTTTTTTTTTAATTTATTTTAATTTATTTTTATTTATTTTTTCCCCTCATGTCTTTCATGGCTTTCCACTACTGTCTCCATTTGGTCCCCAAAGCCTTGTTTTAAAGGCAGTTTATTACAGATGACCATAGTTGGTAAGTTAATTTTGCCATAGTCTGAATAAGCAGTCAGAGGCCTATCTTACACGATTGTTTCCTTATTGCATTCAAACCCAACTAGATTACATAACATCCTCAGCTTCCCATTTCATTGAAGGTTTGCTCATCACCTCCGTGATTTCAGAATTTAATGATATAAATAATATTAGCCAATATTTCATTCAGCTTTTACTGTGTGCATGCACTGAGCTAAAGCAGTACGTACATATAAGTACTTAGTATGGTGTCTGTCACATGAGTATTCAGTAAAGACTGGCTGACATTTTTCATTTAGAAATAAATACCTCTACCCCCATACTTCATGTATTATAAAAAACAAAAAAAACTTCATTGGCCATTACAATTTTAAAAATCATATTAAAGGTAAATTGGAGGGAGTAACATAAATTAGTATTTTTTGTATATAATATTTCTCCTTTTTAAAAAAGCTTGTAGCTAAATACAGTAGATTCTCATTATTTGCTATAGTTATGCTTATGAAGTTGTGAACACTGAATTAGTACATCATGAACCGTTGCTCCTAGGTGAAATGAAATGCAACATGAGGGTCCTGTGAGCTTCTGGTCACAACATTTTCATCATCTGATCAGTAATAACCTTGTTTTGTGTGTTTCTGTTTAAAGACCTCTTATTTTATATGTATTTTTCATTTTTCATTTAATCTATTTGACAGAGAGAAACACAGCTAGAGAGGGAACACAAGCAGTGGGAGCAAGAGCGGGAGAAGCAGGCTTCCCACCTCGCAGGGAGCCCAATGCTGGGCTCCATCCCGGGACTCTGGGATCATGAACTGAGCCAAAGGCATTTGCTTAACAACAGCCACCCAGGCGCCCCAGTTATGTATTATTGATTCATTAACATTGCCTTCATGGCCAACAGCATTATAACTTCTCCGTGAACGGAGCCTTCATCACATATATTTTCCATAAGGCATGCCACACAGCCAGGGACACCAGACAGAACTTTGGTACTATGCTTGGTGCTGAAAAAAGTTAATAGTAAAATCACAAGCAAAAAAGCTCAAAATACAGAAATTTGGCACTACATGTACCACACAAAGGACATTTGTTTATAGAATGAGAGCTGAAACAGAAAGCAGAATGCTGTGTTATTTGCTGGGTATGTGCACAATAAGCAACTCTGGTTTTTTGCTGTTCTTTACAAGTCTGAAGATTGCAGAGGCACTACAAATATTAATTTTGTGGTCACATATAAATTTTAGCAAGTAGGCAGATTTCACAAATAATGAGATCCATGAGTAATGAGGATTGACACTATTTCCCCAGATGCCACAACTTTTCACTTTATCCTTTATGTTTTTTCACTTTTAAGCTTATTTTTAAGTTGTGTCAAAATACATAAAACCTAATAGTTTAGTTGTGTTAGCTATATTCACATGGTTGTACAACCAATCTCAACAACTCTTTAAAAAAAATTTTTTTTTTTTAAAGATTTTATATATTTATTTGACAGAGAGAAACACAGCTAGAGAAGGAACACAAGCAGGGGACATGAGAGAGGGAGAAGCAGGTCCCCCCCCGCCCCCAGCAGGGAGCCCGATGTGGGGCTCCATTCCGGGATTCCGAGATTATGACCTGAGCTGAAGGTAGTCGCTTACCGACTGAGCCCCACCCAGGCACTGCAGGACTCTTGATCTTTGTACTTATTAAAAAACTCCCTGTTTCCTTCTCTGTCCATTTCCTGGCAGCTGCCATTCTACCTTCTGTGACTGAGTAGACTGGATACCTCATATAAGTGACCTTACAGTGTTTGTCTTGACTGGCTTCTTTCATGTAGCATTATACCCTCACGGTTTATCTGTGTTGTAGCATGTGTCTGTTTCCTTTTTTAAGGCTAAGTAATACTCCATTATATGTATAGAGCATACTTTGTTTATCCATTCATCCTTTAATGGACATTTGAGTTGCTTCCACCATTTGGTTATTGTGAACCGTGCTGATGTGGGCACAGGTATGCAAGCACCTCTTGGAGACCCTGCTTTCTTTCCAGCACTGGTTTATCTTTTATATGTCCCATATATATTGCAAAAATGAATGCGCTAATAACTAAGTAGAACAGATGTATATTGTGAAGCAACAGGTAAAAATTGTCAGTTTGGGGTGCCTGGGTGATTCAGTTGGTTAAGCATCCAACTCTTGATTTCAGCTAAGCTCATGGTGCTGGGGTTGTGAGGCAGAGCCTGTGCCTGGCTCATGCTGGGTGTGAAGCCTGCTTAAGATTCCCCCTGTCCCTCCCCTACACTCTCACTCTCTCTCCCTCTCTGTCTCCAAAAAAAAAGTTGTCAGTGTGACCTCATCTCATTCACCAGAGACAGCTGTTATTTTTAGTTTGATGTGTATTTTTTCATATGGATACAGTTCAAATGTATATATAAAATATGTAAAAACTTTGATATGACTATTTACAAATATATAGCTTATATATTATTGTTGTACCATACTTTTTAGAAATCAGATTTTAAATTTAAAAGTAATGCATACATATGATAGAAAACATCCAAATAGTATAGAATGATGTGAAGAAAATTAAGAATATCTTTTCTTCCTTTATTTTTCCTTATTCTCTCCCATCCTTATTTCCTGGAGGCAGGCTTTGTTTGCTGTAGTAACTTTATTTTTATTATTTTTTAAAAAATATTTTACTTATTTGACAGAGAGAAACACAGCTAGAGATGGAACACAAGCAGGGGGAGTGAGAGAGGGAGAAGCAGGCTTCCTGCCAAGCAGGGAGCCCAATGCGGGGCTCAGTCCCCGGTCTCTGGGATCATGACCTGAGCCGAAGACAGCTGCTTAACCAACTGAGCCACCCAGGTGCCCCTGCTGTAGTAACTTTAAATAATAAATTATATTAAATATTCTTATTTCTTGAATAGAAAGAAAGATTCTTAATGGCAGGTCTGACTAGTGAGAGCAGTGCTTTGCTTTTCCTTTATGTCATGTCAGAACTTTAGAAAGAACTAAATATTCTTATTCTTATTTCTAAGGCACATCTAATATGAAATTTTTGAGGAAATTGGTGCATTTACTCTTCCTTATACTTCCTCTTTCCAACATTTTTTTTTTAAAGATTTTATTTATTTCTTTGACAGAGAGAGGTCACAAGTAGGAGAAAGGCGGGGGGGGGGGGGGGGGGGGGGGGGGGGGGAGAACCGGCTGAGCAGAGAGCCCGATGTGGGACTTGATCCCAGGACTCTGCCGAAGGCAGAGGCTTAACCCTCTGAGCCAACCAGGCGTCCCCTCTTTCCAACTTTTTAAATATTACTACAGAGTACAGATTAGACTTTGCATTTACTTTGTTCTGTATCTCCTTTTTTGCTAGAGGATGTTTTTAGAAACTGAAAAAGAATTTATAATTTTTATGGTTATTTACTGTGTAGTATTTATAAGAAAGGAATAATAGGAAAATCTCCAACTGTCAGTGATAAGAGTATCCTCTTTTGTTTTCTCGTAAAAGTAAAATTTAAATTTTTCAGTGTCTAAAAAGTGTTTTGATTCTTAATGGCAGGTCTGACTAGTGAGAGCAGTGCTTTGCTTTTCCTTTATGTCATGTCAGAACTTGATACTGTTTGTGGGGTGAAGCTGCTTGCAGCAGAGGTTTCTGGTAACCCGTTTATTGGTAGCATACATGGTAGGGAAGCCTCTGCGTTATAGGAACCTAGTTTCAGCATATTTTTTTCCCCTGGAACTTGGAGTATAGTGTTCTGCTGTCTTCCAGCATCCAGTATTTCTGATGAGAAGATGAATGTTAGCTTCTTACTTCTCTTTGGCAGCTTTCTTGATATTCTAGAATTTCACTTCATGAGTCTGTCTAGTCATGGGTCTTTTTTCATTTTTTATGTTGTTTTGTTTTGTTGAATCGTTTCACTTTGATGAATGAATCTTTATCTCTTGGGAAGTTTAGCATCTCTCCCCCAACCCACCACCCCCTTTTGAAAATTGATTTTCCCTCCACCTCTGTTCTCCACTTTTGGGTGCTTTGTGTAAGTGGGTGGATCTTGGATGCCCTACATCTTAATTTGTATTTTTTTTTTCTTACAGCTTATACTTTTTTGTTTGTAGGCTACAGGTTTTGTTTTTTTATCCCCTTTTCTCTTTCTTTTTTTTGTTTTTGTTTGTTTCTGCTTTACCTTGGAAGGAAGGTAAATCACTTAAGCCTTATATCATAAATTGTGTGGTGTTTAGTCATACCCATTTTCTCCTGGATTTCTGTTTCCTGTGTTAACAGTTTTGTTTATTGTGTTCCATTTCATGCTGTTAGGTTTCTCCACATGTTTAGTGGATCTTGATGAGTATTGGCAGTTCACGTGTGTCTGCTGCAATCTTTAGTTCTCCTCCAGGCCTCTCTCTTGTGTGGTAGTTTTTGGTATGGTAGATTCCGTGAAGTTGAATTAAGTGTGAACCAGTGGACCAGCTTCCAGGGAGGGTGGGTGTGAGGTCTCTCTTGGATAATTATGATATCTTTAAATTCTTCAGGTGGGGAGTGCTTTGTTAGATTTCACTTGGCTGGTATTAGGAAGTCGATCCCTCTCTCCCTTTTATTCACCTGCTTCCCCTGACTCTCTGTATTTCCCTTTTTGTGTTAGAGGTCTGGTGTGTCTGCCATCTTGCTGCTCTGGTTTTCTGTTAAGCCTGCCTACTCTCACAGTAAGACTAACCTAGGCAGAAATGCCTACTTCATAGAGATCCGTTCTTTGGCTTTATCCTAAGCCAAAGCTGCCCCACCATGTGTTTGATCACAAATGAAGGGGGTGGTCATCTATCCATAGTAAGGTAATGCAGCACCCTGATGAAGCACCCTAGTTGTTTCCTTCTCTTTGTAGTTGTGATCTGTTTGATTAGAACTTGAAACTTATCTGGCACGTCCTTGAAAAGATTTTGGAGTCTTAGGTTTATGATTTCCTCTTTCTTCCCTGTTAATCCAGTCTTTCCTACTTTCTGTCTGCCTGGATTTCCTTAAAATTTATGATTGTTCAGTGACATCTTTTATTGTTTTGCCACAGTGCTAGCATTTCATCTTAATTTAAATATATTTTCTGTTCTTTCAGGGGGATCTTGGGAAGGAAGAGAGAAAGATAAATTTATTTAGTCTGCTACCTTGAGCTGTAATTGACTAATTTGTGACCGATTTTAAAAGGTAGATAAGTTATCAAACACATTTTTCTTCTTTTGTGCCTTAGAAGAATTAGTAAATCATATTTTTCCCCCAGTAACAAAAAACATTTTAATTTTTAGTTTATGCCATGATGCTCACTGCTGTTCCCTGGGCATACAGCTTCTTGTAGAAGAAAGGTGTGCATCCATAGTGACACTGCTGGTCATCACCTTCTGAGTGTCGTTTTTTGCTTGTTTGTATTACATAAGGTTGTATGTGTGAGTGAAGTCATCTTATTTTAGGAGACAATATATATTGGATAATATTTATTCAGTCACTCATGAAAATGGTCAGAAAACTGATAAAATTGGGTTATCACCTCTAGTGAAGCATAGCAAAGCAGAGAAACATTTTTGAAAATGACGTAGTAAAAGCCTGAGGGAAGAGAGTGAAAGACCAGCTAACTCATTTTTGTTCTTTACCATCTTATATAGATGTGTAGTCCAGTTTTTAGCATAAACTTTGCTGGAGAGGGAGAAACGTGGTACTTATGTCCCAGATACCTTTTCACTTTACCACCTCGTAAACCTCACTTGCTTTTTGTTGTGTTTTGCTTTTGTAATTTCTTGAGGATATTAGGTGAAGGGTTTTATGCTTAAATGCATTTAAACATTGGGGCTTTGATGAAAAATTGAGAGGATAGGTCCGTGCATACAACTGTAATAAAGACAGTGCTACTTACATCTGTGGTGCACAGACTTTTTTGATCTGTAGTCCACAGTAAGATGTGCAGCCTTGTGTGTGTGTGTGTGTGTGTATGACGCTGGAATTAGAGTTTCATGGGACAGTATTTGCCCTTCATGTGATACAGTTACATTGCCTATTTCATTAGCATGAAGGGTATGGTCCACTAACTTTATTTCATGATCCACTAGCAGGTTGTGACGTGCAGTTTGAAAACCTCTGATTTAGATCCTCATCTTAGAATAGTGGGAAAATGGAGGGATTTGAACTCAGGAGACTGAGGTGGTTCTAGCTTTGTGGTCTTGGCTAATATCCTTCTTGGAGTCTTTTTTTGCGAGTGTAAAGTGGGAATAATAATATCTAGTTAGCTTGATGATGAGGTTTAAAAATAAATTCAAGGTTCTTAGTGCTAGGGATAATAGTAGATATTTAAAAATCAGAAGGTTTTTATTATCTTTGTTATTTTTACTATATATACCACCTGTCATGTTGAGTAGGCACTGAGATTCAAACATTCTTGCCTTTAGGGAGGTAGATAACATTGTATTAATACAGAGACACGTAGACATAACTGCCTTACTGGTGAGAAGGGTGTTAGTTGAGTATGTAAGAGGGATAGTAACCTAATGGAGGAAATTCGAGTTGGGCAAGTACAGGTATGCTTTTATTTTTAAAGTTTCAAGGAACAGGGTCCCTCAAATCACCTCTAGCTGTATGGGGTTTTACCTTAAGATACATATAGGAGGGGTGCCTGGGTGGCTCATTTGGTTAAGCGACTGCCTTCGGCTCAGATCATGATCCCGGAGACCTGGGATCGAGTCCCACATCGGGCTTCCTGCTCCGCGGGAAGCCTGCTTCTCCCTTACTTACTCCCCCTGCTTGTGTTCTCTCTCTGGCTGTGTTTCTCTCTGTCAAATAAATAAAAATCTTAAAAAAAAAAAAGATACATAAAGGAGATAAGAAAAACAGTAGTTATTTAATGTTGGAGAGAGAGGTGTTTCAGAGAAATGCCATTCTGTTTTGACCATAACTGATTTCATTTTCTGACTTCCTGGATAATTGGCACATCTTCTACGGTGTAACAGAATTCTCATGTATTTCCTGCAGTAGCAGCAAGACTAGGTCTCTAGGTCTAGTGTTCTGTATAACTCAGTTCCCGTCCTCCCTAGGTCAGATTTTACTCTTCTTTGCTTTACGACTTCTGCTGACCTCTGTCACACTCTTGGTTTCTTGACTCCTGGTTTTTTGGTTGTAAGCAACAGAAGTAGACTCTAGATACTGAAACTAAAAAGAGAAAAGTGGTGGTTCACCAGAGTGCAACAAAGATGAACAAGAGATCTAGGACACAGGAATCAGTGAACTGACTTGGCAGTGGTTATTAATCAGTTCAAATTATTTTCCTTTATGGCTTTTGTCTTCACATTCAGATATCTGGGAGGGACTTTAAAGTCTAGCTTGAGTTATGTTTCTGTCTTTTGGCCAGAGGAGGAGAAGACACTGATTTAAATTCCAACCAAGATGCCGTGGTAAGAGCCATGCGGTTCTTTAAAGCAGAATTAGTGTTGCTCTAGAAGGGAGACTGAGTACTGGCAGCCCAAACCAGCAGATGTCCAGTACAGTGTAACTGTATGTTGTGTTTGTGGAAGGCTGTATGCATTTTATTCAAACTCCAGAAGGGCAATATATGTCTGGTGCTTAATCATTATCCTGCATTGTGTGTATTAGTGGACCCACGTCTGGTTTAAAAAGTGAACAGAACTTTGGAACGGTATGTGACTCAGGCTTAGGGCACATATTTTGAAATTATGTGATATGAGAAGAGAGAGATAATAAAGATAATGCCATCCCAGGGATTTTTGATTCATTTAAGCTGTGAAATTATATGACCATATTTATCTTCATTTAGTTGAAATCCTGATTTTTAAGGCCCTCTCTGATCGTCCCATCTACTTTTGGGATTTAATTTTCAGCTATTTGTCCCTTGCTTACCCTTCTCTAGCTGTCCTTATCTTTTGATCCTGTCAAACTTGTTCGCACTCCAGAGCCTATGTACTTGCTTGGAATTCTCTTATCTTTGGTTGGCACTTGCTTGGATTCTTCTCATTTGTATCTTGGCTCATAATGTCCCTCCCTTCTTTCTTGGCTGTCTTTTTTAATCCTATTGCCTGTATATTTTTTCACTGTGAGATTATTGTTTTATATTTTCCATAGCAGTTATTTACAATTTTTTTTTTTTAAACTTGTTCCGCTAACAGTGGCAGGGAGGTAGTAGGGTTTGGTTGCTAAAGGAGACTCACAGGCCCCTAAAACACTGTGCTGATTGGACTGATTTATTGCTGATAAAGGCTGTACTGTACAGCTAGTGCCTTGAAGTAAGTTGACACATCACAACCAAGGGTTGCCTCCTAGCAGTGGACCTGCAGAGGTTCAGTGTGGACTCCAGCTTGTCTCCCCTCTGCAGGGTCGTGTTTCCTCTCGCAGACCAGGATCACTGATGTGTGCAGGAAGCACCATGAGACCGAGGAGCCCAGAGTGGAGTCTCCGTTGGGACTTCTTCTGTCCTGCTGGCCACATAGGCTCTTGGCATAGTCTCCTGGGGTTCTCAGCAAAACCAGGTGCAAGCCATCAGTCTCACTGTTAACAACGAACAGTGCTGACAAGCAGGCACACACACTCCCAGACTCACTGGACCCATGGTTTCAAGGCATCATAATTAATCAGCATGTGTTGTGCTTTGATTAGGTGTCGGTGTCATGAAGGTACCTCTCTTATTTCGACAGTTTATTCAGGACAGTTGCAGGCCTGCTAGAGTATGCTCTGAGTGCTTTTTGCTTTCCTATTTTTTCTCTTCTAATAGAATGTAAATGCAAGTAGAGTAGGAATCTTCACTGTGTTGGAAGGTTATCATGATTTTGTTAATGTGTGTAAGATTTGACAATGGATATTCAGAATGTCCAAAAGTATTTTTCTGTTTTAGTCTTTATCTTTTTTTCTCTCAACTTTCAGGTTTGGAAGGGCCAGGTACTTTATGCAGTGTTGAGGTCAGGACACAGTGAATGTTCCTCTTCTTATTATTCCTTCATCTTTCCTTGAGTCTCTTGTAAGGGTCTTTATGATTAGGCAAATAAGATCATTTACCTTTTTTTGTATTTCAGTATTTTTTTTTTTAAAGATTTTATTTATTTAAGAGAGAGAGAGAGAACATGAGCAGCGGGGTAGGGCAGAGGGAGAGGGAGAAGAAGCAAGCTCCTACTGAGCAGGAAGCCTGATGCAGCGTGCCGTCCCAGGACCCTGAGATCATGAGCTGAGCAGAAGGCAGATGCTTAATTGACTGAGCCACTGAGGTGCCCCTGCCATGTGTCTTTGAGAGTTGGACCTACAAAAAATTCTCTGAACTGTCTCCCATTAAAAAAAAAATAGTATTTTTACAAGCAAGTAAGACAAAGCTGCTTTTTTTTTTTTTGATTCACTAAACGTTGTGCTAAGTTTTTTGTTTTTTGAGAGAGAAAATGTGCATTCACGTGTGTGGCAGGGCAGAGAGAGACTCTTAAGCAGGTCACGTGCCCAGCATGGACCCTGATGTGGGGCTTGAGCTCACTACCCTGAGATCATGACCTCAGCTGAAATCGAGTCAGATGCTTAATCCACTGAGCCACCCAGGCACCCCTAAGTTGTTCTTTGTTTTTTACATATATCATTTGTAATCCTTATGAGGACACCACAAGGTAGACAGTAAAGTAAATGTCCCTATTTAAAGAAATACAATCTGAGGGTCAAAAATTAAGCGTTAGGGCTTTATATTCTCAGGGCTGTTCTTAGTAATGACATGGAACAGGTAGATGTGGACCTAGGTCATTAGAGCTCCAAAACCAGAGTTTTCTTATTATACCATGTAGTAGAAAGAGAAGATGGCAAGGACCTTACAGTGGATGCTGGGGAGATAACTTTTCAACATATGGTAGAAATACAGAAGAGAAAAAACTCAAAATTCTGCCCATTACTGCTTGCTGATCCATGTTAATCATAACTTTAACCATAACTTCTGGTGCTTTGTCTCACTTTTCTGTTTCCTTTTGTACTTAAGTATTTAGAGCTCTTATATCTCTTTTATTGAATTCATGTTAAATAGTCAAATAGATATCTTGAAATGGATGCCCCGATATGCCAGGTAAGTTGTGCTCCTTCTGTTCTCTGAAACATAACTTTTCTGTTGCTCCTGTTTATGACCTCACAATAAGCTTCAGTAATTTAACTCATTTTACAGTTTATCTAAATCCCAAATATTTTAGCCTTTTATTTTTATTTATTTATTTATTTTTAAAGATTTTATTTATTTATTTGACAGAGAGAAACACAGCTAGAGAGAGAACACGAGCAGGGAGAGTGAGAGAGGGAGAAGCAGGCTTCCTGTGGAGCGGGAAGCCCGATGTGGGGCGGGAAGCCCGATGTGGGGCTCGGTCTTGGGTCTCTGGGATCATGACCTGAGCCGAAGGCAGTCGCTTAACCAACTGAGCCACCCAGGCGCCCCTATTTTAGCCTTTTAAAACATTTCTAGATTGTCCTTCTCTGAGGGATGGTAAGCATTTTTATAAATCTAGGTTCTGGTCATGTTTTTATGGTTCTCTAATTTTGCTTCCCATTCAGGTAATTGTTTTTTAACTCCTTGTTTTGAACATTTGAACATCTCACATGGCTCAAAGTGTAAAATGTACAAAAGTATATACATTGAAAAATCTCTTGTCTGCCCCCACTAGCCACTTGGCTCTTTTCCGTGGAGAATTCAGTGGAAGCATTGTCTCGTGTATCCTTCCAGAGGTGATGTTATTATACGCAAACAAATTTATAATCTGTTTTCTCTGCAGCCCCCCCAATTAGATATTATATATAGTTTTTTGCCTCTCCCCCTTTTCCTTTTAACCTAACAGTATATCATGGTTATCATGTCTTTACAGTGGCCTGAAGAGTTTTTTATTCCCTTATTTTAGACTGGATAATATATCACTATAACAGGTTCCTACTGCTGGGCTAGTAGTTTATTCATTTATTTTGTGAATGCTGCAAGAGGAACTGTATGTACGTTATTTTGTATGTATGCGAGTATGTCTTATATAATAAATTCCCCACAGTGAGATTTTAGGATCAAAGGATGTGTGCATTTTAACATTTGGCTGCCAGATTGTCTCCGTGGAGGTAGTAGTAATGGACACTCCTAACAGCAGTATTCAAGTATAACACCACAAGGTGTTATAGCACTTTTTATCTTTACCAAACTGCTGGATGAAAAATGCTATCTTGTATTTTCTTTTCTTTTTTTTTTTTTTTTAAGATAACAGGCATAATACAGAAAAAGGCACAAAATATAGCTTGATGAATCTTACAAATTAAACACACCTGTGTAACTACTACCCCAGTCATTACTCTATCCCCAACCTGTGGAAAGATAACCATTATCCTGACTTCACATCATCAGTTATTTTCATACTTCCTGGAAATTGTACAAGTATATGTCCTTATTTATGGCTTCTTTGCTTAGCATTGTATCTTTTTTCTTCTTTAAGGATTTTATTTATTTATTTGACAGAGACAGAGCACGAGCAGGGAAAGCACCAGAGAGCCAGACGCAGGGCTCAATCCCAGGACCCTTTGATTATGACCTGTGCCAAAGTCAGGTGCTTACTGACTGAGCCACCCAGGTGCCCCTTGGCATTGTATTTTTTTTTTTTAAAGACACATTCATGTTTGTTTATTATTTATTGTTTTTAAATTAACATATAATGTATTGTTTGCTTTGGAGACAGGCCTGTGAATCATCAGTCCTACACAATTCACAGCACTTACCATAGCACATACCCTCCCCAGTGTCCATCACGCAGCCATCCTATCCCTTCCCCCTCACCCCTCAGCAACCCTCAGTTTATTTCCTGAAATTATGAGTCTCTTATGGTTTGTCTCCCTCCCTGGTCCCATCTTGTTTCATTTTTTCCCTTCCCTATCCCCATGACCCCCCACCTTGGTTCTCAAATTCCTTATATCCGAGAGATCATATGATAATTGTCTTTTTCTGATTGACTTATTTTGCTCAACATAATACCCTCCAGTTCCATCCACATCATTGCAAATGCCAGGATTTCATTCTTGTTGATGGCTGCATAGTATTCCTGTGTGTGTGTGTGTGTGTGTGTGTGTGTGTGTGTGTGTGTGTGTACACACACCACATCTTCTTTATCCATTCATCTGTTGATGGTCATCTAGGCTCTTTCCATAGTTTGGCTTTTGTGGACATTGCTGTTATAAACATTCAGGTGCACATGCACTGCGGATCACTACATTTGTATCTTTGGGGTAAATACCCAGTAGTGTGATTGCTGAGTCACAGGGTAGCTCTATTTTCAACTTTTTGAGGAACCTCTGTACTGTTTTCCAGAGTGGCGGCATCAGCTTGCATTCCCACCAACAGTGTAAGAGGGTTCCCCCTTCTCCACATCCTTGTCAACACCTGTCGTTTCCTGACTTGTTAATTTTAGCCATTCTAACTTGTGTGAGGTGATATCTCACTGTGGTTTTGATTTGTATTTCCCAGATCCCATTATATCTTAAGATTCATCCAAGTTGTATTGGAAGTTCTCAATCTTAATTTGCACTTTTCTTACAAGGAGAGCATCTTCATATTTCAAGGTTTCTTTGATCACCTTTTCATGTTTTGAGCTTTAAAATTTTTATTTTCCATAATCTGCTTATTTTTTTGTATTCATGGGTGAGTGATCATTTTCTTATGGATCTCTTTATATTAAGGACATTAAGCCTTTACATTGGATAGGAGTCGTACCTATTTTCTAAAGTTAGTTATGCGTTTTGATCTGGCATACGATGGTTCCTACATGAACTTTTTTTTTTTTTAAGATTTTATTTATTTATTTGACAGAGACAGAGATCACAAGTAGGCAGAGAGGCAGGCAGAGAAAGAGGAGGAAGCAGGCTCCCCACTGAGCAGAGAGCCCGATGCGGGCCTCGATCCCAGGACCCTGAGATCATGACCTGAGCCGAAGGCAGAGGCTTTAACCCACCGAACCACCCAGGCGCCTCTACATGAACATTTTTATTTATTTTTAAAATTTTATTTATTTGAGAAAGAGAGCACAAGCAGGGGAAGTGGCAGGCAGATGGATAGGCAGAATCCCCACTGAACAGAGAGCTGGATGCTGGGGCTCCATCCTAGGACCCTGGGATCCTGACCTCAACTGAAGGCAGACGCTTAACCCGCTGAGCCACCCAGGCGCCCTACATGAAGATTTTTAAAAGTTATGTAGTTTATTTTACAGAAATAATTTTTTTCTCTCCCATTATATTGTTTTCCTCAATAAGCCTACTGTTTTATGACCATCCAGTAGCTTTTGTTAAATCACACTTTAATGTCAGTGAAGATGCAGGTGTAACAACGAAATGAAAAATGGTAATGCTGACAGTGAAATTTGAGTCAAATTTAAATGGGGTATAAGAAGAAAGTATTATCACTGTTCAGGAGCCTCTGTATGTGCAGTCAGAGGAACTTAACAAATTTAACAGGCAAATGAGGAAAGTGAGGTTGTAATGAGAAAGATGTTCCAGAGGAAGTGATGCTGGCAACAAACTTCACAATAAAAGGACTCTTCAGAGATATTCATGACCTTTGAAAGTGTAAGCGCTAAAATGTTAGAAGCTGGTCCCAGCTCAGAAAGGAGTATGACAATTCCCCACTGTGTATAAAATGTAGAGGATGCTCTGTAAGTTATACCATGAGAGAACACAAATGTCAAGCTACTTGATAAGGTATTTACAAAGAGATAAAGCACTTTAATTCATAGTGGTTATAATTTTAAGATTATACTAAATATTTTTAAAAATAATTTTATATAACATTTAAATATTACTATATAATATAAAACATTTTATATTTTTACTATATTTTCTTATATAATAGAGTTTTTAATATTTCGGTAATTTTCAAGGTCACAGAACAGGTCCCACTAATTCAGGTCACTTTGGTTTCATCTCACATGGTCATTTCTATGACCATTTTACCATACAAAATGAGGACTCCAACAGATAACCCACCCCGGCAGCTCCTTAAATTGACCTGATATGTTTCAGAAAATGATCTCTTTATTGTTCATGCTGACCTTGGAGTCCATCATTGATTATGTAGAACTGCAAAAATGGTATGCTTTCCATGTATTTAGCACTTGAGTTCTTGGAGCTGCTTTGGATCTCATTTCTTCCCTAAATTGTCAAATGTGGATCTTAATAGTCTCGTGAGCATTATGAAGTGGACTTTGCAGAATCATGAAGGATAAGAATGGTTTTGTGCTTTTCTTCAGAACCTATTTATTACATACTAGACACGGTGTAAAGGATGTGCAGATGACAGCTAATATAATGGAATTGTGTAGAAATATCATAGAAGAATTAAAGTTCATGATTCTGAAAAATTTAAGACCTTTTTACAGTGTTGCTGAATTCTTTGCTCTATTCTGTGGTAATGGTGATACCACCTTGTTTTCAAGGAAATTCTTAGGAATTGTGTGTGCAAATTGAACATCTTTATATAGGTCAGGTGACAGCAGCTCTAACACATGCCATGAAACAGATATTTTAATGTAAATAATACATTACATAAATAATTATACTTGGGCAGCAGGTCCCATACTGATTGTAATCTGTGGCAGATTAATGTTTAAAACAGCCTAAGTTTTGGATTGTTGATGCGTTTTGTGAACAGAGTAAGTTAATCAGTCAGCTTGGCTTATATTGTAAGTTACCACTGAAACTAGATTTTGAACTCCCAATCCAGTATTCTTATGCCTAAACAGACCTGAACCTACATTGTTAAATATTAAAACTTAACATTATGTGTAATTATTTACAGAGGATTTGATTTTTATTTCTTTTGTACCTAAAAGCTTGGTTTACTGCACCTTCATTTTTGGGGGGATGAAATGGAAGTTATTGGTTCTATTATTTACTGAACCCATTTTTATTCAGTATTTTTTGAGAGCCTGTGCTAAGAGTTCTGAGGGATATAGAAATGGTTGTTGTTGGCTACTATGAAACTTTAATAGGTGAGATAAGTCTTGAACAGTTGGCCGACCAAATAACACAGTTGACAGTCATTATCTTATGGTGGTACAAGTGAGGACTTAGGTTCAAAGGAGTAAGCAGTAATTTCCAGTTAGGAGAATTTGAGCAAGATTCACGGATACCATAGAGCTGATCAAGGGCTTGAAAGATAGCTTATGGGCCCGTTAACAGTAGCATGCACCAATTGGAGCAGACAATACTGGGAAAGTCCTAAAGATAAAGAAGCTTCTCTGATGTGTCTTAATTGTATTACATAACCTAGTTTGTTTATTGATGTTTGACAGTTGATTTTTGGAGTATTAATGTTACCAACTTTTGTTCTCAGAATGTTGCTGTATGATTCAGGATTATATACTGGAGTAGGTCTCAAAGTGTGGTCTCTGGCAGCATCAATGGCTCCTTGTACCCGATTAGAAACACGGATCCTTGGTTCCACCCTAGGCCTAGCAGTTGAACCCAAAAGAACAGGGGTCATGACCCTGCAATCTGCCTTACCTTGTTTTGAGGGGGCCACATGTTCATAGTCCATTATTATCTTTTTTTTTTTTTTTTTAATTTTTATTTATTTGACAGAGAGAAACACAGCCAGAGAGGGAACACAAGCAGGGGGAGTGAGAGAGGGAGAAGCAGGCTTCCTGCCAAGCAGGGAGCCCGATGTGGGGCTTGATCCCGTGTCTCCAGGATCATGACCTGAGCCGAAGGCAGTGGCTCAACCAACTGAGCCACCCAGGCGTCCCAAGGATCATTATTATCTTTTGAAAAAAAATCTATCAGCTTCATTTGATAGAGCTTACTTTTTTTGTATGTGATTTTTCTCTAGAAGCTGAAAATAATTAATTGCCCATTTGGTGATTTTGATTAAAAGTCTTTACTCTCCAACTTACTTTACTTTGATTATAACATTTTTGTCAGTTTGAAGGGTAATTTTTTACCTGAAAATCTGGAAATTATTTAGGGGACAGTATTTTAATTGTCATTGGTAATTATGAAGAAAATTGCTAGTACGTCTCCTTGGCACATCAAATACACCTGCTGTTTTATTGTCACCCAGAATTTAAAACTGAGGTGTTGTGGTCATTGGATATATAGGAAGGAAACATGTCCTGATACAGTTTTTTATTTTCATGAGATCTTTTCATGACACCTGTCAGTTTTATACTACTTTGTTTTGAAATTGTAGTAACTCATTTCTAGTTAAAATCTAAATAATTTAGGGACTGCCAGCCTTTTCCAAAGTGGCTGCATTTTACATTTTGACCAGCAGTGTTTGAGGGTTTCAGTTTATCCACATCCTCAACCACCATTATTACTGTTTTAAAACTTTATTTTAGAGAGCTAGAGAGAGCATGAAGTGGAGCAGCGGGAGAGGGACAAGCAGACTCCTTCCTGAGTGCAGAGCCCATCATGGGGCTGGATCCCATGACCTGAGATCATGACCTGACCTGGAATCAAGAGTCATACTTTTAACTGACTGAGCCACCCAAGCATCCCTCAACCACCATTACTATTGCCCTTTTTATTGGTAGCCTTTTTAGTGGATGTGAAGGTGGTATCTTACTGTGATTTTGATCTGCATTTTCCTGATGGCTAGTGATGTCAAAGGTGTTAGTGCTTATTGGCTGTTTGTGTATTGTCTTTGGTGGAATATCCATTGAGATACTTGGCCTATTTTAAAATTAGGTCGTTTGCCTTCTTATTAGTGAGTCGTACTATTTCTTCATATATTTGAGAGACAAGTGCATTTTTTTTTTTTTTTTTTTTTTTTTTTTTTTTTTTTTTTTTTTTTTTTTTTTTTTTTTTTTTTTTTTTTTTTTTTTTTTTTTTTTTTTTTTTGCAAAAATTTTCTTCTGTGGGTTTTCACTTTCTTTGTCCTTTGGAGTGAAAAGGTTTTAAATTTTGTTACTTATGCTGTAGGTGTCCTGTCTAACCATTGCCTAATCCAGTTAGTTAGGTCTTTGATCCATTTTGAGGTAACTTTTGTAATATGGTATGAAGTGGTTCCACTTTCATTCTTTTACATGTGGATATCCAGTTGTCCTAGCATCCATTTCTTAAAGTGACAGAGTTTTGTGAATTTTTACCTATACTTTCTAGATCTTTTTTTGCACTTGAAGAGATTCTGACTTTTACTGACTACTCCCACCCCATTGTCCAAAAAGGAATAAATTTACTAAATATTGAAAAGATGCTGTGAATAAAGCACTCTGTTCTGTTTTAGGAGCCATATTTTTAGAAGGACACAAACTGGAGCAGGTTTTTGTAATTGTTATATCACAAGTTTTTTTAAAGTGGGAAATAGAACACTCGAGGGTGAGAGACTAGGAGGAGAAAGTCCTTCCAGTAGCTGAAGATTTTCATTTAAAGTAGAGTTAGACTGGTTTGGTATATAGCTCCAGAATCTCTGAGTACATGTAAACACATTTGAGTCTTAGAAAAGAACTTGGAAACAATTAGAGCTGTCTAATAATTTAGCAAAGTAGCACCCTTAGAAGCACTCAACATTGGAGGAGCATAAGCAGAAGTTGGATGATGGGTCTTGTCATTAACATTACAGAATGGATTTCTGTGTAGAATGAAGTTTTTTTGAAGGTTTTCTGTTTTCTGTTGTAGTTTGCTTTCACAGCTCTGAAGGGTTTTCTCTTCAGGGCTCCTCCTTTTCCAGACTTCTGTCAAGTAGGAGAATGAGGGTGAGTGAAAATAGATGATTGTCTAGAAGGATTAAATGATTAAATGAAACTCCAGCTTTTGATAGCTAGCATTATCATGGATTATCCTGAAAATTAGTCTTATCATGAGTTAGGGATTATTTTTGTATATGTGCGTCTGTGCACATCTCCCACATTGTTGGGAAACATAATGAACACTGGGGAGGAGACGCTGTAGCAAGAGCGTTATTAGTCTAACGTTAAACTTAGGCCTGTGATTTGTAGATTGTGGAATGAAGAACGCTTGCATAAATGTAAACTCTGATAGTATAAATGGGATTTCTTTCTTTTTTTTTTTTCCAGAAAAATCTGTAAGTTACCCTTCCTGATTCAAGGAATTATTTTTTTACTTCATAAATGATCTTAGAAGAGTACATATTGTTAAAAGGAGAAAGTGTGCTAATGTGTTATACTCTTATGATAAATATATTTAAGTCCTATATCTTAAGGTTTGGAAGAAACCTGATCATTATATAAGCCGATTGAGGCAAGAGAATTTAAATATCTGGCCTTTGGGCAAAATAATTTAAGGACCTTGGGTGCTTGGGTGGCTTAGAGGGTTAAGCTGCTGCCTTTGGCTCAGGTCATGATCTCAGGGTCCTGGATTGAGCCGCCCCCCCCCCCCCCGCTCAGCGGGGAGTCTGCTTCATCCTCTCTCTCTGCCTATTTGTGATCTCGCTCTCTGTCAAATGAATAAATAAATAATAATAAAAATAATTTAAGGACCTTATAGTGTAAGATTCATAGTATATGCTCAAAATAGAATGAGAATGTGAAAAAAATCAGATGTCTTTATTTCTTTGAAGTGAGATTTTGGGATGAGCTTTAGAGTTAAGTTTAGCCTGTTCCATGTTTTAAATATTTATCTTATTTGCCCAACTTTGGAGGTTTTACTTTCCTTTTTTCTTCTTTGTTTTTTTTTTTTTTTTTTTTTTAAGTAAGCTCTATGACCAACATGGGGCTTGAACTCACAACCCTAAGATTAAGAGTCAGATGCTCTACTAACTGAGCCAGCCAGGCACCCATTAGTTTAAAGATTATTCCAAAATCTCACTTTGAGCATACCCAGGAATCTTGGTTGGGAATGCTTGGCTTGGCCTCAGACAAAAGCTTTTTTTCTCATTGTGATGTTGGTACAGGTATGCCTAAATGAGTAATTGCTACAAATCTATAAAAATGAAGATGTCTTTGGGGTACCTGAGTAGCTTAGTCGTTAAGCATCTGATTTCGGGTCCTGGGATTGAGCCCCTGCTTCTCCCTCTCTCCCTACTCCTGCTTGTGTTCCCTCTCGCTGTCTCACTCTCTGTCAAATAAATAAATACGACCTTAAAAAAAAAAAAAAATGAAGGTGTCTTCTATAATCGTGGCTTCTAAGACTTAAGTTTGAAATATTTGTTAATGTGTGTGTTCTTTTATGCTTAATATGAAAATACTATTTTTAATATATATGAATTTTCCCCTGAAGTTACTACACATTTGAAAAAAAATTAAAGGATACTATCCAGATTTTCTTTGCCTTTGCCTGTTTTTGAATGTACCACCTAAAGATCGCTAATGTTTTTAAGGTCTCTTTCCGCCTTTCCTTTCTATAGACTTGTAGTATTTTAGGTTTTAACCTCTTAGGTCAGAGAGCTTGTCTTCTTCAAGTGCACAAGAAGAGTTCAAATTAGTATGTATAGAGCCAAAATTGACATTTGTGTTAGAAGCAGATGTCATCACAATATTAAGGACTTTGGGGTCAGTACTTGATTTTCAGGGGTTGTGCTGAAGTTTTTGATGCTCTTCTCTCTGTTCTGTCATTTAATCTCTTCTGTTACCCCAATCTGGAGTGACACTTTTTTCATGCATTTCTCGGTGCTTTGACATTCTTAGAGTGTTCAGAACATCGGTCTTGTATAGCAGTTCTGTCTTTATATGTCTTATTTTAAAGGAGGAGATACTTGCATTGTATCCTGTAGCACCTAACAGAATGTATTTCACTTAGTAAGCATGGTATTGTGGAATAAATAAAATTGACCGTTGTGTCCAGATGCGGAATTTTGGTGAATTTGTCAACACAGGTGTAATTTAAGTATATCTTCTATTAAAAGAATAAAACAGCATATTAATCCTGCTTAAGTTTCCAATATGCATCACAATTTTGACTTTACATAGATTAATTGGAATGTTGGGATTACCCTCATTTCTTCATCTGGGGGTTTGGGGCTGAGGTTGTTTTTTAATTTGTTCAATCCCTGTCTCATTCTGTGTTTCCAATAATCTATGACTCTTCATTACTTGGAACTTCCATAGATTTTGCTTGTTTAGTTAACAAAAAAATCTTATAAAATCTAAGGGTGAATCTGATGTGATGGCAGCTTTATGAAAAACAGGCTTGGCTTCCTTACATCTCATAAGAAATAGGCTCAGTGGGGTTTTAGGAATTTCGTTCATTATTCCTGTGCCAAATGTCAAAGAGAGACTTGAATTCAGAGCCAGTGGTGAAAGATGGTACCTAATCCTCTTAGGTCACCAAATTTGTGTTAATCACCAGATAAGACCCTTTCCCTTGGAGTTAAGTGTTTAAAGAGAAATTTAATGCATGCCACCTGCAATCCACAAGAATTTAGTCTTTTTGAAGAAAAATGGCACATTGTTTGGAAGTAAAGAATAATGGTTGAAAGAAGGAAGATTTGTAAAGTCAAATTGGGACTTTTTTTCTGGAAGGAACAAAAGATTGACATATAGGAAGATTTCTTAGCAAAGAGTTTATCAGCTCATGGTCAGTTGTCAGTCTTTTTCATCTGTCTCAAGAGTCGCAAACTGAAATATGCTTTTGGTAAATAAAGTATTTGGGAGCATACCAAGCCCATTCATGAAATTATTCTTTATAGGCTGTCTTTGTGCTCCAGGGGCAGCGTTGAGTAGGTGAGACAGACTGCATGTCCCCCAAAGCCTAAAATATGTACTCTTGGCCGTTTATAGAAAATGTTTGCCAGTCTCTGATCTCTGTGCCCACTCATTCCTCTCAACAATATATTTTTTTACCTTTTCTATAAATTTGAACTCTCACATACCTTTCACAAAGATTTATCAGTTTTTAATATTTTTGCACATTTGCTTTATATTGTTATTAATCATCTCATCATTATTTCTCTTTATCTTGTAATCATTTTAGTTGAGCCATTTAAGAATAAGTTACACACATTACGATCATTTAACCTGTGTGTATCTCTTAAGGATATTATCATATGTAATAGTGCAGTGATCAGATTTAGTAGTGCAAGGATATTGTCATATGTAATAGTGCAGTGGGACATTTAACCACTGATATGGTATTGATAGCACATATTATTTAATATATTCCATATTCAGATTTTGCCAGTTGTCCTGTTAATCTTGTTAGCAGTTGTTTTGCCTTAATCTAGGATCCAAGCCAAGATCACACATTAAATAATCCTTAATTTGGCATAGTTCCTTAGCTTTTCTTTGTGTTTTATTACTTTTACATTGACAGTTTAAAGAATGTTTTTCAGTTTGAATTTGTTTCCTCAGGAACAGAGTCAGATTATGTTAACTGGTTTTAAAGGAATGAAAAGTATGGAGTCACATAACAAGAAAAAGCTATAGGTTAGAATTGAAATAATTCTGGGCCAAGTATCAAGAGTGAGGCCTGAATTCTAGTTACAGGAAAATAATTGCTTAGTCTATTATCTCCATGTAGTTTCCACTGTGTGTATTTTTTTTAAAAAATTATAGTATGCTGTATAAAAAGAGCATGGACTTTAAGGTGGTGATGTAGTTTGAAATTTTAGCTGTATTGTAATTATATAAAGGTGAGCAAATTACTTAACATCTTAGAGTAATTTTTAAAATACGGCTAAAACAATTCAAGTTTGGAGAAGTAAATGAGATAATATATGCAGAATAAAAGAATGCTACACTGTGTATTATTTAGTGAAATATAGTAAATTTGGAAAAGAGGAAAATCAGTATGAGGTAGAACTGTCAAAAAAATTTGAGTGGAGAAGATTGCACTTTACCTGTGATTTGAAAGATGGATTGACTTTGGATAAACCATGTAGGTAGGAAGAATCCATTGGAAGTTCTGGAGTGTGAGGGGATATGGTCAAATTAAATGTAGGAAGTAATGTTAGAGTGGGGAGATTGGTAAAAGCAAAAATTTTGGAGTTTGAAGGTCTGGATTATAGTCCAGCCTTTGCCATTAGCTAGTTGTATGATATGGGGTGCATTGTTTCTTCTGTCTGGACTGTGTTTGTCATATTACCAGTGATTTTCAGAGAGGAGAGACATCCCTGATACGTTGGAGTAGTATGGGAAGGCTTTCAGCAGGGAGTTGAGGTGGGTCTTGAAAAATGGGTATGTTCTTGATAGGAGGAGAAGGAAAGGGAAAATCTTTAAATAAGCATGCTAAATTAAAGAAGGAGCTAATAGAAATAAACCTATTGCATCAGGTTAACGAGTGATGCATGTTGGAGAGTAATGAGAAATTAAGGTTATCTGAGTTCTGTTAGTAGAGTCTTTGTAATTATGTGTGGCATTAAGAGTTGGAGTAGAAAAATGATCCTCTTAGTTATTTAAATAAAGATTGGTGAGATGCATATTAGAATATAACTAGATTCACTTGGTGCAACATTTTGGGGGGGGGGGTGATGGTTTTTGCTTATTTTCCATAGGGGGCCTGAGGGTTTTCTGTTGGAGAAGAAGATACCTCAGACTCTCTTCTCCCAGAAATTTAAGAAATACCAAAACTTAGTGGAAAAAAAGGGCAGTTAGAGTACTGTAATCAAATGACCTTGAAGAAAATGGGTGAGGTTGAACTAGAGGCCAGTTAGGCCAGTTACTGGGTGTATAGGCTGGAAGAGCCTTTCGAATGTATCTGCATATCAGTTAATTCTGGAGCTTCTGTAGACCTAGTCACTCAAGTATGGCAGTTGACCTTGGAAGAAAGTTGAAGTATAAATAAAACAATTTGCAAAATTGGTAGCCACTGCTACCTGGACCAGGATCTAGACCAGCTGTGTATCACCACGCGGTAAATGACTATTGTCTATTCAGAGTAAATTTCAGTGGTCCTATCATGTGGCAGTAAAGAAAGACAGTAAATGAATAACAGTTCTTTCTTTATCTGTCTGCCTCAGGATTAACAACTTTTCTTCTGTCAGTGATCCATATCTGTATACCTGTGTATAAATAAAATCCATAGAAGTCCTAATTATATATGAATCCCCCTATTCCTTGAAGAATTAAGTGGGACGGGACTATATTTGAAACAGGTTCTGGTAACAAACTTAAGTGGATAGAGTAGTTATATTTTTGATCCATAGAACTGCTTTTTTTTTTTTTTTTCTTCAAAACCTGGCAGCCCAGGTCTTTCTGAGCTAATGCTTTCAAAATCCTGTTTTTAGTGGTAAATATAAGTATCACTTGGTTTTATAAGTTAAGAAATTGAGATAAGACAGTTCCCATTTATTGTAACATGCTTATTTTGTTTTTCTGTCCTCCCCCACTAGATTATAAACTTCAAGGAGTTTCCTTACTATTCTGTCCTTAGCATCTGAAATGATACCTGGCATATGGTAGGTACTCAATAAATAGTAATCAGATTGAATGAAGAGATAATAGTATTTCAAAGCATAACATGAAAGTGAGCTTATTAAGAGAATTTACAAATGAAGTCCTTTAAAGTTTTTCTAAAGTTTTTATTCTTACACCTTTTCTCCTTCTCCTTTTTGTTTATGGGATTGGTGTCAATCAGTGAAAGGGTGAGTATGACAAGCTACATTTTAATTTTATCTGGGAGTCTTAGTCATACCTTTGGAAGACAATGTCAGGGGCACCTGGGTGACTCAGTTGGTTAGGCTTTGCCTTTGGCTCAGGTCATGATCCCAGAGTCCTGGGGTTGAGTCCAATGTTAGGCTCCCTGCTCACGGGGAGCCTGCTTCTTCCTCTGCCTCTCTCCCCCTTTGTGTGGGCTCTCTTCCAAATAAGATCCTTAAAAAAAAAAAAAGACTAAAAGTCAGCAATTTTAGTATTTATTTTATGCTATTGATTATTTAAAATTTAAATCTTACTTGATAAAATCCCATACTTAACGAACTGCTACCTAAAAGTTATATTTAATCTTTCTAACTTACCAAAGATATACCCAGTGATGGGGTATGCAGAGGGCAAAAATTGTTACCTGCATAAAGGAAGTTGATTTCCTGGCCCTAGGTGACCTAGAAAACCAAAAATTTCAATACTTTTTTTTTGTAATACCACAGAAGTAATGAATGCATATAATAATGAAAAAAAAATGAGCTTCTTTACTAGTCCTACTCTCAGGAGACAACAGTGCTTAGATAGCTGTGTTTTGGTTCTTTTGGTGGTTATCATTATACATTTGTTTCTGTCTTCATCTTCAGCTTTTAAAGTGAAGTGTCCTTGATAATGTTTTAGTGAAATATATGTTCTTTAAGTAATACCTGGAGAGAGAAAATTGTTTAGATTGGCATAAAACATAAGAGTGCAATAAGAGATTTGTTGGGCAGGAGAAATCCTTGGAACTGTCAGGAAAAACATTCCTGTCTTTTCCTTTACTCACACACATAATACTTCTGATACTTCTGATCACCACACGTGTGGTAATAATTTTCCCACCAGGCAGTTCTCCACAGCACCAGCTGGGCGTCCTATAATTCAGCTCAGTTCTGACACTGTCTGCGCGGAGTTAGTCTCCCATCCTATAGGGTATGGGCCCAGCTCCACAGGACTCTACTTCAGATGCCAGTTGCCAAGTCCCAGGTTGTTGGCTTCTGAGTGACTGGCTGTAAGTTGGAGTTCCCATGACCCCCTCTTGGGTTTGATCATTTGTGAGAACTTGGGAACCACTTACACTCACCAGTTCATAGTAAAATGGTATGATAACTGAGTGAACATTCAGGTGGAAGGGATGCATGCGGCAGGGTATGGGGGAAGAAGTGCAGTGCTCCCATGCTCTAGCTGTCAGTTCTACCCGCACAGTATCTCCATGTGTTCAGCAATCTGGAAGTTCTCTGAATTCCATACTTTTGAGAGTTTTATGAAGGAGTCTTCACATGGGGCATGATCAGTAAGAACCACCTCCTCTTCCTGAAGGATGGTGGGTGGGGCTGACAGTTCCCGAGCTCTAAATCATGGCTTGGTCTTTTTGGTGATCAACCCTCATCCTTTCAGAATCCTACCAAGAGTCATCTTTATAACAAAAGACAGGTTTTTTGTTTTTTTTTTTTAAGATTTTATTTATTTATTAACAGAGAGATCACAAGTAGGCAGAGAGGCAGGCAGAGAGAGGAGGAAGCAGGCTCGATCCCAGGACCCTGAGATCATGACCTGAGCTGAAGGCAGTGGCTTTAACCCACTAAGCCATCCAGGAGCCCAACAAGACACTCTTAACACCCAGCAAATTCCAAGGCATTAGGAGTGTTGTGTCAGAAACCAGGGTCAAAGACCAAATATTAGAAGCAAAGATATCCCTAGTGCTCTTACTAGGAAATTATAAGCTTTAGAATCTCTCTGCCAGAAGTCTGGTATTTCTCTGTGTCCTCCGTGTAGACTTAATTTTAGTTTGGTATACATCTCTGACTAGGCTTAGACTTTGAGGAGATTTAGCCTCTGCTAAGTCATTCTCTGCTCAGAGAATTATTTGGGGACTTGGAATTTGAAGTGATTCTGGAAGTTTATTTTTGCGTGTATAATATGGTTCTAACTACATTGTTCTTTTCCTCTTTACAGTGTAAAATCTGTGGTCCCTAAATAGACACTGAATGAGTTGAATGTTCAAGAACACTTGAGAGTGAAAAGATTGAATGGTTGTGAACGAACAGGCTTTCTCTATTGGCCTAGAATAGAACCAGTTTCTTAGAATGTGGCTTAACAGTAGTTCTTACTTGAACATTCTACAATAATGTCCTGAATTTCTGCCTGAGAACATGGATAAAATAAGTGATGGGGGGAGAAGCTAAAATTTATATATTATATAGTAAGAAATGTATAAAAAAGGCCATTGGCCTTAGCCTTCTGGTTTCTGACAGCTTAGTACTTTGCACAATATGAAAAATAGCAAATTGATGGGGTCAGAATGTTCAGTGGTCTCGGTTGATAATTCACCTTATGCTGAACCCATTCTGCTCCTCAGTACTGGTTCTCTGCCCTTTGAATGAAATAACTAGTTTTACTATATATTTCTCCCAATCAATAACATGGAAATAAAGTGGAGTTTATTAAAGCTCCAAGTCAAACTTGCTGACTTCCTTCAGATTAGAAAATTAGTTACTGTACTAGTGGAATTTGAAGTTATACTGACTCAAATTGTTAACATCTTTATTGCTATAGTAGAGAAAATGCATACCAATAGAATTTATAGAGCATATTAAATTGTTCAGGGTAACAGACATTAGGGAGAACTGAGAGCTTACTTTGCCTGTAAGGAATTCCCTGGAATGGGAAACTGCAAGTTATTTCCTACTACTGTTTTAATTTTTTTTTTTTGATAGTCTGTCTAGAAGCAAAATAATTTCAGGCTTCACAGATAGTCATTAATTTATATGACATTCAAAACCAAACTAAAGGTACTATTTTTAAATATGGTGTAATTATGGAGAAGGCTTAATGAAAGCCTTATTAAATTTACCCATTATTTGCTATCACTGTAAGTATTCATCCCAGGAATTCAACGTTGCTGTTTAGGCGATAGTTTTATAGCTTCTCAGCTACTACTTGGAAGCCAGGATACAGGAATAATAATATTAAACTGATATTTCTTTTAAAATATATACATTTGATTATCCAATAACCATTATAGATGATTGGTTATGGTGTTAATTAAAAAAAATGAGTTATTTTTTAGAGGACAAAATCTGGACCCACTCCTGCTTTCAGGTCCTTACAGTAATTTTTTTCTTATTTTATGTCCAGTATTTAATCAAGACTGGATATATCCTACTGCTAGTAGCAGCCGGTTTAACAAAGTCACATTTTTATTTTATGAAATAAACTGTTCATTAACATTCATGAAAACAAGGTGCCTGGGTGGCTCAGTGGCTTAAAGTCTCTGCCTTCAGCTCAGGTCATGATCTCAGGGTTCTGGGATCAGGGCCCACGCAGGCCTCTCTGCCTACTTGTGATCACTCTCTCTGTCAAATAAATAAATAAAATCTTTAAAAAAATTCATGAAAACAGTACAGCATTCTAGACATTTATTGGGTGTACTGATTGATAGTTTTATTTAATCAAGTATGTGGTTCTATTAAAGGACAGCTCAATATGTCCCATCATACTTAAAAATCTGGTAAAATAATGACTGCCATTAATTAAGTGCTTTTTATATTTCAGGTACAATTACATGCTTGATATGCATTGCCTTCTTTAGTTCTTATAACAGTATCCCTCTGAGTAGATAGTGTTAAAATCCTCGTTTTACAGATGAGGACACAGGTTAAGAGAGGTTAAATAAGCAGCCTCATCTCTGGTGCTCAGTAAGTGGTAAAGTCAGTACACTTGCATTTGGTTCTGTTAGAGTTCTGTGTGTAGTTTCTTCTACCTTAATTCCTAGAATCTGGTAAATAATAGATAAAGCTGTGGAATGGAAAGCAATGTAAATATTTACTGAATAAGTGAATGCACTAATGTAATTGAGTAATTGTTAAGAATTACACATTTGTATATGACCGTTGCCTTTTGTGAAGTTTGCAAATGAATGTCCTGGCATAGGATTATTAAATGCATGTGGAAAAGAGTAGATGGTTTGGTATAGTTAAAGGAGAGCAAGGATATGAAATATTCAGGTTGTTGGAGAGGGGGAAACAAAAAGTGAAAGTAATCGAAAGTATGAGATAGGGATATATCCTATATATATCCTTTCACAGTAGCCACCAATAAATCTAGAAGATCCGAAAATGCAGAAGAACTTCATTATAGTAAGTGTGTAAGGGACATTCATCTATATTCTTTCAGATGTTATTTCCCAGTGTTAGAATTTCTCTTAACTTCCTTGTCTTTCTTCCTAGGACCTTAGAGTCAGAAACTGATAATGAAAGGCATCTTCACTGCCTGCTGTAAGCTGTCTGATTTCTTGAAGTAGTCGGTCCAGTTTTTGTAGAACAATGAAGAAAATAGTAGACCTTAAGCCTTTCTCAGTGAACCTCAGCTGCTGATACTTCTTCCTCTTCATTCAGTTCTCCTTTGCCTTCCCAGTTCTCCTCTGGCATAAAGTAAACAGTGGGGTCAAAATCAAACTGTGTACCCTAAAAAAAGCAAAACGTAATGTCTTTTAAGAGTAACTGTAACTGCTTTTAAATTTGAATATGCATTGTAAACAGTCATCAAGATGCAATTGTTACAATAATGTATGTGTTTAGGTTATAAAATATTTCAGTGCCAAGTGCTTGTTAAATAATTGGCTGTAGTTCTTACACTTTACCTTTGGAACAAAAATTATTCTGCCAGTATCCTGCATTTCAGATACATTTTGCATTAGACTAACATTTGACTTCATTCTTCCTGAAATTAATTTCTGAGAGATTGAAAACTAATCCAGCAGTTTCATTGTCATTGATTTCTGTAGTACTGTACAAATAAGTTCTTCATTTTAACCTCTAGCTCTTTTGTTAGAGGGGTACATTTATATCACATATGCATGCTTTGTTCTTGGCATCTAGAGTTGTAAAGCTGAATAAGGCATCTTTCAAGATCTGTGCCTTCTAATAAAGGGGAATGGACATAAAAAATGAGTACCTGTAGTGATGCTAGAGCTTAGGTGGGATATTGATGATGTAAAATTTAGCCAGATGATGTAGCATATCTAAGGTCATGAAGGCACAGGGAACCAAACACAGACTTGTGAAGTAAACCCTAGAGATAGAAAGTAACAGTGTTTGATGACTGATTAGCTGTAGCTGTAGGATAGAAGAGAAAAGAAAAAGCCGTATTTCTAGTTTGGGTGGCTGGGAGGATGGAGCCATACCCAGATGCAGAGAATATAGGAAGAGGAACAAGTTTGGGAAGGGAGATGAATTAATTGTATACATAGTAACTTTGAAGTGCTTTGGAGACCTCTCTGGGGAAAATAATGTCCAGTTGGCCTCAAGTAACTGAAAACACTAGTTTAAACAAATCCAGAGGGAGGAAGTTGCAGGTTTTTTTATTGTTCTTAGTGTGAGGAATTCCATCAGGCCTTAGCTGCTGTTGCCTTGGTTGAAAAATGGTCACTGCTTTAGAAGGCATCAGGTTTAAAGGGGAAGAAGTGCTATATCTGTTACCTGTTCTCAGGAAAACAAATGCTTTCCCTAGCTGCCTCCTGTGTTGGGATGGCTGGGAGCCCCTGTCCCCACCCGTTTCTGTTTAGATCTTATGAGCTAGACTGTTGCACATGGTGACCTCTAGCCACAAAAAAGGCTGAGAAGATATTGATGTGGACATGTTGCTGCTTTGGACAAAAGCGGAAGGGAACAAGATAGTTGTTATGTAAATAAATACCTAATTAAGCAGTGACCCAACAAAGAGACCCACTGTTGTCTCTTTCACTTCAAAATTTAGAAAAACGATAACTGAAATTTCAGATAATCAAGTGTTGTTCCATTATAAATTTGTTCTTCCAATATAAATGCCTGCTAAAAATAACTCAGGCTTTAGATTTCATCAAAGTTGTGGGGGAAGAAGATTGAGAATTATTGGGTAGTGGTATTCAAGGAACCAGTAGGCATTGTAGAGAGATTTAGGAAAAAGAATTGACCAAATTTAATGATTGATACAGCTGACAAAGGAGACAGAGCAGAAGAGTCAAGGATGACTTTCAGGCTTTTGATTTGGGTAATGTAGATTAAGTCAAAAGCAACACAGTATTTGCTGCAGAAATGGCTGTGGTGCTTTTATGCCTTCCAAGACTTTGGTAAACTTCCAAAGTAGGAGGGTTATGCATTTTAAAGTTCCATGCTTCCTTATGAGTACTGATACGTGATTTAAATAAATTTAACCAAACTCTCATTAGATGAAGTTACTGATTTCTGTATGTATCTGGTTTTTTTTCCTTTCTTAAATTTTGTCTATTTGTTTGACAGAGACACCGCAAGAGAGGGAACACAAGCAGGGGGAGTGGGAGAGGGAGTACCAGGCTTAGCAGGGAGCCTGAAGTGGGGCTCAATCCCAGAATCCTGGGATCATGACCTGAGCTGATGGTTTTTGTTGTCGTTGTTGTTGTTGTTGCTGTTGTTGTTGTTGTTGTTTTTAAAGATTTTCTTTATTTGACAGAGAGAAACACAGCCAGAGAGGGAACACAAGCAGAGGGAGTGAGAGAGGGAGAAGCTGGCTTCCCGCTGAGCAGGGAGCCCGATGTGGGACTTGATCCCGGGTTTTCGGGATCATGACCTGAGCCGAAGGCAGTCGCTTAACCAACTGAGCCACCCAGGCACCCCTGAGCTGATGTTTTTAAACAATTAAATCCACATGGTATTTCAAGAACCTAGTTAGTTGTATGAAATATTCTAAGTCCAAAGTATTTGGGAGCTTGGTAGGGTTGGGTGACAAAAAGTAGTATTTATTGGTTGGTGGACTTAAGCTGCCTTTTGTGGATACCTGTGATCCTTGCTGTACTGATTCTACCCTACCTGTGGCAATGAGAAAATATGGCTCTAGATCTCTTTCTCCTAATTAAATGATAACTTTCATGAAAAGATCTTTGTCATGTTGAAGTAAAGGAAACTTCTGGGAAGAAAAAGCTTTGAGAAGAGACACAGGAGACTTAAAGGAGAGTGGTTAAGAATTTAACATGGCACTGAAGTCCGCTTACTGGACCCCTTAATAATTGTTGATCATGGTTTAGGAACTGCTTTGAGCATTAGTTAACTAGTTTTCGAAGCAGACACAGTACAGCTTGTTAAAAGATTTAAATGATATTAAGTGTGGAAGCAGTGCAGAGTTTCATATTTTTTATTTCTGGGAAGAATATTTGGTCTCTGAGCCTCAATTTCCTTTTGAATTCGACTGCTTTTCTTTAGCCTCGTTTTGCCTTCTATTATCAAAAGAGATTTTCTGTGCTATTTGTAAGGTTTTCTGTAACGTGTTAGTTTGGTGGTATGTTTGTGTTGCCGTATTTCTCAGTTTGGTTGAGTCAGACCCAGTTACTGCGTGTAGGGGGTGAATCAGTCTCATGGAAACTTTAAGTTACAGGCCCAAGACCACTGACAGCCAGGTGTGTTGTGAGGAAAGGGTTCACCAGACCTTTTCTCCTTCTGTGGGTAAATACCATGGTTTAGTTTTTAGCAGTGTTTCACATAAAAGTAGAATGGCCAGCAGCGTTACCAGCCAGCACGGGGGCATGGCAGCGTAGCCCCTGACTGGTGAGCTGCATGTGGACTGAGCATACCTGCATGGAGGGAGGGTGTGGCATATTCTTACAGTGGAGCATGTCCTTTGATGGGTTGGGTCCCTAGGAAGTTATGCCTTGAGTTTTGAAACTCAAAATGATATTGGTCCTTCTGTGGAGCTTGGAGATTTTAAGCAGAGGTAGCTTCCACGTGCTTTGTGAGTTCTTGCCCCTTCCTACCTGAGCAGGGAAGTGGTGGTAGAAGGAAGAGGTGCGGAGACAGTAGCTCATGCTACAGGATAGTCTTTTTCTGTCCTATATCCTTGCATTTCTGAGTAAACTCGGTAGCCTTAGGTTTTGTGAGTTTGTCTAATCCAGTCTGAGTCATCAGGGTTCTTTTTATCTGATTGATTGGCCCAGACTTGAGATCAGGAGGCCAGCTAACAGTCACACACAACAGATTTTCATCCTCTTTGTGGGGAAGACATTTTCCTCATAGTTTTTTTTTTTTTTTTTTTTAAGATTTTATTTATTTGGGAGAGAGAACACAAGAGAGGGGAGGGGGAAGAGCAGTAGGAGAGGGACAAGCAGGCTCCTGCTGAGCAGTGAGCCGGTTTCAGGTCCTAATTCCAGGACCTGAAATCATGACCTGAAGGCAGTCGCTCAACCCACTCAGCCACCCAGGTGGCTCTCCTCATAGTATCCTTGAAACAGTTTCTGGCTTACATTCCTTCTTAAGAAGAAGAGGTTAGATTTTGTTGCCCTTCTCCTATACTTCTCATTTAATATTCGTTGGAATCCAGAATTATGTTTTAGGTGTGATAATAGGCACAGTTACAGAGATAACTTAATTTTTTCCCAAGAATTTACAATGGATACAATACAAGGTATTGAAACAAATTCAGCTGATCTTTCTAGTTTTAGCTTTCTGTATTTTCATAAACTAGTCTTAGTGTGTCTTTGTTTTTGTTCTACTCAGGAATATTAAACAGTGTGTGTGTGGGAGACCAGTGGTTCTTAAGCATTTGAGGAAGTCCTGGTATGTGAAGATACAAATCCACATTTATATTTTGTTAATTTTTACTTTGGTATTTTAAGGTAGTGATGGCAGATAAATATACACAGTACCAAGCACAGTGTAAACATTTGCTAGATACTTAAAAATTGAGCCTGTGTCTAAACTGCAGTAGAACTTAAGTGAGCAGACTTTCATTTCAGTGGCATTTTTTTCTGTATGTTTTTGTTTTTGTTTCTGTATCCTATGTCTTGAAAAAGTTCAAAGCTTTTTGATGTTAACTCTTCAAGAATGCTTGTATGAAAAATAATTCGACTAACAAGACTCTGAGTGACAGTTGGAAAAGTGTGTGTGTGTGTGTGTTTTAAGATTTTATTTTTTTATTTTGTCGGAGAGAGCCAGCGCACATGCACGCACACAAGATGGGGGAGAAGCAGGCTCGCTGCTGAGCAGGGAGCCAGATGTGGGAGTTGATCCCAGGATTTTGGGATCATGACCTGAGCCAAAACAAAAGTAGACATTTAACCAACTGAACCACCTAGGTGTCCCTACAGAGTTTTTTAAATTTAGCATATCTTCTTTCTCATTTGATAACATTTATGATGACTTCCATAATATAGTGCTAAAGACTTACTTATTTTTAAATGTTTTATTTAAAAAAAAATTTTTTTTTTATGTAATCTCCATGCCCAACATAGGGCTCAAATCCACGACCCCTAGATCAGGAGTCTGATGGTCTACTGACTGGGCCAGCCAGGTGCCCATATAATGCTAAGTGTTTATATAAACCTGTTATTTGTAATGCCTGATATGTATCCTAGAATTACAGATTTATTATATACAGGAGATCTAGGCCAGAGCAGATAGTTCAGAGAAAAAAAAATAGAGTAATTGAAATGTAAATGACCTATTTGGTAAATATGGATGTTCCAGGTATGACTTCCAACAAACGTGAAAATCACATGATGATGACAACAGTTAAGGTCAGGCACATCCTCATACATGACTGTCTGCATACAGAATATAGAACATACAATAGCTTCTTGAGTATCTTGGCAGCTCTCACTTGATAAGCAAACTGGTTCTGAGCTTCCTACTTACTCCTGCAACCTGGGGGGCATCATCTCCTCCTCAGGAAGAAAACTCCTGAATCTATTGCTCTACTCGGACTTTTTCTTTTTCTCATAGCTGTCCACTTCTACATTACACTTAATTCTAAATGTGCTGGAATTCAAATTCTGCCAGGGCAAAGATCATTATTTATTGTATTTTAATAAGTTTTGTTCCATTGTTAGTAAAGGGCTAACTTTAAAATTAACAGTGTAGTAGAAAGGTTAATAAAACTTTTCTTCCCCTTTCATTTCCTCTTTCTTCCCACAGGTTCTGTGGTCTATAGCGGAACAACTCTTAGAGTCAGTAAAAGCAACAGCAACTGTGACAGTTCTGCCATCAAACTTGGCTGAGAGATAAAACATAGGCTTTGTTGCTTTCTAATCTCCTGACAAAGAATTTGGCTTTTGGTTTTTGTTTTCTTGAGTAGTTAAACCATCACTAACGGAGAGAGTTCATTTCTAGTATGTAGGTCCTTTGTTGTTAATGGAATCTTTAATTGCTTTGATACTAGAGAACTGGGAAAAGATAAGAAAATCGATGTTTTGTTTTAAATGCAGTTCTGGTGATAGTTTTATAAAGTTGATTTAAAAAATAATTATAAATATACAGCTTGTTTTTTTCCTGTATTTATCTGTTAATTATATTATGACTTAGTGTTGTTAAAAAATGTAAAAAAGCATCTTTTGCAGTAACATTGTAGTTCACATTACAGAAATGATTTTTCGTGTCCAGTTATCATTAAACTGTGTCAGAAAACTAAAGTACAAGCTCATGTTCTCTTAATTTGAAATATGCATAGTAACTCTCATTTCTTCTTACCCACTCCTTGATGAACATCAACTAGTTTTGGCAAAACTTATGGCCAACATGTTTTCCTACTTCTATTTGCTCTAGTTAAGAGGGTTTATTTCCAGGACTAGTCTGTTACTCTGTGACTTCATTGTTCTCTTTCTTTCTTGTTTTGTTTTAATACTACCCATTGCTATTTTTAAGATCTCATGGTACGTCATAAACAGGTTTTTTTTTTTTTGCTTAGAACCTGAATTTTGTTTTTTTAATACTATAGTATTCATAACCCTTTTGTATCTTTTTAAACTAAGCATTTATAATTAGCTGCTATTTGTTAGTATTAATTATGTGTGGACACATCTTTAGGAACTTAGTAGAGTTGGTGTTCTCTTATTTTTAAATTGTAGTTCTTTTTGTTTTACAGTAAACTGAACTCTGTTCATACTTGTCAGGCTATCAAATACACTATCTCCATATAATATTACATAATAGCCTCATTTTATAGATAAGGGGATGCTTACGGTTATATGAATATGATGTGAAAGAACTGAACTTTTAAATAGTAAGAATAGCTAGCTATTCTTTCCATTCAGTTTCCACTGTAGAACAATAATAATAATAATAATAATAATTCCCAAAACTGCCCAAAAGTATCTGAAGATCAATCACAGAGAACTGCTCAAGGCTTAATACTGTTTTTAAATTGAACTTCATTGTTCTGTGTGGTGTCACATAAGATGATATTTGAATGCATTAGAAAATTTCTTTCCCATAGAGTGGTTATATGGTTTTAGTGGAGAATACTTGAATAATTTGTTTTTTACTTTGTCGGATAGTTTTTTTGTTTTGTTTTGTTTTGTTTTTTGTTTACTATATCCTTAGCTCATTTAGCCTCATAGATTTATGCCTCATCCTTGATCAGCAGACTTTGATCAGTTTCGGGAATTATTTCAGTATCCAACATAAGTATATTGCTTGTTGCCTGTGTGTGTGTGGTTTCTTTGGAAAAAGTAATACCCATTCCTTCCTGTATTGTCTGTGGCTTCTTCTGCATTATAGTAGCGTAATTGAGTAGTTGTGACAGAGACCATGTGGCTTGCTAAACCAAAAGTACTTAACGTTCTGGCCATAGTTTGCCAGCCTCTAGACCATTGCTGAGGAAGGGCTAAAAGCAGTTACAGTATTCATGTAGTTGTAGTATGTACTTTATTATAACTTGAGTGGTAGGCAGCGAGAGGAGAGTGCTGTTCTGTATTGAAGTAAATAAATTGAAATTACTTCAGAAAGGTGGTCTTCTTTCTTTTCATGACCATGATATGTGTGTCTGTATCCCTCTCTCTATTTATGTGTCTTGAGTGGATTGGGCAGACAACACAGCTTATATTTGCTTGTTTAAATGTTTCATTTTAAATTTGGTGAAAAAAGTTAAATGGAAACCAGTTTGGCAAACCAACATCAGATAACAATTTGATATATTTTAAAATTTTTAATTCATCACTTATCATATGTTTAGAGTGAATTCTATTAAGAGAAAGGATAATCCTGATTTCTTAAAGGACAGCATTCCTGATAGTTTTTTTGATAGAAACATAGTAGTTAAATAAGCTTGTTTTGATTTACTGAAGGCAAAACATTGGTGCTGTCTAGATTGTAACAATCTTTGAAATAGGAACTCAAAGCAACCAGTTTCTAATTTTTCATGTGAAAAATCTGTAAGGAAATACTCTTCGTAAAAGACAGATAGGACTGATAAGATCCTTCAACAGTAGATAGAAGTAACATTTTAAAATTCTCAACCTAATACCTAATTTGATATAATATACATACATTTATTTTCTTTGTGCTCAAGAGACTTCAGAATGACTTTTTTTTTTTTTTTGGAAGAGGGAGAAGAGGGGGAGGGGCAGATGCAAAGGGAGACAGAATCTCCGAGGGGGCTCCAGTCCAAGCCCAGCAGGAGCCAACATGGGGCTCTATCCCATGGCCCTGAGATCATGCCCTGGGCCCAAAATCTAGAGTCAGACACTGAATTGACTGAGCCACCCAGGCACCTCAGAATGACAATTTTCATTTAAATAATTATCTGCTGACATGCTCTTAGTTTTTAACAATAAGTTATGAGAAGCTTATCCTTTTCTATTACAAAGTGAAAGTTGAAGACTTAATTTTCAAATGTGATTGAGAGGCTCTCTGCTTCACTGAGAGGGCCTGAGAGGTCCAGGTGTGTTCATTTTGTCACTTGGTGTTATCACAGTAGTAAGGTGTGCTTATTGTCACTGTGTGGTCACACAGGACAGCTGCTGTGTTTGTGCCCACTCCAGATCTGTTCTAACCTAAAAGTTTTATCAATGATTCCTTTCTTTTTTTTTTTTTTTTTGACGAGTAATGTTAAATGAACTCAAGGAAGACCTAATGTAACGGGACTCTATAGTCACCGTAGTACGTAGCGCAGCAGAATATGAATGGGCAGTTTGTGCCCCGCATGGAAGGGAGCCAAGTGGGTGCTGACATCTGGGCCACCATTGTCCGCCATGACGTTTCTCTGGTGTGGCACTGTGTCATTTCAGAGGGAAGGGCTCCTTTTATGTAAATACATTATTTTAAAATGATTGCATTGAATCTTACACCAGGCACTGTTTAGCACTTTACACATATTAAGTTATTCAGCTACTAAAACAATTTATTTTCCATATATAAGAACTGAGGCACCAGGAGTTTAAGTAACTTGTCTTTGATGGGCTAGCATACTAAGTTTCTGAGCCTGGGAGTCGGGTCCAGTCTGTGTGGCTCCACTGCACAGGCTCTTTGACCCCCTGTACAGCCTTTTTTTTTTCTTTTTTTTTTCCCCTCCCTCATTTTCCTCCTGGAGTCTAATGTGCACAGAGGTGCCACAGAGGCTACTGATGGGCCTAATGATATACTTCAGTGCCAAGTTGGAAGGAATTGGACAGAGCACACGTATGACCCCTTATTATGGGCCACTGTAGTAACTTCCGTGCTGAGTGATAGCTACAGGTTTTGTTTGAACATTTCAGTTGATTTGTGTAACAGTTTTCCATTATACTGAGCAGAAAAGCATACCTTTCTGTAATTCCTACCTGTTGCTTACAATTTTGTCACATGTACTAGATTCTCACTCGGGGAAACTCTATCTAAATGTAGGTATCAGCATTGTTGTTTTGTGCTTTTTAAATGATAATGTCTCTGTCTTGTAGCCTTTTTCTGGGTCTCTTTATAAGATGTCCTCACTATTGTCCTTTCTTTTCTAACTCATTTTTGTGGAGAGAGGTTGAATTTATCTTTTGTTTCTTATTGCTAACTTTAAAATCGAATTAATCAAACTTTTAATTTACTTGATACAGTTTGGTTCCCACCCTAGTTCTGAGAACTAGTCACTTTGCAATGCTAATATTTGAAAGAACTGATCCCTCCGTGCCACTCCACCCCCTCCACCCCACCCAAATAGATTATTTATTGGAATCTGACCAGTAGAACTCTCCATTCTGACCTTTCCTGCCTCAGAGTCCAGTGGTTTTTAACCTCCACTAGAATGACCTGTGGGAGTTTTTCATATACCTGATGTGCAGATTCTACTCTAGACCAGTAACATCTGAAGGAGGGAACTACTATGTCATAATCATGTTAGGTTCTGGAAAGGTCTTTCTGTAGGACAATTAATCAAAACCCCAACATCCCTGGCAGAACTGTTTCCTTTCCGCTGGGAATGTATATTGTTCAGCAGAGTGATTTTTGTGTTGTCCTAAGTAGCTGTTCAAATTCTTGGTATCTTGAATCAAATACTCAACCCTTGGAAAGAGAGAGAAACCTAATAAGATGTAGTAATTAGATCAGTTTTTTCTTCTGTCTTGCTAAGTGCTGAGGTACCTACCTGCCTGCCTACATATGTGGTCACAGGCAAAGTTTTGATTTTTCTTAGGCATCCCGTTACTTCTTAGATCCCGATGCTATTCCCATTGCCCTTTGTCACCCCTCTACTTGTTTCTTTCTCCCAAACTACTTAAAAAATAAAAAGTTGAGCTATGATCAGCTTTTTGTTAAGAAGAAAACAGGTCTGTCATGTTTTTAAGGCATCATAAATTAGAAGTTGCACCATTTAGTATCAGTTCTTTTGGAAAAGAAAATTATAGTTACTTTGTTGATATATTCATTTTTATTTTTAAAGCACCTGACGGTAGTGTATTTTTATCTGTATGTTTTATATCACCTTTCTAGTATCACAACTTAAGTTTGAATCTAAGCCTTTTCACATGTTCAGATTCTCTCCACATTTTGAAAGTTAGTGGACTTGGGTAGATGCTGTGCCTGAAAAATAATTTTGACTTTCAATAACACTTAAAACTGCCCAAGCCAAACTTTAATCTTAAAAACTTGGTGGCTTACTTTAAGGGACCTTGTTTTTTATTGTCTTTAATTGGATTGCTTACTCTCTTACAGGCAAATTTCAGGGTACTTGAGGGCTATTTGTCTTACTCTTGCACAGTAATTTTTTGGTATAAATTTAAAACACAATTCAGCTGCACATGATGCAACCAATGAAACTAACTCAAGTAAGTTATAATAGTATGATTAGACATCAGTGCAAGTTTAAGTTGTTTTTGATGTGGTTTTATGGTATTGAGTATATCTGATTTTTAAGAAAATGGGATCATAATATACAGCTTTTGAAACCATTTTTCCTGAGTCACCTAAATAACAAAGGGAAGTAGAAAATTCTAGCCAGTGATGGCAGAGCTGTTTGGTCTGACCATTCTGCCTTTCAGTCTGACCTCGGGGTTGGTTTCCTTAGGATATTCCTTCTGTTACAGCTCTTTCCCCCTTTCCACTAGACATCATTTGGATTTTTAGAATATTATCTGTGTGCTTGATTGGGTGGGAAATAAAAATGGGGAGAGGAGAGTGAAGACATCTAGATGCTTAGAGGCCTTGCTGAATGAATGCTTAGTATGTTATTAGAAACTGCCATGTAGGGCGCCTGGGTGGCTCAGTGGGTTAAAGTCTCTGCCTTTCGGCTCAGGTCATGATCTCAGGGTCCTGAGATTGAGGCCTGCATCGGGCTCTCTGCTCAGCAGGGAGCCTGCTTCCTCCTCTCTCTCTACCTGCCTCTCTGCCTACTTGTGATCTCTTTCTGACAAATAAATAAATAAAATCTTAAAAAAAAAAGAAAAAGAAACTGCCATGTAGAAGAAGACAACTAATAAAGTCTTCAGTGAAATGGGTCAGTGGAATTGAGAAGATGCAGTTGAAAGTCTTTGTTTTACAAATACTTTTCTTTCTTTCTTTCTTTCTTTCTTTCTTTCTTTCTTTCTTTCTTTCTTTCTTTCTTCTTTTTTTTTTTTCATTGTTCCAGTTGCAGGTCATCACTTGGTTATGAAAACACTTGGTTGTGTTTTCAGGCATGTGCTAAGAAGTTCATTTAATAAACATCTTTCTGAGCAGATTATGTTAGGATTATTATGTTTTTCTCTTAATTCTTGGAATGATTTCCCCAAATTCTTCACAAATTTAAATTCATTTGTAATTTCTATTTGTTAAGGATACCAGGTACAATTTCTTGAATTTGTTTCTGGCAACTAGATTCTAATTCTAGGTTAGATTAAGTTGCTACTTTAAATTATAAGCACATTTTTGTTTTGCTTGTACCTTTCCCTTAGAAAGAACCCATAATCCATTAATTTTTCAAGAAATCTATAAATCAAATAAATTTACTCCTAGAGACTGCAGCGTAGTAATTTTGAAGTCAGTTAGAATATACTGTTGTGCTGTTTTAAAGAATTTTTGCATCGTAAAAAACAAATTCTAATTATGTGTAGGGGTTAGATTTTAGAAGATATCTTCTGAGTTAGTGTCTATTTCTGTGCTGAAATCCTATTCTAAAATTAATACTTCATCTACTTTAGGTAAAATGTCCTGAAGTATAGATTGTAAAAGCAAAGTTTTGTATCGCCTGCAAACATTTATTACATCACAAGAAGTAAAGCAAATGGGTTTAGTTTATGTAGTACACAAAGTAGTTGATAATTTTAATGTGACTGATCATATGCTCTTGAGTTTTCTTTCAATGGCAAAATATCAGTCTTTATTTGCCACTTCCTGGAAGTGGTACTAAAATTACTGGTTATAACCAGGCTTTCCTAAACATTTTTAAAATAAAAATCTACTGTAAGTTCTCCCTTACCGATAATGATTAATTTGTGCTGTAATACAGTCTCTGTTGTGTGTTTTTTTAAAAGATTTTATTTATTTATTTGACAGAGAGAGATCACAAGTAGGCAGAGAGGCAGAGAGAGAGAGAAGGAAGCAGGCTCCCCGCAGAGCAGAGAGCCCGATGTGGGCCTCGATCTCAGGACCCTGAGATCATGACCTGAGCCGAAGGCAGAGGCTGTAATCCACAACAGTCAGATACTTAACCAACTGAGCCACCCAGGTGCCCATCTGTTGTGTTTTACTTTCAAATATGTATGTATCTATTCCCATATTATATTATGAACAATATAATACTTAGTCAACTTATGAGTCTTTTTTTTTTTTTTTTTAAGATTTTCTTTATTTGACAGAGAGAAACACAGCCAGAGAGGGAACACAAGCAGGGGGAGTGAGGGAGGGAGAAGTAGGCTTCCCGCCAAGCAGGGAGCCCGATGTAGGACTTGATCCCAGGTCTCCGGGATCATGACCTGAGCCAAAGGCAGTCGCTTAACCAAATGAGCCACCTAGGTGCCCCTCAACTTATGAGTCTTAAGAACTGTGTATTTTCTGTTCACTATTCATAGGTCTTTTGTGGTACAACAAGGTGAACAAGTAAGTCTCTGGTCTCAAGAAACTAGTAGGGGAGGCATGATAAGAGCGTAAGGCAGTTATAATAAAGAACACTCATGTGTCTCAGTGGGTAGTGGGGTGAATAATCAAGAAAGATGCTGATTTGGGCTTAACCTTGAAAGAAATGGGCTAGGTTTATGGCCAGAATGGTAGTAGAAGGAAATTTCAGGTAGGTGAATGAATAATGTCATGGCAGCCAAAGGGTGCCGAAAACAGAGGGACTGGTGACATGCTATGGTGAGAGTAGGAGATGTGGGACAAGTAAGATTATAGAGGCAAGTGTAATGGAAACACATTTTGGGTTTTTTTGGACAACTTGAACTGCGTTAGCACAAATAGTTTTAATATACATTCTGTCAGATTATCTTAAATATACCTTAGAGTTTTGTAATTCTTTTGTAGGTTATATAATTCTGACTTTTAAAGTTCAGATGATTCATTTATTAAGCTGAAGAATTGTGTGATAGGCTTTATAAATGCACAAAATGGCCAGGGTATGACTAAATGAGTTGACTAGGAAAACAGCTAATATAGAAACCAAAATATGGCCCAGCAAATATATTATCATATCAGATCATGTTATATCATATGTCATATATATTTTCTTTCGAAATCCCTCTGTTTTGGGGCACCTGGGTGGCTCAGTTGGTTAAGTGTCTGACTGTTGGTTTCAGCTCAGGTCATGATGTCGGGGTCATGACATGCTTAGTGGGGAGTCTGCTGGAGATTCTCTCCCTCTCTCCTCCTCTCCCCTTCTCGCCTAATCTCTCTTTCTGTGGAATAAAGAAATAAAATTTTTTTTAAAAAGGAAATTTCTCAGTTTTTCAGATTGTATTGTATATGCAAATGGGTAGACCTGTTGACATATTATTTTCCACCTATTTATTCACCCTTCAAATTCTAGAATCAGATATTTAACTAAAATGTTTATTAAATTCCTGTTATGATCCTTTCCCTTAAGGGGGTGTAGTCTAAAAGGAAAAGGTAAATGAATCAATGAAGAGAATAAAAGTAGAGAAAGGATAATCAGAGAACACTGAGATTAGAGACCTCTATGAGAGTAATGAAAGAAAGACTCAGTAATTGCAGAAATGTAAGAGAAGAGAATGAAACAGAGGAGGAAAAAGAAAGACTAGCAGCTGGAATGATCTAATTTAGAATTTTCCAAAGTTAGATAGATTGCTGTGAGTTTCTTTGTGGTGTGTGTGTGTGTGTACACACCCTAGTAGTGAAAACAAGTATCCACTGGGGTACAGGGCTCTATCAGTCTATTTATGTTCATTTTTAAATTAAATGTTATTAATATATTTTTTGAAGATTTTATTTCTTTGACAGCGAAACACAGCGAGAGAGGGAACACAAGCGGGGGGAGTGAGAGAGGGACAAGCAGGCTTCCTGCTGAGCAGGGAGCCTGATGTGGGGCTCAGTCCCGGGTCTCCAGGATCATGACCTGAGCTGAAGTTAGACACCAACTAGTGAGCCACCCAGGTGCCCAGTAGGGGTTCAGATTTGTACCCTTATTCAGTCTGATGTTAGAAAGTCCTATCTAAGGTGGCACATAAAGGGATTTGGAAGAGTGGGCGCTCCACTGAGCAGCAGTGACCCTTCCAGTCCTTTACCCCATTTCTGGGAATTGTCATGTATCTGAGCTTACTTTTATAATAAGTTTACTTGGGTTTGATCATGTCGATTTATGGCTTATATTATCTACTTTTAACCAGACCTCACAAAACAGACTAATAATTTAAAGATTTCTACAAAAAAGCCTGAATATAAGAAATGTGGATAGAAAACAAGATAATGGTGGCGTTGATATTTAAGCTACTAGAACGAGCTTTTCACCTGCCGCGATCTAATCATTTTAGAAGATGGTTAAATTATAAGAGATTATCAAGAAGGATATTTGACATATGAGCACACAACTTTTTCTCTTTAATTTTTGTTTTCTGTGTTTTAAGATGTTAGTAATTCAATAGCACATGTTAATTATTTATAAATGAATAGAATGAATGTATGCAGAACTTTTCTCTGATAAGCGTACCCTGCCAGTTTTTGGATAACAAGTAGCCTTATGTAACTTATAACTCAAAAATTCGCTAAATCTTTATGATAAAACAGTTGATATTTGTAACAGATAACCCAGAGGTAAACAGAACCTAGTGGTAATTGTAATTCAGGTTTTGTTTGGACTCAGTCATGGTATCTGTAGAACATTTCTCTCGTAGGTGTTAGAAAGGGTCTACCAACTAGTTTGCCAGTTCTTGTGCCAAAACCAGTAATGGGTTAAAAAAAACAAAAAAAACAAAAAACAAAACAGTAACGGGTAGAATATTGTGTGTTGATGTAGCTATCTGTAATTTCAGTAAGTGTGTGCCATGTTTAATACATACTATTTTAATTCCTAAATATTATAACTCCCTGGCAATTCTGTGGTAGCACTGAAGTTGTTTGGTATGGCCATGGAGTTGGCAGCAAGCACCAATGAGTTCTAGTCAATTAAAGATCAGATCAGAAAGGAGCAAACTTTAAGGGATTCTTTCTCCATTTATTCATTGTATTTGCTTAGTTGTCTTCTTAGTGTTTACTGACTTAATTCACCAGTGAGGTGTGGGAAGTAAAGCTGTTGCTTTCTTTTCTGTGGCCTCCACTTGCCCTCTCGCATGAAACTGCTCCAGCCCAGCACATGGTGGGGTCTGCTGTGCTCAGCATTGCACCTGAGAGCTGCTACTTCGTCAGGGTGTGGGAAAAACAGCTTGTGTATTGACACAGAAGGCTCGTGGAAAATAACGGGCTGTGGCTTAGCAATCCAGGTGGCTGTGTAAACTCTGAAGAGATTAAACTTGAAACCAATCGTACATTTGTCTTTATTAAACAGAATATGTAGACGATCATTTCATACCAGTCTTTATGGCTCATGATCATAGATTATGAACACACTGCCCTGGGCCCTGTTGCAGTAATATTTGCACAAGTTAAGTTGAATCAGGGTGAGTGTACACTTTGTGCACATTCATCTCTTCCAGTCTCATTTTGTTCACTGTGTCAACCTTTGAGGAATGTTGTAAAGATTAAGTGCCTGCCACATACTACTCAAAAGTTGCTGCTGTTGTTCATGATAACAGTTGTGGAGGGAGAGAAGGATAATCATTGGTGATGGGGACCTTACAGACATGAATAGAATTTAATACATGAAAATTCGGTATGTGAAATTTCTTAAGATGAACTTGTTTTAGGGCACACTGAATATTTTACTCTCCTTTTTCTCAGCATCAGCAACTTGTGATTGGCGGTACCGGATATTCAATTGCACATCCCCACATCAATGCACTGCCAATGGTAAGAATCACTCCCACTCTGAATGCTTGTTTTAATTGATCTTTTGATTCTTCTCTTATTTGTAAGCATCTATTAAGAATTTTTAAAGTTTCTCACAGCTTGACTGAATACATCTATGTTCTGGAATAAAGAAAAGGGTAAACCCTTAGTTTGGAGGTTTCCATTGTCCATAGATTTTATAACCTCTTGGCTATGGTTGCCAGGATGAAAAGTATTATGTAGTGATGATCTTGTATATTAACAAGTGGGCTATATTTTGTGAATCAGATTTTCTTGTTAAGCTTATAGTGTCAATAATAGCTCATTGTGTTTTTTTGTCAATCATCTTACTAAAATAGTCTTTGCATATTGTATTATCTTAATATTTATAGATAGTGAGCAGTTAAATGGCTAAAATTCTACCTCTTTTTAGTGAGTGAATGATTTGCAGGAAAGCCATTTTTACTATTTAAAAAGATCATTTTAGAAACCTTTCTCTGTAGAATAAAAAAAAATCTGTGAACTATATTTTATGGCAGGAAAGCCATTCTGTAGGAATTGAGATTTGCTTTCTTTTCTCTGTATGTCTTGGATGACCTTTGGCAAAACCTTTTAAAATTAGGTGATAAAATTGGACTAGATCTCTTGTTTCTTCTCTCTATAGACTAAGCGATGTCATTACTGTTAACTAAAATCAGAATGATCTCCCATATAAAAAATAATTCCTTACCTAAATGGTATTGTTTTGTATTTTAGAGTTCAATGCATGTAGAAGAATGAATTTTTATTTTGGGGGCTTTTTAGAATTAATTAATGGTAATCTGTTTCAAAATATTTTCTGTAATCATTAAAATTTTTAATTGTTTTACTTAATCATATTTCTATTTTAAACATTAAATCAGGTAGCTATAGAAACTGATAAAGGCTCATAAAACTTGGTGGGGAATAGTAGATGCATCAGTAGATGCATCAATAAAAGCTACTAAAAATTAACTAGAACCAGGGTGAGTGGGTGAGATGAGTTATCTGTGAATATATTCCTGGGAAATGGTTCATTTTTAAGATGGACTTGTCATTATGTTGTTAAGAGGAAGATTTCCTCTACCTGTTCCCTCTCTATCTCTCTCAGCAGTTAATGGGAAATGTTGAAGAAAAGAATTTTTTTGTATGGCCTTACCTAGCGTGAAGGATCTGTGGTTCTTCATTAATTTATGAGACACTTGCTGGGTTCTTTAGGGTGCTTGGGTGACTCATTAACCATTGTTAAATAGGCTGTTTCCTTTGGAGCATTAAAGTTTCTCATGCAAGAAACGGCTCTGTGGTAAATCAACACCATCATTTGTATTACCTGCCCTTGGCTTTATGTTTGAAGTTCACATTTGAAACCTATTGGTTTTCTTGATTGTTGGAGCCTTAACAATTTAGTGGCATGTCCCCCTTGAGAATCCATTGTGCAGGCCTGTTGGGTGTCTGAGGTGCCAGTATCGTGCAAGGGGCTCTCTCTTCTAAGTGCTTATCTTCAAGTGAATTTTTTACTGTGCCCCTCACATTGTGGTGTTTTCTGGAACAGCTCTTACACACTGTATTTTGAATCAGATTATTTTCAGCTCATTTGCCACTTTTGTTGAGAAGTTCTGAAATGACTTTTAAGTCATGATCACAGAAATTTATGTTCATTTATGTTGGTTCTAAATTAGTGTCCGTGTTAAAGATGAAGCAGGCCAGGATTACCAAAAAACTTGCTTGTGGTCTAGCTGAGGACATCACAGCCATTTGTGCACATTTGTATGATGTGCAAATACATTTATAAGTTTGGTTCACGGTGGCAGTTTTCTCATGGACCTGAGAAATGCGTAAGTGGTTTCATTGAAACCTGTGCTATGTAGTATTGTGTATCTTTTTCCCCTGAAAATGCCATCAAGGAATGCTTTGTGGGAATGTATAACTTATCTCCACCACCCCCACCTTCAACTTTGTGATATAAATGAGGATAGAGGATTCATAATATTTTTTGCTTACTCTTCACTTGGTTAGGTACAAGCTATTTTAACTCTAATTGCACCTTACATCATTATGATTTACAGCTACTTTCCTAAATAAATGTTGCATACTTTTTTCTGTAAATATCTCATTGATTAATAGAAGCCATTGGCCAACAAGTGTATTATCATTTTAACTTTTTATTGTGCACATTTTCAAACATACACTGAAGAAGACAGAAAAGCATAGTGAAGCCTCAACCAGCTGCAGTAGTCACCAGTTTTAAGTTTAACCCCATTGTTCCGTGTCTCCTTCTACCCCTCCCCCCAGTTATTTTGGAGCTAATACATGCATCACATGATTTCATTCATAAAATATTAGTATGTATCTATATAAGATACGGACTACTTAAAAAATATATACCACAATACCATTGCCACATTTTAAAAATCGGCAAGAATTTATTTTTTATTTGAAAAGAGATTCAAAATACTTTTGAAAAATTGTAAAAAAACATAAAATTTGTCATCTTAAATTTAAATGCACACAGTACACTTAAGTGTATTCACATTGTTGTACAACAGTTCTGTAGAACTTTTTCATCTTACAAGTACTGATACCCATTGAACAAAGACCTCTCATTTCCCCTTCTTAACAACAGCTGGCAACAACCATTTTATTTAACTTTTGGTTTTGAGTTTGAGGTTAGCTACTTTATATAGTATAAGTGGAGGCATACAGTGTTTGTCTTTTGTGACTGGCTTACTTAGCATAATGTCCTCTGGGTTCATCGATTTTGTAACATGTAGCATGTGACAGGATTTCCTTCTCTTTAAGCCTGAATATTCTATTATATGCATGTACCATGTTTTCTTTATTCATTCATCATTGAACACTTAGGCTTCTTCCATCTTTGGCTGTTGTGAACAATGCTGCAGTGAACATGTGTGTGCAAATATCTCTTCAGGATTCTGCTTTTACTTCTTTTGGGTATATACCCAGAAATGAGACTATTGGATCATATGGGAATCTCCAAATGGTTTTTCCAGAGTGGCCATATCATTTTCCATTCCTACCAAAAGTATGCAAGGGTTCTGATTTTTCTTTTCTCTGTATTCTTTCCAACATTTGTTTTCTGTGGTGGTCTTTTTCTTTCTTTCCTTCCTCATGCTCTTCTTCCCTTTCTGGATGGTGAAAATTCTAATGGATATGAGACTATGAAAATAATTTCTTAATATCACTAAATAGTTTAGCTCATCAATAGTTGTTTCTACAAAATCACAAAAAAATCCATACGTTACATTTGGTTGGTATGTACATCTTACTCTTCTATCTCTTTACTTACCACATATTTTCCCTTTTATTAACCATGTGAGGTTTCCTCATTTTGTTTTGTTAATTGCATCCCTATAGTAAAAAAGCCTTTCTTTCCCTTGCTCTTTTTTGCAAATCAGCAGTTATATCTAAGAGCTTAATATAATTCAGGTTTTTCTTACTTTATTTTGTGGTGTCAGGGTGACAGAATATTTCATAGGTAGGTCCCTTAAGTACTCCATGAAGACGTACATATTTAGTTGTCTCTGTTAGTGACATTAGGTGACTGTTGATCACTGCTTAGATCTCTTGTTTCAATGAGAACATGCAAGATGTTGATATCCTAATTATATCAAGGCTTTATTTATGACCTGTAATATGTCTGTAAAGAGAAACTTGCCTCATCAGATACTTGGTTACTCTGTGGCACAGTTTGTACAGGAAAAGCATATGAAATACTTGATTCTTTCCTTTATTTACCAGTTTTCAAATTATTGAGTTATTGCCTAGAGTCTTGGAAAAGTAGACCAATGAGGATTTTTTTTTAAAGTGTCATTGAGCTTCTGGATTTAAGTATTTTATATGTTTACTGCATTGCAGTTTTTATTCTTACTCTGTTGCTCAAATGGTCTTGGCCAAGGAGCCTTTTTAAGTTGGCTTTTACATAAACTTTTTTCTTTCATATATTTATAATATGTAATAGAAAATAGCATGTATTATTAAAGTATAAAATACAGAATATATGAAACACGTAAGATGTAAATATGTAAAATGGATATAGAACTGTTATATATAATACTGATTTTTATGTTAATATGTATTTCTTTATTTAAACTAGTAGCATTAATATGATTCCTAAAAACTGCTTTTTGACCTATGTCCCACTGAGGTTTACAGTGAAATTATTATTTTTATAGTACTTGAAGTAAATCCACTTGTATGATTTTTCTGCCATCTTGTTATATAGTCAGGTCCATTTATTTTATTTTATTTTTAGCTTTGTTTTATAATTATATATAAAACATATATGTCACTTCAAAATAAAGTACATTTTTATTTTCTTACTCTCCTTCCAGGTAACTGTTTTTTATCTATATCGCTAGTTTTAAAAGAAATAAGTAAACCTGTGCATGTACTTATACTGGAGGTCATCTTATAGCACTGTATAGAGTCATTTCTCATTCCTTTCATGGCTGTGTGATAGTCTGTTACGTGAATGTTCCATATCTGTTTCAAGAATGGGAGTTCTAGGTGAGATCATAAATACGCATTTTTAAGGCAATTTGCCAAATTCCCTTAGGCATTATGGCATCTTATATTCCTTCCGGCAATGTATGAGTTGCCTGTTAACTCACTTGCAAACAGTGTATAGTCAGAACTTTTTGGGCGTGTGTGTGTGTGTGTGTGTGTGTGTAATTTGATAGATGAGAAATGGTATCTCACTGTAGTTCTAATTTGCATCATTTTGTATGTCTTAAAACTGTTTGTGTATCTTTTTCTTTGAGCTGTTCAAAAGATAGATTCTTATTTTCAAGAAAATCCATCAACTCTTTCGACCAGCCCTTCAGACCTCCTGTTTTCTCTTCTCATTCTGTAGTCATCCCACAACTTCTTAAAATTAATTTGGCATAACAGTAAGATTTTCCTACTCTTTTCCTACTAAAAGAACCTTGCTGACCAACTGTCTTAAGTTTGATTTCAATGGAATCAGACCCTTGAAAGAACTATTTTACTTGAAAAGTGAATGGAGAAAGTTCCTGTGGGGGTAGGGAGTAGTGGGGAAATAAGAGACAGAGGGGCCAAGACAGATGCCTTAAAGAGTAGGTTACTGTTGTAGACATTTGGGGCTCCTATTTTGTACCTTGGGAGACAGAATAGAACATGTCTCTGAGTTGTTGCACTCCAGGGGTAATGAAACTGGAGTAATTTGTCTACCAACTCCCATTCTCTATTAGTGAAGTTGGGCTGTGAGATGGGGAGGGCATCAGCTCCTCAGCAACTCCTCCCTGACCCAACCTCCAGTCAGAGCTGACCCTCAGGTGTTTGTGGAAAGAAGCTGCTTAGTTCTTAAGAAAAGTTGAGTGGTGAGGAGATGGGGCCTGGGTGCCACTAGCAGCACCTGTTGTTGCAGTGAAGATTCCAGACTGCAGTTACAGTTCTTGGGATAAATTAGTAAATCATTCTTCTCATTCTTCTATCGCTCTAGCATGTTTTGTTAATATCTATTCTCCCAGAACTTGATAATCCTAAGAGAAATGATAAAAGGTATGGTTTGCTAGATTGAAGATAAGGCCCCAAAGAGTTGTGACCTTCCTAAGAAGCAGGGGTCTGTTCCCTTTTACTATGTACTTTTTATTTATTATTATTTTTTAATTTAAAAGATTTTATTCATTTACTTGTGTGAGAGAGAGAATGTGCACCAGGAGTGGGGAAGAGCAGGCAGAGGGAGAAGCAGCCTCCTCACTGAGCGGGGAGCCCAATGCAGGACTCGATCCCAGGACCCTGGGATCCTGACCTGAGCCAAAGGCAGAGGCTTAAACCAATTGAGCCACCCAGGTGTCCCCCTCCTTTTACTACTACTTTTTAGTCATATCATCTGTAAGTTAATTTGTTCTTTTTGTTGTAGAAAAGTTCATTGTCGTTATTTATCATCTGTCTTTCACTGTAATTTTGAAGTGATGTTATTAAATGTGAAGAATGAATGGCATTACTATATAGATGGCATTGTGTGAAGTATTTTCTTTTGGTTGAGAATTTATGCCTCTGGAGAACTAATTTTCAAATCAATAGTAAAATGATTATATTGAAAAACTCTTCATCTTTAGGGTATTCTTCCCCCCTTAATGGATGAAGCTGAAAAGATACACAGGCTCAATTTCTTTCAGAAGGGCTTATGTCTTTGTATATGTCTGAGCAGATGTCTCTGAAAATGTATAGTTTACCTTTTTTTGTTTTTTTTAAAGATTTTACTTATTTGACAGAGAGAAACATAGGAGAGGGAACACAAGCAGGGGGAGTGAGAGAGGGAGAAGCAGGCTTCCCACCGAGCAGGAAGCCCGAAGTGGGGCTCGATCCCTGGTCTCCGGGATCATGACCTGAGCCGAAGGCAGTCGTCCACCCAACTGAGCCACTCAGGTGCCCCATCCATAGGCTCTTAATATAGGTACCATGCAACCAGAAACAAAACCTAGCTGTCTTCTTATCTCAAGGGACTCAGAGTAGAATGAGAGCAAGAATTTAAAACCCACCAAGAGGTAGAAGGATGGGTGGTTGTTGGAATAATGTTAAAACAAAAAATGTCCTATCCCTGATTGTTTTCTGGCCTTATTCTAAGTATTTCCGACTTTTCAAACTGCCCAGCCTATGTTAAATTCAGTCTTAACTAGGTTCTGACACATTCAGGGTTGGGCCACATGCTTTCATATTAGTAAGAGAGCCATAAAATTTGAAACTACAGGCCGTTGCAAGTTTCTTGGGTATATTGAAGCCATTAGGAGTTGTTTCCACACTCCTTGCATTCATCAATCCATGCATCTTTCTAGAGAATAGTTTTGCATTTTTTTGTTACTTAACTTTTAATTTTTTGCTTCCCATAAAAATTAGTTTAGTGAAGTTTGGTATGTAAAAGATAGGAATTTTTTGGTTTTAATAGGTGTACTACTTGTTCTCTTCTCCATGTTGTGCCCTTTTAAAACCAGTTGCTTTCAGTCATATCTTTCTCTTGTTTTCCCTCAGTTCATTGGAGCAGATATCCTTCACAATGAGTATTTTCTCTAATTCTCTCTAAGGAGGATCTTTGAAAGAAAGAAAGGAAAGAAGGAGGAAGTAAGGAAAGAAAGAAAGAAAAAGATGCTTAAGTTCTTTTTTCACTATATTATATAAAGGACAGTATGAGTGGATGCTTGTTTTCAGTCAGACATTTAATGGGATCATTCTGAGTGAGGGAGTGGGGGAGGGGCAGAGAGAGACTCTGGGAGAAAGAGAAAGCAGGCTCTGTGAACAGTGCAGAGCCCAATGCAGAGGACCTGTGATGCCGGGCTTGTACTAATGACCCTGAGATCATGACCTGAGCCAAAATCAGGAGCCAGATGCTTACCCGACTGACCAGCCCGGCGCCCCTCTAGTCTAATACTTCTAAAAAATGATTTAGGAACATAAGGGCTTGCGAATTTAGAACACATTACACAGAAATAATTTAAATGTGTAGGAGACTCTAAAAGACATTTTGATTGATTTAAAAGTTCTTTGATAAATGATAAAGTACATAAAAATCAGACCAGAAATGGAAGGTGTAGTGAATGTTCTGTGATACTAAGTATCTTATCTAAATGTCTCTATAACCTTGTGAGGTTGATAGTGTCTCTGTTTTATAGGTGAGGAATCCATTATTCCTGTTTCTAATCATATAGATAATAAATTGTAGAGTCTGCTCTGAACCAGGTCTTGTTTCCACAGTTCGCTCTTGAGAATGTCTGCACTCCTGAGAAGATTGGAATTGGAACTGTGGCAAGAAGAGACCCTAGGTTCTCACAAAGATCACTTGTTTTTTATTTTGCATGAGAAACAATTAAGGAATAAAATTGTTACACTGTCCTTCAACACAAAAGAAAATTGTATCTGTTTAAAAAAATATATAGAAGTTTTGGTACTTGAAAATTTACTTAAGGTTTTTTGTTATTTTCATTCAAAGGAGGGATTTGATGCTTTGGCTGAAATTTCAGAAACTAGGTCACAGTAAAACATTTGATTTGAATATTGTGTACTTTTGAAGTATATTTTGTGTTTCCTTCACTAATCTTTAAAACCATTTAATTGAGAGATACTTTGTTTTGTAATGCCTTTTAATATTTTCCCTGCATGATATTTCTTCCCCACAGCTGTGGATAGGATGAAGTAAACAGTAGCTTTCATAAAAAGAAATACTTTAAATTCAGATAGTTTGAAATGGTATGGAAGTCATTTATCTTCCATTTTTTTTCTTTTTTTCTTAAAGTGAGGCTCTACTCAGAGGTGGAAATTTATTTCAAAAAACAAACTTTCTCTGATTACCTGCCGTGTAGGGCTGACCTTTTTATCACCAGCAATTTATAGTTTGTGTGTGTGTTCTGTGACTCATAGACACCTTGGCCCTTGTTTGCCTTCGTATCCCTTTCCCCTTGCCCTTTTACCTCCACGTCTAGACCTGCAGTATTTAGTGTAGCCACTAATGATGTGTGGTATTGAACACTTGAAATACGACTAGTCATAATTGAGATATGCTGTAAAATATAAAATACATACTAGATTTTGAAGATACGGTATAATCTTGATTTTGAAATACTGATTACAAGAAATCACATTTTGGGTAAATGTATATATATTTCATATGTATTTGATTGGGTTAAGTAAAATATTAGAATTACTTGCCCTGTTTCTCTTTAAATTTTTCATGTGACTACTAGAAATTTAGGATTATATGATGTGGTTTGCATTGTGGCTTACATTGTATATCTGTTGACAGTGTTGCCCTAGATTTTGTTAGTCCTAGCTGCCTGATCTGTAGGTTCTCCTTATGTACCAGAAACAAGTAGTCAGAGCAGTGAAGAACTTGGCTCACGGTAAGACCTGGGGAAGTGGAAGTGACCTTCAGAGCATTCCTCAAATTAGATCATGGTGTTGCCAGGTGAACTGAGGGAGACCCAACCTGTGTTCCTAAGGTGTGACCAAAGGTTCTTGGTCTTGTCACAAGAAAGAATGAAAGGACCGACACACACAGCACAGGGGACAAATGACGCAAAGTTTGTTAAAGTGAAAGTACCCACTCTGGAGATGTGAGAGCCAGGATGGGAGGAAATTGGAGGAAGTGGGCTGCATGCCCCTGGGCAATTGAGTGGGACTTTGGGGTGGGGTTGGGTTCCTGTCTTTTATTGCAGATTGTTAAGGAGGGGGTGGAATATGCCCCGCCCGGAGGCAGGGTTTCCTGAATTTTCTTCCTGATTGGGTCAGTGGTTTCCTCATTGTGGCATCTGCCATCTTGGGCCTGTCTGGTTTGATCAGGCTTCCTGTGGAGTGTGGCCAGGGCAGACCTGCAATGGTCCCCACGGCTGGCCAAGACACCCCCCCCCACCCCCCGCCGGCCTCCAGGTGCCTGGATAGCACCTAACTACCTGCCTTCTGCAACAGCGGGACTGCATGATAAAGCTAAGTTGTTCTGACTAAGTAGGTCCTAATTTTACAAAGAAGGAATTACAGCTCAGACAGGTGATGCCGTTTCACATACTTTGTCATAGTTACAGAACCAAGACTTGAACCAGATGACCTCATGTAGTCCAGCATTCTTTAAAATTCTGTATCCTATAAATTGTAGAGAATCAGAATGTTTTTCAGAGATGAATCATGAGAGCTTGCACAGGAGCTCAGGAGGAGATAGAATAATGAGACTCAAAGCTAAATTTTAGTCTAGGTTTTGTGTTTTGTTTACTGTTCAGTGCTAAAGATGTAAATGTTGGGAAATTTTTCTTTTATTATAATTAGATATTTTTCTTATCTGTTTGTGTTATTTTCTTTCTTGGGAAATCAGTTATTCAGTGTTTGCTTTCCTTTGTACTTGTTATCTTGTCAAATCATTTTTTTCCCTAGATTTTTCCCAGTTGTAAAGTTTCCATTTGGTTCTTTTTATACTTCTGAGAGCTTCTGTCTTTCCTGTTAAGTATATACCTTTTCCTTGTGGAGGATGGATTAAAATAGCTGCCTTAACATTTTTGTTTAAAAATACTCACATCTGGATAATCTCAAGATTGATGTCTCATTCTGGTCTTTTTTGAGAATTGGTCAGATTTTCCTGATCCTGTGTATGTTAAATAATTTTGGATTGTATCTTATGAATGTTGTGGGTTTTGTTTTTTAAGTAAAACAGGTGATCATGTGGTTAGCTCTCCTTGTCTGTGGAATGGCTCCAATGCCAGTTCAGTGTTCAGAGCCCTTGCTGTGTTGGTTTCGGTCTACTCCTTGGCACTCACCACTCAGGGTTAGTGTGGGACCTGAAGCGGGGCTTATGTCAAAGGATCTCAAAACCTTCGCTTCTTTGGGTGTGTTCTATATAGATGTCTTGGGATGCCTTTGGGACTTGGATTGGTTCATGGACAGAATTACAACATTCCCTCCTCCAGTTCTCATCATCTCTCACTCCCATAGGCCTTTTCTTGGTTTGGTTTGACTCTTTGGATTGAAAGGGACTAGATCAGTCAAGCTCTTGGGAAAACAAACAAACAGACAAATAAATAACATCAGATTATAGTTTTTCTGAAGTGGAAGAAGAGTTATAATTTTAAAAATGAAGTAGAGGCTCCTGGACAAAGCCTCTGGACAATATATGAAAAAATACATGTGGACACTGTAGAGCAAACAAAAACAAGTAGGAACTAGACTTAAAGTGGTTTCTTAAAAAACAGGGAATGGCCTTGGGTGAGTTTCTCATCTTACTGGTGTGTTTTGCTTCAGGCAGGCTTCTTGTGGCTTGTTTGTAGTCTTACTGGTTTGAGGAATCAGATCAAATTCAGCAATACTACAGCAGCTGTAGAGTGATAGGAGTCCAGCTGGGGGAAGGGGGAGGAAATCCCGCAAAAAAAAGAACCACAGTGGTGGAATCCCAGATTCAGTGTAGAAACTGCCAAGTATGTGGCTGACCCCTACACTGGAAACATTGCCCATGTCTGTCAACAAGAAAATAGATCAACTGCTGAGCAACAGAGAGGAACAAAGTCTTGATACCTCTGAAACAGAATGCTGAATGAATGTAGCCTTATGTAAAACTAGGGCATAATGATGATACCATTTCTACCATGACCTGAAAATAGGCAAATTTACCTATTGTGTGTTAGGGTGGAACAGGCAAAACTAATGTTTAAAGGGGGGGGGGATGTTGGCGGGGCTTAGAAAAATGGATGCATGGGTCTTGGCACAGGATTTAAGTGGGAATGAGCATATGAGAACTTTCTAGGGTGATGTTAATACCTTGTGTCCTGTTAGGGATTTGGATTACTTGAGTGTATCTTTGAATGGTAAACCTAGTATCTCTCCATTGTATTTTATGTAACGTTTTCCTTTCAGGAAAACAGAGAAGCTGAAGTATATAGGGAAAGTATATAGATCTGCAATTTATTTTGAAATGCTTCAGTAGTTATGATCAATTGCGAGAATGGCAAGACAAATAGAAGGAAATGTTAATTCTAAATCCTAGTGGTGGCCATGTGAATACCTCTACAGTGTTTTAAATGTTTTCAGCATGTATGAAAATTTTCACAGTATAATGTTATAAAAAAACTAGTAGGTCAAAAAGATACAGAAATGAAAATGAACAATAAAAGTGAGAAGACAAAATATACCCACACAAATAATTTGATGACTTCAAAGTGATATAGCAAAGGCTTATTTATTAAGTTCACTTATAAATTCTGAGGGAGTGGATAGATACATAATTAGAGTATGCTTGGAGTCAAGTATGATTAATGGGAGATGGAATCCCTTGGGTTGCTTATTTTGAACAAGTTTCTGAAAATACTATTAGAGGCAATTATTAGATTCTCTCTCCCATTTTTTAAATTGACCAGTTGTCATTTATGTATTTTGGCTTAGGACACATTTTTTTCTAAGTATGCTGTATTCATATATCAAAAGAAGAATGCTGCATAATTTTTATGCTGAAATTGTTAGCCAGATTAAATTAGAATTTGTTTTTAAAAATCTGTATTTTAGGAATGTGGTAATAGTATATTAATGAGTTGTTGAGTTAAAAGGCAAATGATCATTGTTCCAGAATTTTGTGGTTCTTTTATAACATTTTGGAGAGACAGGTGTAGTGCCATTAAAGTATAATGCCCAATATTAAGTATAACATTTTTTTTAATCTTTTTTAAAGATTTTATTTATTTATTTGACAGAGAGAGAGATCACAAGTAGGCATAGAGGCAGTCAGAGAGAAAGGAGGAAGCAGGCTCCCTGTGGAGCAGAGAGCCCCATGCTGCCTTGATCCCAGGACCCTGAGATCATGAGATCATGACCTGAGCTGAAGGCAGAGGCTTTAACCCACTGAGCCACCCAGGCGCCCCTAAGTATAACATTTATAAAATCCTAATTCATTTCTTATTTGCTTTTAGGAAATCTATTCTGATAGGCTAGAGTTTTAAAGTGTATATATCAGAATAAATTTTAAGTAGATGTGGATAAAAGTAAAACATTAATATTAAAATAATTACAAATTAGTAATTTCAAATTATAATAATGAGATGTGAGGTTTTTAGCCATTAATTTGATCAACTCAGTTTTTTCCCCAGTCTTGAAACAAGAATTTCCAACAAAACTAAGCAGTTATTAAATATATTTTAGAATAGAAAAATTTACCTGAAATTGCACGATGTTATAAGAGCTTCATATTTTCTTAGTAACTAAAATAGTCTGAGTTGGAATGTCTTCTTTTTTCTCTCCAATTATAGTGCAGTAATAAAAAGAATTACCATTTCTAGGTATTATAACTTTTTCAAAGCACTTGTGAGGCTGTATTGTGCCCAGTATAGCCATTTATAATGTTCTAAGAATTCTATATTATTGATAACTAAATGAGGTATTTTAGTCTTTGAGCAAATTATACCATGTGATGACATATAAGTGGTGGAAAGAATTACAAATACGTATATGTTCTGCAAATAGAAGGTTAGTTAGGAACAATCCAGTGGGCTTCATGTGACATACCAACTAGTTACTTAAATTTCAGTTTCTCCTCAGCTGCTGCTCATCTTGATGCCAACCCTTCCTAGAGGGGAAAACTTACCCAAACAGTAGTTCAGTCCTGAATATTTGCAGCTGGTTTACATCTGTATAATACTGGCTAAAAACAATATGGCTTATAGTATTTTATCATTTATAGTATTTTTGTCAGTAAATAAGCTAAGTGTTTAAGTCTTTCTGAAAAAGTCAAGGTAGGTGGAAAAACTTGCTGAAAACAGCTCATGCTTAAAATAGAACCCTAAACATGCTTTGCATATCCATCCTGATTTCTGTCGTTTGCCATTAAGTGTAAGGTTATTTTAATCAGCTCATTAGGATTGTAAATTAAAATACCTAAATTAAAATGGAAAATAAATTCATTGTAAAGGAAAATTTTGATAAACTGATCTTTTTAAATCTCAAAGACACATGGATATCACAACTATTTTAAGACTAGCCAAGAACAAATTTCACTACCATCAAGGCTGCTTTATTTTTTGCCCTTGTTTCTACCAACCAGAGAGAATTTTATTAGTGATTCTGAATAACTTATTAGGCAATATATTGCCAAAGTGAAATGCTCAAATGAATAATTAATGGAATTGCCTGTTTGCCAAGTTATTTTATAATCACTTTAGCTAATTTGCATAAAACAGACTTTAAAAAACAAGGTTTTTTTTTAGTTTTTTTCACTGAATGTTTCATTGTATCTTTATGTCCTTTAAAAGGTACAGATTACATTCCTAAAAAGACTAGATTTTTGGCAGATTTCTTGGTTGTAGAGGTAGGTTTTATCGGTTCTTATGCCTTTGGAGTTTTAAGTCTACCAGGTAAGGACTGTAGCATCAGTGTAAACAATAAATAAATAGTAGAATGTTAGCTGATGTATGAACTTAGAATGTAGTATGCAGTTTGTTAGACCTTGAAGGATTTCCTCGGACCAGGCAATTAACGTTATTTAGGTAATTGCAGTTAGACAACCACCAATATTTTTGAGACACCAGAGCCTTTCTACAATTTACCAGTAGAAGCTTGATTTCTTTCAGTGTAGAGAACTTAACACTTTATATGTTTCTAAGTGTCATTGGGAAAAGAATTATTCCAATTAACTCTGTCAGAAGGAGAAGCCAGGTTCTATTTTGAGAGCTAACCAGAAAAAGTCATTATTATGCCTAGGGAATATATACTGATTAACAAAGAAGGATATCACAAGCATAATTATTTTATTGCATATTAAAATCAAATAATTGTTTAATTTACTCTAATCATTTTTTCTTGTCATTTTATTTTTTGTTAAGTTACTTAACTGGGGATGCTTGTGAGGTACTTTATCACTTAACGTAATTGTTAGCCCAAAGGTGTTTCTGCACTGTTTTCTAGATTTACTTGGGCTGTCTGGCTAGCCAAAGTGAATAGGGTTTTTCAGGCCATAGTTCGGTCACTCATTACTAATCTCATTTAGACGATAATGCCATTAAGGCTGGTATATTGTAAAAACCTTTCTAGCAGTTAAAAATTACAAAGTAGTTGCTGTTTGAAGTTAAAAATTTTATGAACATTGTTTTTATCTCTGTTCCCACCCACTGTTGCCAGTGTTAACAGTTAAACTTCACTGTTAACAAAAGTCCTACATTTTATTACTTCTTGAATTTGTCCATAGACACCCTCAATGTTAAAGCTAGAGGAGCCCTCTCAGATGTCTAATTCAGCACCCTCATTTTACAGATGAGGAACTGAGGCCTTGGACTAGAACAGAGGTCCCCTCGCTCAGTCCAGGACTCTTACTATTACATCATGCTGCCTGATGTTTGTTTATGGAACTCAGCAACATCACACACAGGGTGAGCTTTTTTTTTTTTTTTTTTTTTTTAATGAACACACAAAGTGATTTGCTTCTCATCAACTCCTGTTCATCATACCTATCTAACTCATTCTTTCCTTCTTTACCCATACCTATCTTAATCCATAATATAGCCCAGTTACTTGTGACTTTATTTTGGTGCTACTTGTTCTTAAGAGTCAGACTCTTAGTAAAGCTTTTTATCAGTAACCACTGAGGCTTTACCAGGCACTATGGCAACAGTAGGTTAAAGTTTATGACCAGATGATTTTATAGAGTTTTAAATTTAGATTTGAAAAATGAATTTACAGGTATGTGCAAGAGTATGGGTATGATATCTAAGAGCAGATGTGATACTAGATATGAGAGCAGTTTTTTTGTGAAGTAATAAAATACCAAGAAATATTAGCCAATGGTGTGTCATAACCTGTGAACTCATGGATTTAAATAAGCATATTTGCATCTTAGACTTGGTTATTTTTTGTATTGATGTTCAGATTCTCCCGTTTTTGGCTAGTGAGTGCCTGTTCACGTTGGTTCTTGTGTCCTTCACACAAGATCCTACTAATTTTAGGTAGCTTTCTTGTTTTCTGGTGTAAGATACTCTGTGGTTTAAGATACAACATGGTTTTCAGGGGTAACTCTAGGACTTTCGAGTTCTCATAGGATATGATTTACAGGTACAGGACCAACGTATCGTTTCCATTCCCCTTTCCATTTTATTTTGAATTTTTATGAACACTGTCCATCATTAATTTTGCTTCTGTGAAAGAGGAAAAAAATCTTTCAGCTTAATGAAAGTCAACTTTTCTCTTGTATATTCATTTTTTAATCTGTTGTCTTATGTCACTGAATTAACAATGATGTCAATATTTACAATTTTCAGGTAAACTGAAACATTAATGCTCAACTGTGAATGCTGGATAAATGTGTTGGATTAGATAGTATACCACCATCACAGTCACCTCACAAGGACACTTTATATCATAAATTTTTGGAATTCTTCGACTATTTAGTTATTTATCAGCCATTTTAAAGGGTCCCCACCCACCTATCAGATAACTAATTGGGTTTCAGGTGAACTAAATGAGAGGTCCAGAAATATCATGTGGATTTTTTTTTTTTTTAATCAGTGCATAAGTATGTATAAGTTGTGCGTGGATTATATTTTTCATGCTGGAATGGGAGTGCTATGTTTTATGACATGAAGTTTTTTTTTTTTTTTTTAATACATTTGAATAGCTACTATGTGTTGGGTGCTAGATGTAAAGTGTAGACTGTTTTTTAAATATAATTGTGGTTGGAAAAACAAGTATGCATAATAAGAGGTGATACAATGACAGCGTTAGCACTTAGATTATAATTGGTCTTCCATACATTCCTACCTACCTTCCAGGAGTACAGGTTAATTTTATTCTTATTTTACAGAACAAGAAAGGGGGCCCAGGAGCTTGATTTGTTGTCTGAATGTCAAAAGCAGTAGCATTTGAAAGAAGCCATCAACATTCTGATTTCTAGTCTGATACTCTTTTGCTACTGCCCAGTTTTCAGAAGACTAAAAACAAAACAAAAAACCCAACTGTGTTGTTGGCATTTGAATAGGCTTCATCAAGGAGATGACATTTGAAGAATAGAGGAATTTCAGCACTTATAGTTGGAACAAAGAGCTGAATGAAATGCATGGGTTTTAGAATGATACCTGATATATGTACCTGATGGGTAGGGTAGATTCAAAAGAGATATTGTGCAGCTAGATACTTTGAGATCATAGAATGGGGAACTTAAGTGCCTGGCTAATTGCTTTGAAGTGAAATGTGGAAGTCAGTAAGTAGCAGTAAATAAATATGATATAATCAGTCAGTTATGGTTTATACCTTGGTGTCAGAAGATAATAGGAAGAGACCTAGGAGACTCTGAGGCTAATATAGTAATACAGGTGGCAGGTACTGTAGAAAGAAAGGCCTGGCTGAAAGTGGTACTGTACAGGTAATAGGACATAGACTCTATAAAGTTGCAGGTAAAAGCTGAGATAGGAAGTTACATCCAACATGATACTAAAGTTTCAGGTGTGGTGAATGGTAGCATCAGTGGTACTTATGGACAAGAGGAGAAACAAATTTAGGAGTATAAGATATAAGTTTTCTCAGAATAATACTGAATTATGAGATTCCAAAAGGGCATATAAATAGATGTGTGCATCATGTGTGGAATGTGTATGGATGTGGAATGGCACATAATAGGAGAGATGGTGGTTTTCTAATTCTTTAGAGTGTTTGAAATCCTTAGTTGGAAGAGTAGACAGAAGATCAGAAGGCTAAAAAATGTCAGCTGTACATATGCTAGGGCAGGAAGAAAAATCAGTTCAAGAGAACAAAGAGGGCAGAGTCAGGAAGCCAACTGTTAGAAGTTCAAAGTCTGTTGTGATTTTCTTCTTAAATGCTGAAAAATGGCCTGGAGTGGAGATTAAGGAGTATGAAAACCCACTAGATGTGGCGGTGATTAATAATAAAGTGTTTTAAGCTCAAAAAGTCAGAAGTAGAATTGTAACACTAACAAAAACAATTTTACAAAAATATTTTTTCTTTTATACATTATACTTAAATGTGTAAGTGTGTGATTTGCATTTTGTACATAAAAGGAAACTCTTTCTTTTTATCCCCTCAATTGTTTATTATTTTTAATGATTGTGTAATACATGAATATTATGAATATACTACAGTCTTATTTTGGTACGCCTTTTTCAATGAACATTTATTTCTTTGTTTGCCCTTTTTTCCCACTAAAGAACAATGTTCCTAAAAAAAAAATGTCCCTAGGAACTTACATTTTATTTCTCTAGGTTGTAAGGTATGTGTATTTGTTGACTGACCGTTCTAACAACAAAATAACAAATTCTTACAATTTAGTCTAGTATTTTTACTTGTAATAGGTTGGTAGATTGTTTTCCAAAAGGCTTTTTCACATATTCACTTGAAATATAGAGGAATAACCTTTCCCACATTTCCCTCTGAAATAGGCATTCTGGGTCCTTTAAATATTTATTAATTTCAGTCAGTGTAATTTTACTTATTTGATACGTATTTCCTTGTTAAACTAGTAAATCTTTATGTACTCATATATAGTTATCTTTTCTTTATAGTTTTTGAGTTTCTAGTCTTGGTTAAGAAGATTTTTTTCTGCTCTTTGTGTTGGACCTGGAACCTCAGTATTTTGGGTTTTTTTGTTTGTTTGTTTGCTTTCCTTCTTACTGTGTGGTTAAGATGTATGTGTGAAGGGCGCCTGGGTGGCGCAGTGGGTTAAAGCCTCTGCCTTCCGCTCAGGTCATGATCTCAGCGTCCTGGGATGAGTTACACATAGCATCAGGCTCTCTGCTCGGCAGGGCGCCTGCCTCCTCCTCTCTCTCTGTCAAATAAATAAATAAAATTAAAAAAAAAAAAAGATGGTATGTGTGAAGTATGTGTATAGGTAGTTGGCCACATGATTTATTTAAAATATTCAAGTATTAAATCTATCTGGAATTTATTTTTGTCTGTTGTAAAACATGTGTGCCCACTTTTATTTCTTCCCAGATGGATAGCCACATGTTGTAACACAAGTACAGTACCAGTCCATTCTTTCCCTTTTCCTCAGTCTTTGTGTCTTTCAATAGAATACTACATTTAGTCATATAAACTTGGTAAATATTTAATAGGGTTTTTTTTTTTTTGCTCTTATAAATGGGATATTTATTTTCTTGTGTGTATTTAAAGGTGCTTATTAGGGGCGCCTGGGTGGCTCAGTTGGTTAAGCCACTGCCTTTGGCTCAGGTCATGATCCCAGAGACCTGGGATCGAGTCCCACATTGGGCCTCCTGCTCGGCGGGAAGCCTGATTCTCCCTCTCTCACTCCCCCTGCTTGTGTTCCCTCTCTAGCTGTGTTTCTCTCTGTCAAATAAAATCTTTTTAAAAAAAATAAATAAAGGTGCTTACTATTCGGAGCAGAGGTATTGTATTTGTTAGCCTTTGTATTAAATCCCGTAAAGAAAGGCTAGTAATTTTGCTAATGAATTGGTAGTATATCATAGAAGACCCAACAGATCCTATTGGCAGTCTTTTCTCTCTTGTATCTTTTTTTTTTTTTACTTCTTCAGAAAGTCAGCACAGAACAGTAGGACAAATAAAGATTTTGAGGTAAACAAAAAGTAAACAAAAAGTACTAATAACTTTTACCAAAGAAGTGAAGTCACCTGAGATTTGAGGGGCTTTTGGTGAGATGGGTTCTCTGAGGGGAGTTAAGTTTTTTTTTAAATCTATGGTGGAAAATTTGATAAGGAGTTAAAGGCATAATTTGCCAAATGGCTCAGAAGGACAAAATGATGTTAGATACCATTATGGTTTGGAGTTTACATAAGTGGCCGGGCTTGGGTGGGAATGGCAAGACTATTTGAGGTGAATGTGAGCATTATGGCATTTGTTGTTGAAATGTCACATCAGTAGATTTGCATCAAAACGGAGGGAAAATAGGTGTGCTCTAGGAGACTGTGATGCTGCATTTAAAGATACCGAGAAGTAGGAGTAATTTGAGATGACCATGAAAACCTGTTCAACTAGAGAAATTGAGTTGATGAAAGATTTAGGGAGCTTACAGTAAAAGAGGGGGTATGTGTGTGTGTGTGTGTTACAGGATTCAAAGATTGCGAAGCTTTTGAATTTTGTGGCATGATATGCACAAGTCATGGTTTTTGTTTTATTTTTTAAAAGATTTTATTTATTTATTTGACAAGAGAGAGACACAGCTAGAGAGGGAAGCCAGAGAGGGAGAAGCAGGCTTCCCACTGAGCAGGGAGCCCAATGAGGGGCTCGATCCTGGGTTTCCAGGATCATGACCTGAGCCAAAGGCAGTCGCCTAACCAACTGAGCCATCTGGGCGCCCCACAAGTCATGGTTTGCATGACCCGAGAAACTTGTCCAAATATACATGCCTGGACTGTACCTATGACTTCCTGAAACTTAAGACCTTTCAGGGTTGTCATAAACTTTATTACATTACTTTGAAAAAGCTGCCACGGATGAATCTGATTCATCATACTCAGCAAGGACCACTGGTGGACTAGAAATGAGTGTGGTGGGCCTTTTCCTTTTTTCATATTTAAGGTTTGGCCAAAAAGAAATGGAGATACAAGTAATCAAAATTGTGCAGTTAATGGAGATCAAATGGATGAGAAAGAACACTGAATGCACTGAAGATTATCTTTCTTTTAAGATTTATTTATTTATTTAACAGAGAGAGAGAGAGAGATCACAAGTAGGCAGAGAGAGAGAGGAGGAAGCAGGCTCCCTGCTGAGCAGAGAGCCCGATGTGGGCCTTGATTCCAGGACCCTGAGATCATGACCTGAGCAGAAGGCAGAGGCTTTAACCCACTGAGTCACCTAGGTGCCCTGAAGATTATCTTTCTTGTCTTTTAAAACGCTATTGACTAGTAGAAAGAAAGAGCTTTATTCATTCACATTATAATTGAGTGCCTTTTATGAATCGGGCTATATTCCAGGTACAAATGTTGTAGTGAATAACAAGGATTAAGTATCTGCCGTCAGGTAGCGTGCATTTTTTTGTGTTCATGTAAATGAGCATAAGTTATCATTCACAGAGTATTTGTTGAGTCACCGATGTTTGAAAGAATCTCACCTATACCACACATTGTTTGATACAGTGTTTGTTTTTTTGTTGGATCTATATCAACAAAAATTAATTTTGAAATGAGTGCTCTCATCTGTTGCTTTTAGCTGACTACTTTTCTTTTAAGTATTGTCCTCAATTTCCTTTACCATTAATAATATAAGCAGGGACAAGAAAAATGTGAACCCATTTCTACCACAATGGAAAAAAGGAAAATTCTTTCAGTTTCTAGCAGTCCTGAGTTTCCAGCACAGTAAGTTTTTAGCAGTCTTGAGTTCCAGCACAGTATGCTTTTTAAATACAGAACCAGATGAAAGGGAAATAATTTCAAACTCCTATCTGCTGCTGGCCGTGAATAGATTAAAATTTTTTATAAGACAATCCAGTGACATCTGATCCAATAACCAGACACAGACTAGACGGGTGGAGGTCTTCCTTTGTTTATTCTTCTTGCTCTTCATCTCCTAATCCAAATCTCTATAGAAGTTTTAGAAATGATAGCAGGTGCCTTGTATTCATCTCTGTTTTGCAAAGGCACTATTTCAGTGGGTTCGTTTTTTCATAATGGTCTTACCTAATGCTATAACCATCACTTCCAGTCTTTTAAATCAGCTTTTTTTTTTTTTTTTTAAAGAAAGTGATTATTTATTTACATGTAATTGCTTTGAGATTTTCATCAATCTGGGCAGCCTACAACAAGAAGGGAAACAATCTCTTGTTCAGCTTTAAAGCCTGTGATTCTTATAGCTTATTATCACATAATTTTATATCTCCAGTCCCCCCAAAATACTACTTTCCTCCTGATTTGTATTATACTTTTACAATTTATATACTTTTAGGTAAGTAGAGCACCCATAAAGAAACACCTTATAGTAGAATGAAAATAAGTGTGACTTGTGGGAACAGTTTTAGTCTTAAAAATGTTATATTAGTTTCAGTTGTATAGTTTAATGATTCAAATGCTTATTATTTCTAATTTAATATGTATTCATTTTCACTATAACATTTTATATATAACATTATAACAGTAATTATAATTGAGGTCAGATGTTTTTGAGATGAGTGGCCCAAGCAGAACTTCATATAAATTTGAAAGAATGTTTTTTTTCTTTCATGTGTTTCACAGAACTGTGCAAGAAAATTTTTTTAAAAAGGGGGTTACTTACATAATTGAGATAAAAAACGAAGGTTAAATATCTGATTACCATGTGGTAATCAAGGGGTTTTGCTGTTCTAAGAAGAAAGCTTCACTATTTATGTCTTAACATTTTTGTAGTAAATCAAACTGATTCTGCAGTTCTGTCTGCAGGTGTAGATGGTTTCCTCTTCTCTCTCTAAATGCTTTCCTTCAGGAAACAAGTGAGGTTGAAAGCAGAGAAGAAACACTTATTGCATGGCCTTAGAATTTTATTTCTTTAAGACTACTTATTTGAGCACCTAGTATACATTTGTGTTATGTTGAAGAAAGAAGACTATTTAATACCTTTACTTGAGAAACACTAAATTGATCAGCAGTTTGATGGTAAATGTTACATACGTTTCTGATGAAAACCTTGATAGTCTTGATGAACTCAGAGAGCATCCTCTCTGGAGCTACTTTCTGGAAGTGAGTCAAGCCCAGGATTTTATATCCAAATGAAGATTTTTTTTTTATTTTATTAAAGATTTTAGTTATTTATTTGACAGAGAGAAACACAGCTAGAGAGGGAACATGAGCAGGGGGCATGAGAGAGGGAGAAGCAGGCATCCCCGCCGAGCAGGGAAATGTGGGGTTCAGTCCCCGGACTCCAGGATCATGGCCTGAGCCAAAAGCAGACGTTTAATGACTAAGCCACCAAGGTACCCCTCAAATGAGGATCTTAATCTTTAAACAAAGTAAGACTTAGAAGACTATTAGGATACATGCCGAGTATGAAATAACAGTCATCGTATTGTCTCTATATTCACTGCCCTCACTGCTACAGTTGCACCATCCTTCCCATTAACATGGAGAAAAGATTAGGCTTCAGGCATTACAATGGTCCACAAAAGCTATAAGCCTTAAGAGAAACTGGAAGAGGTAAAGGGAATTTTTTCTTTTGTCTCCCAGTTGACCTTTTCGGATGGTTAATTTTAGTCAGAATCCAAATAAGGTCTACATACTGCCTTTGGTTTGCTAAATTTAAGCCCCTTCCACTTATTGGTATGAGAAAGCAATTCATTTTGTTGAATTGCATATATTCTGAATTTGGCTCTGCATCTTTGTGTTGCTAACATATTTCACTGTTGTCCTGTATTTCCTGATTAAATTCACTTTGAGTTCTTTGATCATGAAGTCTTCTTTTTTCTTCCATTTGCATGACACCACATGAGGCATAAAGCATCTGGTTTTGTGACTTTCAGTGATGATGGTGGTGGTTAATTGATTCAGTTGTTGTTAGCCTAATCCTCCCGTTACACAGTTGCACATCAGATTTTTCCTTAGTGGACTTAGCACCATTCATAATTGTTGCTTATATTCATTATTTTCTTAGGGATAGAAATGATTATTTTCTCATTATATCATTGTTTTTGCATTGATTGACTGGAATTCTGTAAAGGACTATTCCTGATCAAATACTGTGATACTTGATAGAACTTGCACAAGAAAGGCCAAGTATGTGCCTGAATGTTTTAGTTACCAGTTTTCAGGATACTGAATTGGGGTACACTAGTAACCTTTCAAGGTGACCAATGATGTAGACTTTATTTTTACTTTTTATAATCTGTTTTTGAGGTGGCTTAATTCACTTCATTTCTGTCTCCTTTTGACCTGACAGGAGTGGTCTTTGGTGGTCTTGCTCCTTGCTCTCTTGCATGACAGGATGTTCTAGGCCTCCTGCGTTAGCCCTGAAATTGGCCATTCCTGGTGAGAGTTCTGCCTCCTTTCAGTGGACAGTGGTTATTTAGAGACTATAATCCAAGTATAGAGTGTTTTTTACTGTGAGGTTGCTATTAACTGCTTGTAGGTCATTTTAGGCCTAGGAAGTGTATATTTTTAGTAAGAGAAAAATAAATTATGAGTTCCCAGTTATATTTTAATTCATATATATGATTATAGGGTTTTAAAACTTGATTGTATTGTGTGAATTTTGCTGAAAATGTATCCAGTTGGGCACCTGGGTGGCTGGGTTGTTAGGTGTCTGCTTTTGGCTCAGGTCGTGATCCCAGTGCACTGGGATCAAGCCCCAAATGGGGCTCCCTGCTCAGCAGGAGCCTGCTGCTCCCCCTCTCACTGCCCCTGCTTGTGTTCCTTCTCGCTCTTGCTATCTCCCCCTGTCATAAAATAAATAAAATCTTTTTAAAAAATGAAAACTTACCAGTGTATTATAAATATTAAAATAATTTTTTTTGTATGAGAAACTCATATTCATCAAATAAGACTTTCATAATAAGAGTAAAATAATCAGAATGTCTTTGCCAAGAAAAACTGTTTTCTTTTTTTTTTTTTTTTTTTTTTTTTTTTAAAGATTTTATTTATTTGACAGCGAGAAGCACAGTTACAGAGGGAACACAAGCAGGGGGAGTGAGAGAGGGAGAAGCAGGCTTTCCCACCAAGCAGGGAGCCCGACGCGGGGCTCGATCCCGGGTCTCCGGGATCATGACCCGAGCCGAAGGCAGTCGCTCAACCAACTGAGCCACCCAGGTGCCCCTAGAAAAACTGTTTTCTAGGACAGTGTGACACGTTGTTTCTCACTTCTTACTTCCCGAGCATATTGCTCTGTGTCCTCCAGACGTAGCCAGCTTCTGTAGCACTACATCATGGAGAGAAGACGAAACCATTTTTACTTCTTCTTTATTTGTATGTATTTTTCCTTTTCCCAAGATTTTGGTTTGAAGACTACTGAAAGCAGTTTAAAGTTTCTTTGCGATTCTTTTTTGTCCATAGGAATATTATATGCAGTCAAATATTGCTTTAAAGTATATTAGTTTTCTTTATGGCTACAAATCACTTAACTAGTCCTAAAAGGCATTTATTTTCTGTGTATCTTAAATGTAGATAGTGTTGGTTGGCTGTGTCTTTGTTCTGTGTCTTCTGGCTTGGGATCCAGGCTCATAGAGCAGGTCCGGTGTATAGGACATGCTCGTTGTTGTGGCAAGAGAAAGGAGCAAGAGCACTCACTGACAGACATCTGTGATACCTTCGAAATTGTGATTGGATGTGATATGTATCCCGTCTGCTCAATTTCCATTGGCCAAAGCATGTCCCATGGCCAGGGTCCAAGTTCTTGGGGCGGGGATGAATAACTCAGTTGGAGAAAAAGAGAAGAGTGATTTGAATTCTGAACAGTAATATGTTCGCCCACATAAAGTCACTTAAGTTGATGCCTTCATAGTCACCATAATTAATATTGTTTTGAATTCTGTTTTAAGGGATTATCTATCTGATGGACATGCTGAGGAGATAACTGAAGGTCTGGGGAAAAAGGCTTTTGTTAACTTTTACCTATACCTGCCATCTACACATTTGAAGGGGTAAAATGACAACATCTGTATTTACTAATCCTGGGCTTTACAGCTTATTTGTTATGGGTTGAATTGTATCATCCACAATTCATATGCTGAAGTTCAAACTCCCAATACCTTAGAATATAAGCTTACTTGGAAATAGGGTCTTTACAGAGGTAATTACATTAAAATGAGGTCATTAGTGTAGGCTCTAATCCAGTATGACAAGTGTCCTTATAAAGACTAAATTTGGGCACCGACAGCGGGAAAAACAGTGTGAAGAGTCCTAGGGAGACATGGTGAGGTGGCTAGAGTAATGCATCCATAAGCCAGGGAAGCTAGGAGGAAGGACTGGAACAGATTCTTCCTTAGCACCTTCAGGAGCATTCCCCTGCCAACACCTTGATGTTGCACCCCTGACTTCCAGAACTATGAAGCTATACATTTTGTTGTAAGGTACCTAGTTTGTGGTACTTTGTTATGGAAGGCTCTTTTGTTGATGTTCTGGGACTCAGTTTTTAATGCAGTGATGTTTCCCTCCCCACCAACAAACCATCCTCAGTGTCTAGTAGGGTACCCCCTTCTGGTATCTGAGAACTCAGCTCAGTGTTGACACTGTCTGCCAGAGGTGGTTTCAGATCCTACAGGTTAGGGGTTCAGTCCTGAAAGATTTGTCCCCGCCCCCTCAGGATACCAGTTACAAGTGCCCAGGTTGTCACCTGTGCCTCTGACCAACTGGTGATAAATCAGAGGTTCCCACAGCCTCCCCTTTGGGGTCAGTTAATTTGCTAGAGCAGCTCATAGAACTCCAAACATTTTATACTCTGTTATAGATCAACGTGTTTTGTTTTGTTTTTTAATGAAAATTATAACTCAGGAATGGCCAAATGGAAGAGATGCATCAGGGCAACATGAAGGGAAAGGGTGTGGTGGTTCTATGCCTTTTCTAGGCATGCCACTCTCCCCCCAGTCTCCATGTGGTCACCAACCTGGAAGCTCTCTGATCCCTGTCCTTTTGGGTCTTACGGAGGCTTCATTACACAAGCATGATCAAATCATTGGTGATTGAGTCAAGCTCCAGGCCCTCTCCCTTCCCCAAAACTTGGAAGACCTGGAACTGAAAAATCCCAACCCTCTAATGACAGGGTTGGTTCTCTTGGCACCCAGCCCCCATCCTTAGGTGTGGTCCCAGAGTCACCTCATCAGCATATCCAGAGACCCTTTGCCACTGTCAACACTTAGGAAGTCTCCAGGATTTGGGGAACTCTGAGTTAGGAACCTGGGTCTAAAACTGCGTATATGTGAGAAATACACATTTAGTCATCTGATGACCAAATATATGTATTTTGTATATATATTGTAAATTGCAGTATCGAAAGCTAATACAGTGACAGTTTCACAGTGCAGTGAGGCTTGAGTCAGGCTTGGTTGTCAGAGTATGGCAGGGAATAGAAGCTGTAGCTGTAGGGTGCTGTATTGGAAAGGACTTCATTGCCAGATTAAAGAGTTTCAGACTTTGCTGAAACAGTGTCTTGAAATAGAAGTTTGGCAGCCAGGGCAAGAAGAAAGTAGCTTGAGGGTAGTTTATTTTTGTCATCTTTATTGTTTAATAATGGCGTAGTCTAGCTGCTGAGGGGATACAAGAAGATGGATCCTCTGTTTAGAGTACCCTCACATCTGTTGTTCTTTTAAACTCTTGAGAAGGTGTAGCATGTATGAGTTGGTTCTCTTGAAGCTGGAATTCTACATTAAATCATACGGCAGTTTTCTAGTTGATTAGAGTTTTAAAAGTTAGGTGTTATGGATTGAATTATGTTCCCCAAAAGATATGTTGAAATTGTAACCCTTGGTACCTGTGATAAGGTCTTTGCAGATGTAGAAGGTCATTCGTGTAACTGGTGTCCTAAGAAGGACATTTGAACATGGACACACACAGATGGAAGATAGCCATGTGGCGATGGAGGCAGAGACTGGTGTTACACTGCCCCAAACCAAGGAACAGTTAGAGGTACCAGAAGCTGGAGGAGGCAAGGAAGGAGCCACCCTCCACGGAGGCTCTGGTGGGAATGTGGCCCTGCCAATAACTTGATTTCAGACTTAAGCCTCCAGAAACGAGACAATGCTTTTCTGTCTTAAGGCACCCAAGTTTGTGGTGCTTTGTTATGGCAGCTCTAGGAAATTAAGAACATACGATCTGGAGAGCTTTTTCTCTTAAGTTACCATATTTTACAGATTACTAGAATGCTTTCAGTTGGGTAAACAAGAGGTTCCCAGACTTTGCTGTGCATTGTATTTACCTGAGAATCTTTTAAAAAAAAACACTTGTATCTGGTTCCCACCTCCAGAAATTCTGGTTCAATTAGTGTGGGATTGCCATGGGCATCAGAATTTTTGGAAGGTCCCCAGGTGATTTAATGTACAGCATTTTGAAGAACTGGGTGGACCTTCTAGTTTATATATTCTCCCACCCCTCCCTACACATACAATTTTGTGTTCATTTAGGTTTTATTAGCCCTTCATCTCCCCATCCCCTGCTATAAACTCATTTGTGCCTTGGTCGTCTATTATGATTTCTTAAAAATTGCTGTATTTTATTCTTTGTTCTTGCCAGCCTGGCTAGACTGGTGATTATATTCATCTTCATATAGAAAAGATTATTTATAAAGCTGCTATAAGATGTCTGTATTAAAACCAAATTTTAGAAATTTCTGAGTCGTGCACATCTGCATTTAAAAGTTGAACTATATTCGTATTACCTAAGTTGCAAATAAGTAAAAAATTACTTACATCTGTATTCAAGTAGACTTGCATTTCATGAAGTATACAAGTAGTATAATTATTCAAATCATTGTTGGCCACTCTCTTACAAGATTGTGTTAGGAATGATAGATTGAAGGATATGGAAACATCCACTTCCCCAAACATTGCTTTTTGATTTGCAAATCTTCCACTTTATGTCACTTTTTTCACACTCTTAGTTCACAAAATAAATGACATTCAGTATCCGTGGATGCATTCTGGGTTAATAATTTCTTCATGGGAAGTTTTAAATTGTGAAAATTTTTTGTTTTTTTGTTTGGCTATGTACTAGTCCTTGTTTCTGTAGTTTCTCTTTCCATGCTTTCAGTTACCTCTTGTCAGCCGCGGTCCAGCAACCACTTGATCCTCATTCTGAGTGTCTCAGAAGGTCTTCAGTAGCCTCACGCTATGTCACAGTGCCTATGGCTTTCGCTTCATCTCATCGCATAGGCATTCGATCATTTCACATCATGGCTGGAAAAAGGGTAATTACACTGCAATGAGATATTTGGAAAGAGAGAGACACCACATTGTTAGTAAGCATTCCTTACTGTGCCTAATTTGTAAATTAGACTGTCTCATAAGTATGTATGCATAGGGGAAAACATAGTATCTGTAGGATTCGTATCTGCTGTTTCAGGCATCTGGTAGGGGTCTTAGAATGCATCCACCTAGGATAAGGGGAACTTAAACAGCCCACGTTAGATCATCTGAACTGCCACTTTGTAACAAAGCTATTTGTGTTTACTTTAATCCTGTAGTTTACATTAGACACCCAAACACCTTGGAATTGGTAAGTAAAATTTTTTTCTTTTCAAAGGCACTTGGTATATTACTCATATTTGAGAAACTTAAGGAGATGTATTTATGCCTTTGCTGTATATAAGTTCCTTGGAAAGCAGAACAGTAAGCCATTATTATTCATTAACATATTGTTATGTCAGATTGTTAAGCTTGTCATCTACCTGGCTTGAGGTAATGGAATGTGTTTGTGGATAGTGAGGGTTGAGGAATTCATGTGGAAAACCTAGAGTACAAGCAGTGTTTGAGGGAGGGCAGTGGGCTCAGTTGATTTTAAGAGTATAGGGATTCAGAAGTGGGATTCAGGGCAAGGTGGAAGAAGTTGTCAAGGCAGAGAGTTTCATTGGTAGAGTAGTGGTAAGTACAGGTGTGCTGAGTAGTGGGACTAGTCCAAGGGAAAGGGATGGTCGGAGATTTTAGGGAGAGCTGTTTTTATGCAGCACTTCTGCCTAGACCTCAGTTTCTCTCTCTGGCAAAAGGGTGCCAATGGCATGTGTTACAAGGACTTCAAGAAGAGCCAAAGCCCTATTATGCTTTGAATTTCGCAGTTACTGAAATAGGAAAAACCGTGTGTGGACTACTTAATTTGCCATGATTAAACACATCTGTGTCTCTACTCCCTACATTTCCTGTCTTGTCTTTTATGTCCTCAGAATGCAGAGGAATAGGTGTGAAAGTTGTACCAGGTATAAATACCCTGGAAATCTGACCAAAAAGAATTTCAGGTTTGTTGCTCAGCTTGCCACCTCTCTCTATTTCTCATGTTGCTAATCCATTGAGTATATGATTGGGACAGTGCTGTAGTGCCAAAGTTTTACATGATTTATTTCCATATATATGGTGTAGAGGAGGCTGCCATTACCTAGTCTTGAATGTATTCCTTTTGGGAAATAAAGGCTGCAAAACAGAGAGCAGCTTCATTACAGAGATGTAGTTTCAGAAAATGTGTCATTTTTACTCGTCCATATTTTATTTAGTAGACTCCATATGTTTTGTCAAAAGTAGGACTTTTGCATGAGGGTGTTCATGGCTTCTTTACCTTTTTTGTTTATTATGTGTGAGTTTACTGATACCTGTGTGTATTTCAACATGAACACACAGAAAACAAGGTTTATATCAGGTTACAATCTGAACAACGGTCATGGCTTAAGTGGTCTTTTCCCCAAAAAGGTGGCCAAAAAAGACTAGCACTAATATTGCCAAGAAGGAATCAGTTTTTGTACTAGCAGACATGATGATGAAGAAGAATATATTCTTCATCTATGTTCTTGTTACATTAATGACTCCAAAGAACTTTTATTTATGTGTGTTATAGCTGTCAATATTTGCTTTATCTGAAATTAAAACTATGAAGTTTTATGTTACCAGTGCATTTTAACATAACAAACTCATCTGTAACATGTTAATACAAAGAAAAATTTTATGAAAAATAAGTATTTTCCAAGAATTTCCCAAAAAATTTCATGAGAATGACATTGATTTACATTTTTGCAAATTTCTATTAATCCCTGGCTTACTAGAATGTAGCTAGGTTTCACATTTGCTTCTGCATTCATATGTTGAAAGATGTTGTTACAGTCAAAATCTAGGAAAAATAAAATCTAACCTTACAAGGATTTTGATTTTCACATCAAAATAGTTTTATTTTTCAAATGAACGTGAATATTTTCTTCGATACTACCAAGTCTCAAGTGGGTAATTTAATGATTAGTTGCAATGCAAGATCTGAAATTGTATCCATGAATTTTTTTATTATTACATTTAAATTCATAGGTCTGTTTTGAACTTAGAATAGTTCATTTCCTCATGCATAATTTTGTTTTGGTGTTTGGGAAAATATTTGTTCACTGAGTTGTGTAGAGTTTCCATATGTTCATCATGCAGTAGAAACAGAGTTATTAATAATACATCACTGATCTCATCAGACAAGTTTTTGAGTATTGGGGAGCTCTTAAGCTCATGGTGGTTGATAAATTTTCCAAATCCTAATTTACTCCTAAAAATCTTAGGTTTTATCTTGCCAGCAAATATTGCTAGTTGTTTTCTTTAAAGTGACAGTTTCACTTTGTTTATTTGCAAGAAAATGTCTGCCAAATCTCAGTCTGAAAAGCCATACTTTGTCAGTTGTTCTTTGATGTAAAAATGGTGTTCCATGAGAAAAGTAGTTAGTTCAACTTGAAATTCAAATAATTGCACAATGCTTTTCTTTGAGACAACCATCGTTTTAGTATGCAGCAGAAGTGCTTTATTTGTACTTAATGTTTCGTTATATAGGATATTAAACAGATGTATATTTGAGGGCTAAGATTTTAATAAAACTTAAGCATTGTTGCTGCTCTCAAGGAAATTAAGTGAAGGATTTTTGTGGGTTTCTGTTTATTTTTGAGAGTATGACAGTGAAGAATATAATGACTGCCAAGATAGTAAGACGTAATCCTCTTGGTTGGCATTAGGGTATGAGCAGTTTTATCCACTACTGCTTTGTAACATCAGGGTGTAAGTCAGTTCTCTGAAAAAGGCAACTAATGTCTTAGTACTATAAAAATCATTTCATCCTGGGGACCTCCTAAAAAGTCTTGGGAACGCTGAGGGTCTACATACCTCACTTTGAAACTTTTTTTTTTAAGATTTTACTTATTTGACAGAGAGAGATATAGCAAGAGAGGGAACACAGCAGGGGGAATGGGAGAGGGAAGAGCAGGCTTCCTGCTGAGCAGGGAGCAGGAAGCAGAAAGCCCAATTCAGGGCTCAGTCCTAGGACCCTGGGATCATGACCTGAGCCAAAGGCAGACGCTTAAGGAGCGAACCACCCAGGTGCCCCCTCACTTTGAAACTTAATTTGTATACTAAATAAAAAGCCAGTCAGACTTTGTTATGGGTGGGATAATGATAGCAAATCTGATTTTTAGTTTTGAGCACTTTGAACAATATCAGCATTGAAGTGCATTTACAATGAAATGGAAAGAAATATGTTTTAATAAGGTGGTACTAAAAGTCTATCTTTGCAGTTAGTCTGTAGTCTGACTGGGTCGAGTACTTAGAAAGGATGGATACTGCAGGGCCTCAGTGTGGTTATGGAGTGATGCACTTTATTTGTTCTTGTGTGGGCTTTTTGTTGTTGTTGGTTTTGAGGGGGGGGAAATATCTTTTTTTTTTTTTAAAGATTTTATTTATTTATTTGACAGAGAGAAACACAGCAAGAGAGGGAACACAAGCAAGGGGAGTGAGAGAGGGAGAACACAGGCTTCACTGCTGAGCAGGGAGCCCGATGTGGGGCTCAATCCCGGGTCTCCAGGATCATGACCTGAGCCAAAGGCAGTCGCTTAACCAACTGAGCCACCCAGGTGCCCCAGAGAGGGAAAAAAAAAATCTTACAGGACAGTACTGCTAACTGTTTTCTTTAACCCTATGAAATTGACCTTGGACACTTTCATGGTGGATTTCCCCCAGTTTTCAATAAAACTTCAAAGCCTAACTCAATTCATTTCTGTCATCAATTTCTACTTCATTTTCTTTTGCCTTTTGTCTTCCCAGGTTTACTGGCAGCCGGCTTGTGGGGGATGTGTGTATTGGTACAGGTGTGTACCAGCCTGTTATCTGAGTATTAAACCTGGTTTCAGTTGTCTTCACTTGATTTGAACAAGCATGTATTGCCTGCTAGGATGAATGTTGATCTTATCTTGTACTCCCCGTCCCCATACTTAGACATTTGATGTATATTAGTCATATATTTTTGCTAAGAGAATAGTCTTCTGCACATTTTTTATTTTTGCTCTTCCAGATAACTTACCAAATATAGCCCATCCATGGGCACTTGTTTTGATTCAATTAGTACTCAATAATCTTACTTTGGTCTACTTAGTCCACCACCCATCTTTTAAGAAACAAAGAATAGCTAGTCCTTGTCTGATAAACTATTTCATAAATACTGTTATAAGTAGTATTAATTTATAATTCTGAATTCATTATACCTAATACCTCCTTCTCTTTATTTGCCTCTAATATCTCAGTTTTAAGCAGTTTGCATTTATTCACGTGATTGTCCTTTTAAAGTTTAGCTATGTTCCAGTCTTTCATGTTCTCATTGCATGCCTTTTCCAAAGCTAGAATAGTAAGTCAGTTTGTTTTAATTGAGAAAATTTTATTACCTTTCTTATACTGGTTCCCATTCAAACAAACTCAGAGCTTTTCTTGATAGTGCGAGGGGACTAGCTTCTTGATTTTCATTTCCGTACCTGGCTTTTCTTTCCCAGACTGACAGTGGTTTGCCTTAAATCCTATGACTGATTACTGTTCAGTAATTGAAAAAGTTGTACCAAAAATAAGGCCTGTCAGGGTGCCTGGCTAGATTAGTCAATAGAGTGTGCAACTCTTGATCTTAGGGTTGTGAGTTTGAACCGCATGTTGGGTGTAGATATTACTTAAAAATAAAATTTAAAAAAAATATGGCTTATCTTCTATTACCTTAGTGTTTTAATCTCTTGTCCTCGTCCTTTCTGTGTCAGTATCCCTTGGCTATAGTTTATTTAATCATTCAACACATATTTATTGAGTCCATCTTGGAGTCATGTAATTTTATACTTTAAAGGGATTTTAGAAGACACCTCTGTAAACTACTTCTCTTTTATGTGTGTGGCAAGTTCAAGTCCATATCGATGGACCATGAGGCATTTGATCAGAGGCCTTTTGGGTATAAAAAAAAATGGGTCTGTAGTTTTAATGTCTGTTTAGCTTAAATCAGGCTTGACTCATCACATAATAGATGCCTTTTTACTGTTCTCCGTCTAGAGAGCTTTGCCTAGACTTAATATTGCTTAATTGGGATTCAGAATTAGTGTTCCCTATTGTCAAATCAATGGCAAATGTTCTGTTAAAAAGAATGTTCTGTAAAAACCGTTCTGTGTTTTGAAAAACCACAAGATGTTGTGGGTTGTACAAAAATAGGGGATGGGTTGGATTTGACACACGGCTGTCGTTTTTAGACCCTTGGTGTAGATCACAGTTGAAATAGATGATTGATGTCAGAAATCTCAATTACTAATGAGTAATAGTATGTTTGGTGTACCACTGGCTAAGTCTTTTATATATGTCAGGGTTATAAAAGATAGTCCTAATAAGCATCATGCATAATACTTAAATGTTTCTTAATGAATTTGTTTTCTCTATCCCAAATTCTGGAGATGTCCATCTGAGATCTGACAGTCTTTAAAGATTTGTTAAAAATGCTTTATTAGGAATCACTGTGTCCAGTTGGAATGGTTAAAATTAACAAATCAGGAAAGAACAGATGTTGGTGAGGATGCGGGGAAAGGGGAACCCTCCTACACTGTTGGTGGGAATGCAAGCTGGTGCCGCCACTCTGGAAAACAGTATGGAGATTCCTCAAAAAGTTGAAAATAGAGCTACCCTAAGATGCAGCAATCGCACTACTGAGTATTTACCCTAAAGATACAAATGTGGTGATCCGAAGGGGCACGTGCACCTGAATAGCAGCAATGTCCACAATAACCAAACTATGGAAAGAGCCTAGATGTCCATCAGCAGATGAATGGATAAAGAAGATGTGGTATAAATATGCAATGGAATACTATACACCATCAAAAGAATGAAATCCTGCCATTTGCAACAACGTGGATGGAACTGAAGGGTATTATGCTGAGTGAAATAAGTCAAGCAGAGAAAGACAATTATCATATGATCTCTCCGATATAAAGAAGTTGAGAGGCAGAGTGGGGGTCGTGGGGGTTGGGAGGGAAAAATGAAACAAGATGGGATGGGGGAGGGAGACAAATAATAAGAGACTTTTAATCTTAGGAAACAAACTGAGGGTTGCTGGGGCGTGGAGGGGATAGGGTAGCTGGGTGTCCTGGACATTGGGGAGAGTATGTGCTATGGTGAGTTGTGAATTGTGTAAGACTGATGATTCACAGACCTGTACCCCTGAAGCAATTACTAGATTATATGTTAATAAAAAAAAAAAATCACTGTGTGATCTGGCAACTGCCAGCTTTGTAAGATTCATGCATGATACCCTATGTACTTGGACTGACTCTAATCATTGAAGTTTAGAAGTGAAAGAGACTGGGACAGTTTGGGAAGATTTCAGAAGAGTAGGAGACCCCATTTCAAAGGGTCCCCTGAAGTGAGCTAAATATCTACAAGAACACTTTGAGCACCCAAGAAGTGAAAGAGACCATCTGTTTCCTTGTTTTATAGATGAGGAAACAGAGGCCCAGAAGCTTCAAATCTTTTTCTAAAATTATATAGGCTATCTAAGATCTTATTTTTTTGTCTTTCTGGATTCCAGTGAAACCAAGAAAGAAAAAAAAGGTAATTTAGGAGTTTATCCTTTCTAAGTTATTATCACCATACTTTAATTTCTTAAGACTCATCATCTTTGGAACTTAAGTGACCATTAATCTGATAAGAAACCGAAGCAACAAGAACCGAAAGAAAAAATGTTAACAGCACAAAAATTGCCTAATTGTTAAGAAGAAATTAGCCTTTACACTCTTAGAAAAATTACTGGAAGATGCTCATGTGCCAAAATTAGAAGGTAAAATGCCATTGCCTGCTTATTTCCTGTCACAAACTATCTTGTTTACGTTTTTGAAAAATTTAAGCTACATTTGTTTCTCTTGAGGATGCTGTAGATTTTTTTACTGGCACTTTATATTCAAATTATTAAAAATACACCTCCCCTCCCCAAGAACAACACCTTACATAAATCAAATGAAATTCAGAGCTTATTTTAAAAGGTTGTTTTCTCCTTTTTGGTGGGAATGCAAATTGGTGCAGCTACTGTAGAAAATATAAAGGTTCTTCAAACACAGCTAGAGGGGGAACACAGCAGGGGGAGTGAGAGAGGGAGAAGTAGGCTTCCCGCTGAGCAGGGAGCCTGATGTGGGACTCCATCCGTGACTCTGGGATCATGACCTGAGCCGAAGGCAGTCGCTTAACCAACTGAGCCACCCAGGCGCCCCTTCTTCAAAAAAATAAAAAAAAGAAATACCCAGTTATCCAGTAGTTCCAGTATGGGTGTTTTGCTCAAGGTAAATTAAATTGAAAAGATATGTGCACCCCTATGTTTATAGCAGCATTATTTACAATAGCCAAGATATGGAAGCAACCCAAGGGTCCACGAGAGAGAGAGAGACCTTTCTATTGCCACCTCTTGGGTGGACCTGGAGGCTATAATGCTAAGTGAAATAGGTCAGAGAAAGACATCTGATTCCAGTCATATGTAGAATTTAAGAACAAAACCTGAGCAAACAACAAAAAAAAACAGATTTTTTTTTTAAAAGATTTATTTCTTTTAAAGAGAGCACAAGCTGAGTGGGGGAGGGGGCAGAGGGAGGGAATCTCAAATAGTCTCCCTGCTGAGTGGGAGCCTCTCATGACCCTGAAACCATGACCTGAGCTGAAATCAGGAGTAGGATACTTAACTGACTGAGCCACCCATGTGCCCCAAACAACAGATTCTTAAATACAGAGAACAAACTGATGGTTATCAGATGGGAGGTGGGGGAGGCATGGGCAAAATAGTTGGAGGGGATTAAGAGAACAGTTGTGGTGATGAGCACTGAGTAATGTTCAGAATTGTTGAATCATATTGTATACCTGAAACTAATATAACACTGTGTTGATTATAGTTAAGTTTATAAAAAGATATCTTCTCCTTTTTAATAGTATGAATAAAAATTATGAAATTGGGTCTTTAAAAATATAGTTTAAACTTAACATTTAATTTATCTTAATGTGAATAGTGGTAGAATTTTTGTTTGTTCTATGGAAACATACTTCTTTGCCTTCCTTTGGACTTAATATCATAGGAAGCTTTAAAGATATCCTTAAAGTGTTTGATAATTAAACTGTAGTTGTAGTTCAGCGTTAATACATAAACGTGTATATATACTGTTGTTTGCTGTTGATGCTTTAAGAAATCAGCCAGATAATTTGATTTTGTTGTACTGGGTTTTGTTTTGTTTTAGTTTGCTTAGTATTATATTTTAAAAAGCTGAAGTGTTTCATTTAGAGCTTTGTGTTTTTTTTCTTGAGATATCTGTTTCTAAATCCTAATGTTGCATTTTATAGTTTACAAAAGTAATTTGGTAAACATGATTTCATTTAATCTAATGAAATTTTGTGAAACCCTGTAAGATTTTGCAAGGTGAAAGTTCAGAATGTATTTTATACGTATTTTAAGCTATATTACCAATTACTTTCAAAGCTAAATCTTACGATACCTTCCTTCATTTTACCATATTTTATATATACAACAGTGTTATTGCCCATCATTTGCAGAATTATTATTTTTAATGAGGCAGGAAATTAAGGGTAATGTATTTTTTTGGTGCTGTTCCTGAGAGTGTTTCATGGTGGGAAGAGGGGACAGTTACAGGAGAAGGGGACCTTTTTGGGGCAGATGATTATAAAATGTTAATCTTATTGTCTTTGAACAGAATAGGTTCCTGAAAATAGAGGCAAATTCTCAAAAAAGGCAGATCCTAGCAACTGTGAATTTAACATCAGTGATATTAAAGGCTTCAGATGAATGATCCAAGTTTTTTGGAATTGGTGTTGATGGATATATCTGTTTGCTAGGTCTGCCATAACAAATCTAAAGATTGGGTGACTTAAATAGGCATTTATTGTCTCATACTTCTGGATGTCGAAAGTCTAAGATCAAGGTGTCAGCAGGATAAATTATAAGGCCTCTCTCTTTGGCTTGCAGATAGCTACCTTCTCTCTCACTATGACCTCACGTGATCTTTCCTCTGTGTACATGCATCGTTGGTGTCTGTCCCTCCTTCTATAAGGACACCTGTCATATTGGGTTAGGGTCTACCCAAATGGCCTCATTTTACCTCTTTAAAGACCCTATCTCCAAATAAAGTTGCATTCTGAGGTACCAGAGGGGTTAGGTCTTCAACATACAAATTCTATGGACAGTTCAACTCATAAGATGATAGTAAAGCACCATGACTTTGTTAATGAATGAGCAAACTGATTTAATTTCTCTCCTCTGTCTCATTTCCTTCCCCCCACACACTTTATTTTTTGTTTTGTTTTTTAGTTATGATAATGTATTTTAGCAGTGTTTTGGTTTTAGCACGACAATTTGACAAGAGTTTCCTGAGATAACTCAGTGGATAATATGGCAACAAGACTTTTACTTTGTTGAAATAAACTGTGTACTTTGCTCCATAGCAGATTGAGAACTTACACCCAACAAAGTAATTTTGATGTAGGATTCATGTGAGTTTAGAAACTGTCATGTAGCAGAGTATTGTCATCATCTGGGACGCAGTGGCTGGCTGGTGCCAGCAGCCCGCACTGCACACAGGGCTTGGGCAATATATGTCATGTCTTGGAATTAGCAACTGTGTAGGACCGTCTAGTGTTGAGAATTTTTTATTCTTCGTAGTCATTATTTTACATTATACATTCCATCCTATTTTCCATGTGTGTTTTTTCTGTACTGAGGAAAGTTTAGTATTTTAGTAACATTTCTAGATATATATGTCTATATATAGATGTGCTATTCCCATATGACATTAAAATGAGAAAGTTAATACTGAAGAGGAAATTAAATAATGTGTAGAGTGCTTCATCCCATACATAGTGTGTAGGAATTTCCCAATAATTGCAAATATTCTTCTCTTCATTTTCCCAACACTCGGACGAGAGGCACTGTGCAGAGGGGATTTGGCACACGTGAGACATCGGAATTAAAAAGAAAATGCTCTTTCAACACTGTGTCTATCACAGAAACCTGTAAGCCACTTGGCATTTCATATCCTGTGCTTACCTGTTCCCTCAGCCTTAAGGTTTATACTTTCATGATTTTCTGTATTTTTTCTTAGCCAAGTTAGTATTAATTGTTTTCTTCATGGTAACCTATAAAGTCACAAGGTCTGGCCCTCCTCTACTTCATTTAGCTTTGTTAAGCCACATCCCCAGCACCTGTCATAGTGCCTGGTGCATTGCAAGTGTTCAACTTCAGGTTTTGACTGAGTAGTACTTTAGTGTACCCCCCCCCAGGTTTTGTTAATTGCACAACCATTGTAGTGTTTACTTTTCACTTGTCACTATCCCACTGCCACTGCCACGACTCTATCTCATCTGCATTTGTTTGGATTGCTTTATCACCCTAATTAATAGAAGTATTCAGAAAAACCCATTCCTGTAGGGGAACAGAATCAGAAGTACCACTTTCCATAGGACATGAGCTGTAATATTTTAACTGCTCTGGAGCATTTCTGCTGGAATGTCCTCTGTTTTATCTCTAGTTCAACACATATAAAGTGTGACTCCCTAGAGAGCTGTGCTCTCAAGGCACCCCATTTTTATGGGTGATTCTTCATACTTTTTAGTCTGGAAACAATTTGAAAAAATGTGACCCCCCCCTTTTCTTATTTCCCCAAGTATAATCTATCACAAATTTTAGTCATTTTCTTGTTTTAAAACATCTCGAGTAATTCCCCCTATTTGTCTGCCTTTTTTTTGGTTGCAACTGAGAAGTCTTATCAGGTTAGACAATAAAACTAATTTTTGACTTCTTTAACTGAATTAGAGTGGTAAATTAGTTTCCAATAGAACTTAACTCAGTTGCTTAATAGATAACTTGATGTCATCTTAATAACATAGTTTCTCTTGTTTCTCTTCCCTGGTGTCCTCCTCTGTTTCCCTCTCATCTCTAGAGGCTCTAACCTCAGTGATGTACATAGTGTCCTTATTATCTGCCCCCTCTTTTCTGAAAGGAAGAGGTTGTCTTTCCTAGAAACCAGCATCTTCTAGCCTTTCATTTACCAGGAATGATTGAGGTGGGGCAGAGGGAGGTGATGTGTATGTGTGGGTGTGGGGGATCAGCCCTAAGCTAAAGGTGTAAAATATGCCGGTGGACCTAAGCAAGTAAGTAAGTGCCTTCCTTTGGACCAGGAGGTCCATCTCATTTAAACCACAGGGCTGGGAATGGAGTAGTCCTCCAGATGGAAAGCAGGAATAGTGGTGTCTTTTGTCAGACTGTGGCAGTGGAGGCTACAAGAGACAAGCTAAAGTCTTAGCTGATTATTATAGTCACTCAGCAGTTCTTAGCTGCTGAGTTCCTGAGAAGCCTAGGGTATCCTTCTTCTAGATGATCTTCCAACACCATACCATCCCCAACATAACAATTACTTTGAGCACCTGTGGGTCACTGATAATTTATTTTTAAAGGTGTAACCAGTTACTTGCCAATATTAAAACAATTCTTTTTAAAAATTACATATTTATTTGAGAGAGGGAGCATGTGTGTGTGTGTGTGTGTGTGTGTGTGTGTGTGTGTGTGTTTATGAATCGGAGGAGGGACATATCAAAGCAGACTCCCTGCTGAGCATGGAGCCCATTGTGGGTTTCTGTCTTTGGACCCATGGGATCAGGACCTGAGCTGAAACCGGAGTTAGATGCTTAACCAACTGAGCTACTCCAGTGTCCCAAAACAATTCTTATTTTTAGCATCAAAGTTCGTTTGGTACCTTTTAATATTGTTGCACTTTTTTCATCTTTTGAATAAACAACTGTGGCAGATATTTGTAGATGTGTTTACAGATATATTTTCTGTTTTCTCACAATCTTGTGATGTTGAATATTTTTAAACTTTTATTCATGTTATGACAAGAATGTTTTTATGTTTAATATTGGTGAAATTGAACACTTTCCTAATGTTTCAGTTAGAGGGGCCATGAATTGGTTTGCTCCTTTGAGTGGACCTTATCTGTTGGTATTCAGTAAGAATCAGAATAGCCATGGGAGGAAGGTAAGAGGGACAGACAAAATGGATGAAGAGAGTGGGAGTCACAGGCTTCCAGTTACAGAATTAATAAGTCACGAGGTTAAAAGGTACAACAGAAGGAGTATAGCCAGCAATATTGTAATTGCTTTGTATGGTGGCAGGGAGTAGCCATGCTTGTGGTGAGCATAGTATGATGTACAGCATGCTGCACACCTGAAGCTAACGTAACATTATATGTCAGCAACACTTCAGAAACTAGTTATTTATTACCTTTGGTCCAGTTATTTACTTGTAGAGACTTTCTGATTCTGAGAACTTTCATTAATGCACACCTACCAAAAAGAAATGAAAGAAAATGAACTTTAAACTTAAATATCCTGATGGCAGTCTTAGAGGAACGAAGGTTTAGGAGCATCCAAATAGTTGAGCAACTCAAAAATTAAGTTAACCTGTCTAATGTAATAACTAATAAAAGATAGTATGCCACCACTATACATTGTGTAAGAGATTGATTTCAATTAAACATTTGATTTTGGGTCATGCAGAGGATTTCCAGATCTCCTTAATAGTGTGTTGTAGGCGGGGCATTTAAAAAAAATCTTTCTGGTTTTATTTCTATCCATAACGTTCCCTGTCTTTTCATTCTTTTAAATTTAAAATGATGTGATACAGGTTTATCGTTGGGTGCTGGCTTGCTCCAAGAATAGACTCAGAAAAGAATATGTATCTTTCTCCTGGGAGATGATTAAGTTTGTGGGGTCAGTATTGTTCACTGTATGTATGCTGAACTCACTTTTGTGATGCTGAAAATGCTGTACATACTCAGTTGAATGAATCCTAGCTAAATTGTCTCAACAATCCTCTTTTTTTGTAATAGTTGTTAAAGTATTGTGTATAATGTCTTGAAGTAAAATATTTCACACTGAACATATAAAATATTAAGTATACTTTTAGTATAAACACTTGGCTAAATATTAGTTAAGACTAATTTTTACATTTACTTTTGACTGATATAGTTATGGATCTGAATTAAGTAACTGATTCCCTGTAACTGCTAGGAGTTTTGGATAAAAGTTCTTATCAGTTTATAGGCTGTCATTAGAGTTAGGATAGAAAACTACAAAGGCATTTGCTTTATTTCCTCTTTTAGAACTCAGTCATTTACTATTAAAGGATAAATAAGTATGATGAGGCAGAATATACAAAAAATTGATTTGAGTCAGGGGGCATGTGGGTGGCTCATTCAGTTAAGCATCCAACTCTTGGTTTCAGCTCAGGTCATGAACTCAGGGTCTTGAGATCAAGCTCCACCTCAGGCTCTGTGCTAGACGTGGAGCCTCCTTCAGATTTCTTTCTCTTCTTCTGCTCCCCCTCGCCCCTCAAATTCTTTTGTGACTTTAGGAAGTGTTATTCATTTTTAATGTCTTGTTCATTTAATAGTCCATCAGCACCTTGAGGGCAGGACTTATTTTATCTCCACAGGCCTGACACACAGATAGTATAGGATACAGATTTGAGGAATGTCTCTCTGCTGTTTTGTGATCTTGTTTAACGATAGTTGTAATGAAAGGTATCACAGTGGAGGAGATGCAGTGGTAAGACTTCTTGTATACCCTCTAAAAATGAGTGATATCTAGTATCTGAATGCCTGGTCTTCACCTGGGACAGATGAAGAGTATATCACATTATAGAGGACCCACCTTAGCTGTGGAGGCAAACAGACCAACATGGAGCAGTTACATATGCCATCATGAAGCCACCAAGGAGGTAGTCTGATTTGACTCTTTGGCACACAGGTTTTTTAAAGGTGTTTTGAAAGTGAAGACTGACATTTTCAGGCAAGGGGTGTCTTAATGTTTTCGTTGTCCAGTCTCCTGTTCTTTTCTGGTATCTTTTGAAATTACAATTTTTAAAAGGATCAGTTTCATACCAAACCATACTCTAGAATTAAATGTCTTTGAAAATGGATAAACTCAAATCTTTGTAGACTGTGTATAGTTTTATTGCAATTAGGACTGAAACCTCTAGTATAGCTTGCATTAAATTTACAAATCTTTTTTTTTTTTTTTTTTTACTGATACCTTTGTATGTTTCTCTTCACTGACTGAATACTGCAGGGCTTAGGGCAGCCATATTTTATCTGTCTATTCCTACTCTCAGCATCGGGATTTGTCTGCCCTAGCAACACACATGGGGAACAATAGGCTCATTCTAGGAATGTAAGAGCTAGCTGACGTAGGACTACAGGTGGAATAATACTTTTAAATTTGAACAGTTTACTCCTTTTCCTTAAAAAATGTTACTCTTGATTCCAGGAATAGCACTGTGATCAATGGAATAAAACAATAAATAGCAATTTGAACAGATAAGAACTTTTCTGCTCTACTCATTGGGCATTTTTTTGTGATGATTTTTTAAAATGTACCAACAATATGTATTATAAGAACATTTATAGGCAATAACTTACATCATTTGGTTTGTATTTTCCTTCGCCCTGGAAGATATTAGGTAATGCTGAAGCATCACTGATCACCACTTTAAGTTGAGACACTGATGACGACCTTAGCTTATCAGAACCGAGCTTTGTTGAAAACCTATACATCTTAGGCACTTCAGTGCCAGTGTTTGAATGTTGAACTGGATGATATATTAGACGAAAAAAATACTGTTTTCTTTGTCAGTCTATTTCACTTGGATTCCACCTAGCACATCTCCTTTGGGGAAATCCTATTAATGAAATAATGATAAATTGTTCCCCTTACAAACAGATATACATGATTGGTCAAACTATGAATTAATTTCTTTTACTTCCGTAATAATGTGGGCTTGGGTTTGTTCTGTTTTTTGAGAGAGAGCGTGTGCACAAGCGGCGGTGGGGCAGTACAGAGTGGGAGAGAGAATCCCAAGCAGGCTCCATGCCCAGTGTGGAACCCAACATGTGAGGCTTAGTCTCATGACCCCGAGATCATGACATGACCCAAAATCAAGAGTCAGCGCTTAACCGACTGAGCCACCCTAATTGTTTTAAACGTTTTTTAAAATTATTCAGTTCAACAGGCTTTCAGAATTGAATATTTGATAATCTATTCCATATGCTAGATACATTGTTCCACATTACTGTGGGTCAGGATAAAATGAAAAAGATACTCTCCAGAGCATGAGTCATCTGTTGTACCATAGTAGCATCTAGACAAGATGTCCTGAGCCAGAATCATCAAAGAGTATTTACTTCTGTCGTTCCAAACATTCAGGTCATTAATTGTACTCCCTGAGTTAATTTTGTGGGAGAGTACCTTTTTCTTTTTGTGAAGACAATTGTTACTCTTGTTTGCGTGGTTTCTCTTCTGTGGAAATACTGTGAATCCAGATTTCATGAAAGAACCTTTGATTCTTCCTTTTTCCTCATTCCTGTGTCCAGATGGTCACACTTTGGAACCTGTACTTTCCCCCGGCTTCAGAGCCACAGCCCAGGTTTTGTTCATCCATTAGGTCCCTGTAGCACCCTGCTACCTCAGCTTTTACTTCAGTCCATTTTCCTTCCAGTCTCTTCTACATGTCAGAGCCAGGATGATCTTTATACAGTGTTGGTCTGGTCCTTCTGCCACCAGCGTAAAACCTGTCAGTATATTTTCTCTAAGTGATGCTGTCAGGGCCCCGCAGAATAGAGTTTTTGTTTGTGTTTTGAGCCTTACTTCTGTTTTGTTTTTCTTTCTTCATCCAGCCTTTCCATTAATTATTACTGCTCATTGGATTCCTTCCATTCCCTGCCTTCCTCTCATAAGTGTTTGTGTTCTCCCTCTCCTCGTCCATCCTTCCGAATCTACACACCAGTGATACTTTCATCAAGATGTATTCCCTGACTACTGAATTTGGTCAGGATTTCCTCTGTGTGTGTCATTGGAGAATAGTTACTTCCTTGTTTGTCTTCCTTCTGCAACAGATGCTTGATGCTTAGTCACCACTTTTTTACAACTTAGGACAGCAGCAGTTTCCCTCACACAGTAGCCTACTCAGGTGTTTGTTACTTTATGACTTGTAAATATCCCATGAACTATGTATCATAGACCGATGACGTAGCAGGACAGTCAGCACAGGCACATAACGTTAGATGCCCCTCTACTCAATGGATGTCAGTCTGTTCTTTTAAAATGTGGGACCTAGAAAGTACACAGTCTGTGGGTCAGATCTGGCCCACTACCCTTTTATAAGGACCACAAGCTAAGAAAGGTGTTTTTGTTGTTGTTTTAAGTGCTTGAAAAGTCCAAAGAGAAATATTTTGTGATCCAGTTTTATCATATGAAATCCAAATTTCAGCATCCATAAATAAAAATTGATTGAAACATGGCCAGACTCATTTGTCTGCATCTTGTTTGTTGCTGCTTTTGTGCTACAACCATAGAGTTGAGTGGTTTTAACAGAAACTGTGTATGGGTGGCAAAGGCTAACATATTTACTGTCTGACTCTGTACAAAAGATGTTTGCTGACTTCTTTCTAAAATAATTGCTGTGACATAAGAACAGATAAGTATAATGAGGACATATTTAAGTTAGGTCTCCGTTTCCTTTTTCCCCTCCCTCTGAATTCAAGATTTAAGTATGTCCACTAAGAGAATATCATTTGAGTTTTGAAAACTGTATTCCCACTTCTCTCCTTCACACTTAACTAGATCTTTTTGAAACTTGAACGTTGCAGATTAGATGTTGAGAAAACGGAGACTTTAAATCCTCTCAAATTATGTAGAAAAACCAATGTAGATGGCTCATCCCTTACCCAGTGGTCTAAAATCATTCTTTTTCTAAATATATTATATTTTGATTCCTAAACTGTGCTGGGTTCTTTTTTTTTTTCCTTTTTTTTTTTTTTTTTTTTTTTTTACAGTTAAGGAGAAAGAGGAAACAACTTTTTATGCTATTTGATATAGTCATATAAATAACAGTTTATTATACAGGCTAAAGCCCTTCTATAAATTTTGAATCCTTTTTGCAAATATGTTATCTTGCAGAAAAATAGACCAGTCATGTTTTGGTTATATAATCTATTACTAACTATTGGAGTAACTTTATTTGTTAGGGTTTATTATTAGGCAATATAGAACCTTCATTTTACATCATTTAATAAATCAAATGGTTTTTACAACATTGTTTACATTTTGTTTAAAAATATTTTATTGAGAAAATACTTAATTAACTTTGTTTTATTTTTAGGGTTATATCCTGTGTTGTGACCTCATGGTTTAAGTGGGAATAAAGATGAGTATAAGCAGTGATGAGGTCAACTTCTTGGTATATAGATACTTGCAAGAGTCAGGTGAGTACTTTCATAAAGTAAATAGGCCTCAAATTATCTTAATATTCTCAAAATAACCTTTTATGCATTTGAAATTTGTATCAGTCCAAACTGTTGAACTTTGTATGTTTCCTTAATGTCTGGACTGCCATTTGAAAGCTATGTGTTACTGCATGGTTTAACTCTCTGACTCTTTCAAATATGTTGGAATCATCTCAGGCAAATACTTGTTAACAGATGGTTTGGCTTTCAGTGTTCAAAGACCATTTTTTATAAATTGTTATGAAATGAGATTGCACACTGTCAGTAGGAACATATAAACTTTCAGATAGCACCAATTTGATAATGTATGTTCAGAAGCCTCAGCTAAATGTTACTGATCCTAATTGCAGTTAGCATTTCAATAACTAAATTAACCATGTTTTTTCAGAATGTTTTCATAATCATTATCCCTATCGATTTAGTTTATCCTTGACCTGAATTATTATTAATGTGTTTTTTGGTGGGTGATCAATAAATTAAATAATTGGAGGTCATTTGTAATAAATAAGTAAATCAGTGTTCATTTTTTAAACAAATTAAGAGGCATCTTAAAACAAAAGGAAAACTGTAAGGGAAATGTGGGATGTATTAAGCAAGAAAATGTAAAAATAGAAGAGGGAAAACTTGGGGTGAATGGAACATAGGACCTTAGGAAAGATTCACAGCACTGGAGTGTGCAGATTGTTAGCATGACCTAGAACCATTTGGTATTTGAAAATAAGCTGGAGAGGTTGAATTTTAGAAATCGTGGAAGTTGGGACGTTGTAGTTAGAAAGGTGAGGCCTAGTGTGTGTGTAAAAGGGTGGGCGCATGTGAGGGAGGACAGAAGGCGGGAAGTAGGAACTGAGCCCTCAATTGTGATTTTGAAATGATAGTTATTCTTCTGCTAGGGCTTAGTCATTGTCCTTTCCTATGCAGGGAGTGCAAACATGGCCTGAGATCCTAGACCCCCCTGCTCGCTGAGCTGTTGCCAGCTGCACTCCAGTTCTGAGCTTCACTCTCCACTGGGGGTTCCTTCCCAGGTACCATCACTGCTGCTCTCTGGCCTGAAACAGCTGAGAAAGTAATGGCTAATGAGAGCAGAAAGGGAGAAAGAGAAGAGACTAACCAACCGAGACAGAATAATTTGTTCAGAAGCTTTGAAATGAATTCATCTTGTTTTTTTCTTTTTTCTTTTTCAACTGGTCAACTGGTACTGAAGGTAGATCCTAAGACAATATCCATTGAATATTTTGAACAGGATTAAAATGAAGGATGAAGTGGAAAAAGTAGTGACCTGACCTAGTGATTATTAACATATGTAAGACAGATGCACATGCCTTAATATTTGTCACTTGGTAACATTGGCCAAAATGGAAAGAATTATTGGGTCAAGACAAACTGCTTTTTGTGCCTTTGAATCTGACCGCCATTTGAGCCAGAGCTTTGAGGCCTCGGACAATAAAATAGAAAACGTTGTGAAGGGCCAGTAGATGAGAAGTGTATGTAATGGCTTGTAGGTGTATTGTAAAGGCAACTGCTTAGGTTGAATCCTAAGAAACTGCTGTTTCTGAAAACAGTTGGAATAACTCAGCAGCATCCTGTAGTTCGGCCTGTGCTGATATGAAAGGAGGCAAGTGAAGTTAAGAGTTGTTAATGAATGCTCAGATTTTGTTAGCAAACAGAAGCGCGCAAATTGGTCTGTGATGTTGCTACCAAAAAAAAAATACAGGAAGTAAAAGAGGGAGTAAAATAATACTCTGGGTTAATTTCTGTAAGAGTATCCAGTGGTTAAATATTACCAGAAGTCTTCTTGAATTACTAATGTTCTCAGAGAAAATCATTTGAAATTCCACGTTTTAAGGTGGTCTGTGTTGGAGTAAAAATAAAACAAAACTTATATTTTAAAAAACAACTTTGTGTGGTAGACTATGGCTTATCATAAGTCCTTTATAATTTTTTACTGTGTTCTTAATTGTGCTTTGTGTATTTAGAAAGGTTTATATTTTACAATGTACACCTGTAATGAAGTACGATGTTAAGCCATGTCTCTGAAAATGTGAACATCAGTCCCTTTATTAAATTCGTAACTTCCTATTTACGTTAAGGTTTATAGGGGACATTCAGGTTCACCTAATGACATTTTGACTTAAGGCAGTTTTTCCAGGAATGCAACTTGCCATAAATTTAAGAACCACCTATACCAGAGTTCTAAAGTTTGATCCTCTGACTGCCTGCACCAGAATCATGTAGAGAACAGCGAGTGGGGTCCAGGAATCTGCATTTTACAAATGCCCCAGGTGATTCTTAGGCATAATAAAGTTTGAAAGCCACTGGTCCATATTAGTTGTAGGACAATTAGAACTTGACAGGAAAGTTGACAACAGGTATGTAGCATGTTCATGATATCTTGAAAGAAATATTATATTTAGTAGCTATTCGAGATAAAGTAGAAAGTGTGAAGTATACATATTGAGATTTGGAGTGTGAGACTGTCTCCTACTAAACATTAGGGATGTGCCACTAAAAGTGGTGTATTTGTATTTATAGGCAAGATTTTGTAGGAATGGTGAGGCATGTTTATATCATAAAGGATACCAGGAGACATTCATTTAAGTTTTACTTCCAGAAATAGGAAATGGGAAAGAGTTTAGGAAATTGGCAGTTATGTCACCTCAGACTAGGTTTCAGATAGAGCTCAGAATCTAGCCATCTCAGCACTTGGTGACTTACTTCTTCTTGGTTCTGATCTCTGATTATACATAAAAATGGCCATTTTTGCAAGTAATTTGGTTTTGGAATCCAGTAATTCCTTTTCTGGGAGAATTTTGGTGTAACTTGGAGTACTGAATTGAATTAGGAGATAGGTAGGAAGAAAAGAAGTAATCATGACAAAGAAAATACCTGTGAAAAGACCTTCACAAGACTGTTTATTTTTTAATTAATTTATTTAAAAGATTTTATTTATTTGAGAGGGAGAATGAGGGAGAGGAGAACATGAGAGGGGAGAGATCAGAGGGAGAAGCAGACTCCCCCCCCGAGCAGGGATCCTGATGTGGGACTCGATCCCGGGACTCCAGGATCGTGACCTGAGCTGATAACGTTCGCTTAACCAACTGAGCCATCCAGGCACCCACAAGACTGGTTTTTAAAAACTACCACTAAGGAAAGTAAAATTGTACTTGCTTATCTCGTTTTCTAAAAGCTCTTAGGCAGAAAGTCCAAAAAACACCTTATGGAAGTTTGTTGTCTTTTGATAAATGTATAATTTAGAAATAATGTTTTCTAACAAGAAGTTAAGATATTTGTTTTCTGTAAACACTGTTTAACATTGACTGGACTATGGTATCCATCTCCAGAGAGAATAAAATCCCGTAAATTGCTTTAAATACCTTTATGCTACGTGATGACCATCCTATTATGACTATTATCAGCACTAAAAGATATTATCTGTTAAAAGTCTACTCCTCTGCCCAAATTATATAACTTTAGATTTTTTTCTTCATCCATAAAACTTGTTGCTTGTTGAAAACGGATTACATTGTGATATTCAGCCTCAAATGTTTTATAGGGTTCTGTTTGATCCTCCCCTACTCATTAAAACTGATTAAGAGGAAAGTATATCTATTGTAAGATGTCTTTAGTAAGGGTTGTAACTTTCTATTTTCCTCCATTCTGTCTCTAGCAAGATATTGTGGTCCTCACCATTTTGTACTTCAGTCAAATAGATGTAGGCTTTCATAGGCAACAAAAGCTTTTTAGGAAAGAAAATTTTTTTCTCTTTTGAAATGACTTGAAAATTGAGTGTTTTTGACAGTGTAGTACCATAAGTAATGATTGACTTGATTATTCAGTATGCTCCATTTAATTAGCATTCGCCCAAGGGCGTTAATAATTTGCCCTAATAATTCACATCTAGCAACCATATGCAGAATAAGCACTGAGGGGTTACAGCTATGTTGTATGAATAGAACTTGATACAGTGTTAATTTTAAAAGATGAAAGGTGGTTTGGACCTTTTAAGCCCCCCCTCCCCTTTTACATCACCCTTAAGTCTCCTAGTTATTGGGTATTTTTTTCCTAGAGAAATTGTACTGGCAAATATTTGTGAACCTGTGCCACCTAGTTTCGTGTAAGATTTACTTTTATTTTGCCTTAAATTGTGTATTTAGTTTGGGGAAGAATTCTTGATTCTAGATAAAACTGTCATCTCTGACACGTGTAAGAGCTCAGTAGTATTTCTTTGAATGGTGTACTTAATACTGGACTCTGTGAAACAGTTGCATTTTATGACTGAAGACTGGAAATGCAGGAACAGTATGTCCTTATGACTGAGCTCTTTTCTAGATTTTGATTCTGAATGCTGTCATTTTTTTTAAATCTTCATGTTTTTAGAACTAATGTTCATCTTGCCATCCAGTCTCGATTTATGAAAAGGTGATGATGTTTGTAAGCTTCATGTATTTGGTTTGTGAATGATCATCTTGTCTCTCCCACCCCCACCTCTCTCCACTGTTCATGAATTGTTTCTGGGAGACATTCAGTCTCTTTGTACGTAGGCCTTGCAGTGGTCCACTTTTCTGAGACGGTGCTGCCTTCAGATGTTCTGTTTTTTGTTTATGAGATTGTACACACTTAATTTAGAAATCTACACATGATTGTAGTAGGCACAGACTAACCCGAATGTTTATGTATAACATGAAGGTTCTGATCTGTAACACCAAAGAGCCTATTTGTTGTTTTTATGTTTTGTTTTGCTTTGCTTTTTTTTTTTCATTTAATGATTTGGTGTTAACCTCTACAGTGGCTAAGAAGATGTCAGCAATCAAATGACAGTGTAGTTTCTCTGGATTCAGATAAAGGTAACTGGGCGGGATAAACATTCCTTCCTCTATATTCTCCTGCTGGTGCCACTTAGAAACACACTTGAACAAGGAACTGAATGGAGTCAGGTTAAACTGGCTCTCAGTACCGCTAGCCATGAAGGCCTGGAGTGAGAGAGTTCAGGACTGGGTATGTCTACCTCTCGTCTTTTGATTTTTATGAATAATTGGTCAGCTACAGGAATGCAGGTTAAGTACACATACATTTTGTTTTGTAATCAAATAAAATATGCAGTAACATGGGTTTGTCACATATAGTTGTTGTACACATGACTAATTAGCAATAAAAGGCAAGTACTTGTCAAAAATAGTGGTAAATTTTATACTTCCAAATGAGTTTTTCTCTTTTTAAGCTGAATGACTTATTTTTTGGTTGATAAAGGAAAATTCCTACGTACACATTACTGCTGACTTGCTTGTTAAAAGACAGATGTCGTTTAATAATTACCAAATAGACAACTTGTTCAGTCTTACTAGTAATCTTCTTGCTAATTTTTTTCAGGAATAGCCAGCATAATAAGGGTGTAGGGAAACATAAATAGCTGATGGCACTATAGATTTGCATAATTTGGGGGAAAAGCAGTTGTGCATTTATGAAAACTCCCTTTAAAATGCCCATGCCCCCCTCACACTTTTGAGGGAATCCATCCTAAGGTGAAAAAAATTCATACCTGGCAAAAGACTATACATGTAGGTATTTGAGGTAACATTCCTAAATAGTAAACATCGAGAAAATCTAAACTATCTGTCGTGAGATGAGTAATTTACTAGTTGAGTACATTCATTGGCCAAATAGTATGATAATAAAATTATCTCAGAAAATATAATTCATGTAGACTTTTTATGGTTATATATATTTTTAAGGGCAGAATTAGGACACAGAAATGTGTAGCGCAGTGTGTTACATTGTGATGGAGGAAAATGGTGTATAAAGAAAAAAGGATATACAAAAATATTAACAGTTACACTTGGTTTTGATATTGTAATGTTTTTCCTTCTCCATGTTGTCCATTATTTTTTAATAAGTATTGGGTCTAAATCTTCAACATGCAAGATCCCCTCTAGCATTTTTTGCTCCTCTTTTTTACTGTGTCTAAAATCTTTAAAGCATGTTAAGTATGAACTTCTTAGAATAAACAAAAATCTGGGTCTGTAAGACAGTTACAAGTGGATTTGGGGACAAGGAAGTTTGTCATCATGGGAGCAGGGATGTAATTTTCCGAGTTTTTGTTTTTTATTTTTGCTTTATTGTTAATATTTTTTTTTAACCTGAAGCTTAAATAGGATCTTGGATTATTAGATTTTCCTTCTGGACTGTGTCATAATAATAGTTCAACTTTGTGTGTTGGCATTGTTGAGTCACCCTATACCTTAGCAGTGATGTTCAAGGCCCATTTTCATGTTCCTGTAGTCTGAAAGGAGAATTGGCTTACTCTGGACAACTAAAACCTTTTTGAGAACAGTTCCTGTCATCTCAAGGGACTGGCTTCCCCGAAACAAGCAGTGTGTAGAAAACAGTGGTTTTGTGATCTTGTTTCTTATGTGGGAACCATGCGTTACCTGAGTTACCACATCTCCTCCACCACTGCTTGCCTTTATTCCTCAGTTTCTATATACTGAACTTCATGGTTTTTAGCCTCAGTTCCTCTCTGGAATCTCTTTTCCACCTCCCAAATCTTAATCACCCAAGCAAATTTGTAGAGTACTTGATTGCAGATGTATTATTATATCAGATTTGCTCTTACTCCTGGAAAAAAGGGATGCTATTTTAAGCAGTCAAGCCATTCTTTAACATCTCAGAGATTTAGGTGAATTTCTTTTGCCTTCTACTATGAAAATCAAAAGCTGTCCGCAAAAAAAAGTATCTCCTGCAGATATATATTTACAGATAAATGGAAATATTTTTTGGCATAACCTGGTTCAAGTTTTAGTTTTGTTTTTTAAGGAAGATTTAAGTCATATGCTCTTTTTTTTTTTTTTTTTTTTGATTCATAGGTTTTCTGATGTGCCAAAATACGTTATAGTAGAATTGCATTCTGATTTAACAAATATTTATTGAGCATTAGTTAAATTAGGTAACATTCTAGATTTCCAGAATGAAAAGGACATCAGTTCTTTTCTTAAAGTAGCCCAATACAAATACACGGTAACCATTCAGTGTGGTAAATACCATACATATAAAAACTATAGGAGGACATAGCCGAGAAAGATCCCCCTCTGGGGTAGTGAAGAAAAGGACTTCCCCTCCATTCAGATAGGAGGAAAGAATTTAGGAATACATAAGGTACAAAAGTGTGGGATAGTAGAGCATATTCAGGATACTACATATAATTGGCAATCACTTGAATTTAATGTGTAATGGGAAGGAGGGTGGGGGGCATGGAACTGGAGAGATGAGTCTGGAGAGATAAGTAGGGTCAGATTACAAAGGTAACTGTGTCATACTTAGAAGGGAATACTTTATTATATGTCATACTTTATTAGGAAGACCAAAGGGATCATTGAAATGCCCAAGTGAGGAATGATGTCATTGGTTTTATTTCCCAGATAATACCCTAGCTGTAGTGTGGCAAATGGACAGAGCGGGGAAAGAGGAACTTAGGGTAGTTAACTGTAGGCAGCAGATGACTGGGGCAGGTTGGAGCTGACAGAGATTTTGGTGACTGGTGGAGCACCAGGGGCCAAGGTGAAAGTTAGGATGACTTTCACATATAATGAAGAAGGTCAAATTTCTAAGAAAAATGGTATTTTGGGGGGGTGGGGAAAAGAATAGTTTTAATATGATTTTAAGCTGCCATGTAATGCTAGTACAAAAAAAAATTGAAAAATTACAGTTGAACTCAACATGTATTGAGGTAGAGTTTTTGTAGCTCTGGACCTTTTTTAGGGTAGACATTAATGTGAAGTATCCAAACAATGCTAATAACCCTTTCAGTGTTGTTTTCTTACCATTTGAGAACACTGTAAGCACGCGTGCAGTAGCTGGAGGTAGATGTGAGCACCTGGGATAGCTTCTGTCCTGGTCTGCTAGAACAAATTCGGGACATACAACACGCCAGCCCAAAACTGACATTGTTCCGCCTGCAGCTCTCAGGATATTCTTGAACATAAGCTTGAACTCTAATTTAAACAGGGTCTAAATGTGATGGTTTTGATTATTTAAATCATACTCATGAATTAGAGGGTTCAGAAGTCCTGAACTTTGCTAAAATTCGTAAGGCTTATGAAAATCAAAACACCTGAAAAACATTGCTGATAAGATGTCTTACTGTTTCATGCACTTTTGACACCACTTTCTAACACCCTGAATTGAAATAGAACAATGATGTAATCCTTTGTTTTCTGTCAGTAAAGAGCAGCTCACTCTGCCTTAGCTTTTATCCTTGACCGTATATTAACTTAATTGTTCAGTAGGAGCAACGAAATGTAGTGATTACCTCCATGGTCTCTGAATGAATTTAAATCCTTATCCTCTTAAAGATAATGTGGTATATATACACAATGGAATATTATTCCTCAGCCATTAAAAAAAATGAAATCTTGCCATTTGCAACACCATGGATGGAGCGAAGTAAGTCAGTGAAAGAAAAATACTGTATGATTTCACCCGTATGTGGAATTTAAGAAGCAAAAGAGATGAGCATAGGAAGGGGAAAGAGACAAACCAAGAAATAGACTCTCTGCTACGGAGAACAAACTGAGGATTACTGGAGGGGAGGTGGATGGGGCACTGGGTGAAACTGGTGATGGGCATTAAGGAGGGAACTTGTGATGTGTACCAGGTGTTTTATGATGTTGAATCACTAAAACTGTACACCTGAAACTAATATTACACTGTATGTTAACTAACTGGAATTTAAATAAAAACTTAAGAAATAAATCCTTTTCCCGTTAGTGGCCGTTTTCCCATCTGTTAGTTCAGATTATAAAATAATAAAACTATGTATGTATGCATATTGGAGGACCTCCATAAATGATATTGTCCATCTTGAAGTCTTTGTAAATCTCTGAGCCACTTGGTTGTTTAGCTTTTCTTCCTGTTTATGATTAACTGCAGAATTTATTTAGGGAAGGGCATGTAATTGAAAAGAGGACTCTGCAGCCTCACTGCTTATGGATTTCACTGCTTTATCTTTTACCCTTTCTCCCTGTCCTTCCCAGCCGTTAGACTTAGCCTTCAACCCTGGCGATCTGGAATCTGCTTGTATTCACGTAGTTATGGGTCTCCTGATAGGGACAATGAAGAATGATGCCCTTTTTTGTTGATACGTTTCTTAGTTTCATTATGTTTTTTAGTCATCTCTGTGAGCTCACATTAAGTTGAAAACCATAAATGTGTTTAATAATGATCATGTCTGTAGGCAAAATCACAAGTTAACGTCAAAGTCTTAAAAGTAACGTCCTTTCACTTCTCACTGTGGGTTACAGGAGTGGAATGGCCAGGTGTTGTCAAGAGGGAAGGAAGGAGCCATGAGGAAAACCAACTTAGGTGTACTTTGTCTACTGACCAATTAAAATCTTTCCTAGCCACATGCTTTGTGTGAGTCCATGGTATTTTATTCTAGACTGTTCATAAGTGCCAGAAGAAGCCTAAAACTAGAAGCACAAAATGCAACAAGACACAGAGTCAGCACTAAAAAACTAGGAGAGGCTAGGTAAGAGTTATTACATGGATGAAATCCATTTAAGACACAAGTAAGCCCATATTTATTTAGTTTGCTTAGTATGGAAGTTTCTTAACATTCCATTTTATATGTATAATGTGATTGAATTGTTTAAAATCCATTAACGACAGTTATTGTGTAATGATTGCTCTGATGCATGTTTTAGTAAAGAAAATAACTGCACATGCATCTGTCATTTTATTGGCATTTTTACCTTTGAGTTTGGACTTAACTTTCATCGAAAATGAGACTGAACATAAAGAGATTTTTATTGTGTATTTTGAGTTTAAGTATTTCAAATTAAAGAATTGTTGATAGAAACTGGATATTTACTTGCTAACTTTTATTTCCTAAAGCTTTCATTTAGATGGATTATTACTAAGTGGCAAAGAATTAGTAATTTTTTTTTTGCATTTAACTCATACATACAGTGAGATTTAAGCATAAAAATTATTTTCATGTTTTATAAATTAACTTTAGTTTGCTTTTTATTTCCTATACTAAAAAATTGTGCAAGATACTGGATTTATACTTGATAATTTTTATGTAGAAATTTAAATATATTACAAAAATAATAAATGTCATCTTAATTTATCTTGGCCTAAATTATCTTCAGTGAAGCAATCGACTCACATGATTTCCAAACCCCCAGCTTTAAAGTTTGGTGCTATTCTTTGAGGAAAATTATGTACCATGGCTAAATTTTATATGTACTAGAGATTTTATATCATATTTTGTGCAATTAAGGTGAAAAGGAAAATATGTAGAACTTAGTATGTTTGGATTTGAGTATTTCTCTTTTTAAAAAACGTATTTGACTTTAGCTAACAGTCTAGGATTTCAGATGGATGGATTGTGATTTTGAAAGATTACAAAGATCTTTCATTTGTGTCCTATGACATGTTTTCACTAGGAGAATACATTCTTATACCTTTTCTTTTGCTTTTAGGATTTTCTCATTCAGCATTTACCTTTGGTATAGAAAGCCATATCAGTCAGTCTAACATAAATGGTGCGCTGGTCCCACCTGCTGCATTGATTTCTATCATCCAGAAGGGTCTACAGTATGTAGAGGCAGAAGTTAGTATTAATGAGGTAAGGAACATTTATTTCAATACGAACTCTTACTCTTGAATTTGTCCTTAAATCTGCTGTCTTGTTGGTGCATTCATTATCTGACTTGAGCTCCACTAGGTTAACCCAAATGCAGGGTGGTGTTCCTTGTCACAGTCAGGTTGAACAGGTAAGGCCTGTTGGCTTTGAACTGTAAGAACCATTAGTTCTAGTTTATTTCTCTTTCTGTGGTTTTATAAGTAAATAATAATTTTCTATAAAACAACATTGTGCTGTTTTTCTTTAAAACAGTAACAATGCTGAGAACATAAATGATGGTCTCAAAACTTACAAAACCTCAGGTTATTTGGTTATACCTGATTTTGGAAGGCGGCTTATAATTAAAGCCAACTCTTGATACTTTTGCCTATCTAATAAGGTCCATATATAGATAGATTAATTCAGGTGTCAGCCAGCTGTGACCCATGAGCCAAACCCTGCTTGCTTGCCTGTTTCTGCATTGGAACGCAGCCACACTCATTGCACTTATCTGAATTGTTTTGGCTGCTTTGGTGCTACAGTGGCAGAGTTGGATAGTTGTGACAGAGACCTTATGTGCTGCAAAGCCTAAGATATTTAGTGTTTGGCCTTTCACAGAAAAAGTTTGCAAACCCTGGTCTACCTAAAAATTTTCATATACGGTCAGGATTATAACACATGGAGTTCTTTATCTTTCATTTTAAAGATTAACATGGCTCCCCTTTCACAAGTATTTTCAAAACAAGCTCCATGGTTTCTATCCCAACATTTATTACTATAATTATATAGTGCACTAATTCTGACTTTATTATTTTTGAGTTTCCTCCTCTCCCAAACTGCAAAATGCACTAATATTAAGTTAAATTTTGTCCTCATTGACTTTTAGTACTTTCTGTCCCAGAGTATCCTTTATTGCAGAGAATGAGAAAGAGTTTCCACCGTTGCCCAGAATTAAAGTCTATGGTATCTGAAAAATAAATGTTTTATAGAGTTGTTATAGTACAGTGCATCTGTATTTAGTGTAGTACTCTATGATGTATCTCTTGGTATTAGTATTTTTAAGTTACTTAAAGTAAAATAAAATTCTCCTACTCCTCAAATACTCCATTACAGTTGACAACTCAGAAAGATGTGCCATGTTTTTGTAACTCCGAGCACCTCATCACCCCACCGTAGCTTGTCTACCAGCTTAACATGAGTCAGGCCTTACACATGTATATTCCTAGCTCATTTGCCCAGTTTCTATTTCTGACTTGTTCTGTCTCCTTGTGCCCGCTGGAGAACTTTATATTAATTGTGAGCTTCCTAATACCAATGAGAGGAGCTTTGGAAAATTACAGCAACTTCATAAAATTAAAGAGCACCGGTCTCAGAGTTACAGCGGTACTTCTCAGATGTTAGTGTTCAGAAGTCAATGCTAGAGAGCTTGTTAAAACACAGATTCCTGAGCCTTTCGGATAATTCGATTTCACAGCTTTGACTGACATTTCCAGCAAGCTGCCCGCTGTGGTGGCCAGGCCCTTGGTCCTCAGGTCCCACTCGGGAAGCTGTCAGGAGATCTCCGTTGCCATTGCTTGGCTGTGGGACTTCCGCAAGTCTTCCAACCTGACTGCTTCCGTCTCGTCATTAGTAAAATGAGATGATTGTATCGCAGGGTATCTGAAGTCTGTTTCTCGTTTTAGTATTTGAATCAAATCACAAGCTTTTGAGTCCAGCAAAGCTATTTTAAAAGTTTTTAGCTATAAAGAGGTTTTTATTCTCATGTGGCACCAAGTCTCCTACTGTTGTATGAAGTCTTTCATATTAGTCATTGCTTTTCCCTGACAGAATTTTAGAATCTAATTAATAAAGTTTTTTATCACCTGGGCCTACATTTTATAATTCCTTTTGATATTTCGGCTTTCTAAACTGTGCGGTATTTCACAGTATGAACGAGGTGAGGAGGAGGAGCGTTTGAAACAGCTCTTTGCAGTTGCTTCACCCTAAATGCGTTCTCTTTCATGGTTCTTTTCTCCAAATTTTCCACACCCAGGATGGTACCTTGTTTGATGGTCGGCCAATAGAGTCTCTGTCCCTGATAGACGCCGTAATGCCTGATGTAGTACAGACGAGACAGCAAGCTTACAGGGATAAGCTCGCACAGCAGCAAGCCGCAGCTGCTGCCGCGTCCACAGCCGCCACAAACCAGCAGGGGTCTGCAAAAAATGGAGAAAACACAGCAAACGGGGAGGAGAACGGAGCACATACTATAGCAAGTGAGCTGAAAGAAGAATTTCTAAAAATGCCTTTGCAGAAAAAGTATTTTGCTTTATGTGGATGTCTCCTCTTCCAGACTGAAGTAACATCATCTGTTTCATTTATGCCAACTTGTTTCGCTAACTTGTATCACAATTTAGATTTTTATTCCTGAAGCTCCAATTTACTTTCATGGATTTTATTTTCTTCCCTAAACATTTAGAAACCATTTTCTACTGTTAGGTAAATTTTATTATTTGCATGTGATTTCTAAAGAAAATTTGTAATACTAGTCATTAACACAGTAGAGCTCTGACATGAGCTAGGAAGGCAACTCTCATGTTACATGAATGATACCAGCAACCCCTACTGGCAGAAACTCAGAACGGTGTTGACACGGATTATATTTAATTCAGATCATTTTATCATTTTAGCCTTGTTTGTCCCTAACCTTCTTGCAGTCTTTCTCACCGCCTCCCCACCACCCAAACACATGTACATCTTTTAAAAATAGTAGTGTCATACTTAACTAAAGATGGGAATTTATTTCTCATGTACAATTATTTTCACCATTATCCGACAGTTTTAAAAAGGAAAAGTTATACTATATATTATATGGGAGGTATTTGCTGGTTAATAATTACCCCCCCCCATGTTGTAATATTACCTAACTGGCATTTTCTACTTGTTTCTCATGACACAGATAATCATACTGATATGATGGAAGTGGATGGGGATGTTGAAATCCCTCCTAATAAAGCAGTTGTGTTACGGGGCCATGAATCTGAAGTTTTCATCTGTGCCTGGAACCCCGTTAGTGATCTCTTGGCATCGGGGTATGTTTCTCAAAGTGAAACTAGAGTGTGTTTTTAAAAATGTCATACTGATCTATTACACATTTTATGAAAGCAGTACTTACATTTTCAGATTTTTGCTGCTTTGTGGTCCTTTTGCCTCTGTCTTTATTTCTTCATAACCTAATCTTAGAAATTATTTTTTTTAAGATTTATTTATTTTAGAGAGAAAGAGCAAGCACAAGTGGAAGGGGGAAGGGCAGAGGGATAGTGGGGAAATCTCAAGCAGATGCCATGCTGAGCATGGAGCCTGACACAGGGCTTGGTCTCAGGACCCATGAGATTGTGACCTGAGCCGAAACCAAGAGTTGGTCGCTTAACCGACTACGCCATCCGGGTGCCCCCATAATCTTGGAAGTTTTAAGTAGACGTACTTCTTCAGAGGCTCCCAGGGCCCCCAAAATGGAGACTAAGGAAAATATTATAAATGGAGATCCCTGAGAGTCTAGTTTTTATTTGCCTTATTAATAGTAGTATATAAATATGTTGCTTTGATTCTGGGATACTTGAGAATATCATGAGAATTTAAAATATGTTGCATACTTTATAGGTCTGGAGACTCAACAGCAAGAATATGGAATCTTAGTGAAAATAGCACTAGTGGCTCCACACAGTTAGTACTTAGACATTGTATACGAGAAGGAGGGCAAGATGTCCCAAGCAACAAGGATGTGACATCCCTAGATTGGAATGTGAGTATCACTGTATTATCCATGGGGAATGTAGTTCCTAATCTGTGTCACTTCTCTGAACCTCAGACTAATAGCAGGGTTTGTCCATTTGTTGAGATGCTTTTGAATTACACTAATAAGAACAACAAACTAGGACTCACATTCTCAAATGTGGTGTTAAAAACAGACTGGCCCTTCAGCAGTTGAACCTTTGTCCAGCTGGTGGTTGCCCACTTTGTGCTTTGTCTTCCTCAAATGTCAAGTACGAGTGTGATAATGGTACCTGCATAAATGAGGTGATAGATGAAAATCAACAACAGGCACATACTAAGTCCTTTGCTGGGGGGTAGGAGAAATCTCCATAATAAAAGCATGTTTTTGTTTTTCTTATTTTGTATGGACTGATGAGAACTTCACTGCTGACTGCCTTTTAGGGACCATTAGTCTAGGTTATTTCCAAGCTCTGTTCTAGCCATAGGAATCTTGTACTTCTCTAATTTTATGTGTCATCCCACATGTTCCAGAGATGACTTCACTGCTCTGACTTACCAGAAAGTGTCAGCTCCTCATTCATAAAAACTTCACCCTTTTGGTTTCAAGCATATGATACGCAGCTTAGTTTGTTTCCATTCCCATGATTAATTTGTGGAAAATTAGCATTTTTAAAGCTCTTACAGCTTTTCTTTTATTCTGTTGCCTTTTTCCTTCCTCGTGACTTTGTATTCATTTTTCACCTGTTCTGTCAAGTGTAAGAAGTGTCTTAGCCAATTTCAGCATTCTCAAGCATTCCATGGGGTTCACCATTCTTTCCTCAGCAAATGAGCAGTCTTTCCTCCTCTGGCCTCTGTTCAACAACTTCTGTGCAGCTTTCCAAAGGGCCTTCCAGACCTCATTCCAGTGAATGAAATCTGTCTTTAAAAATGATATCTCTAGCTAAATTTCTCAGTGTCTGTGAAATTCTTCCAAAACAAATAGGTAGGATTTTTTTTAAGTGTTCCCTTATAGTGTTTTTAAGTGTTCCCTAAATTTCCAGCAACGTATTCACTCTTCCCTTCCTATGAGGATGACAATTACAAAAATGAGAAACGGGTTTATATTGCTTGGTTATAGAGTTAGGACTAAGAATTATCTTCTCAATGGGACCTTATATATCTTAAGTCAAAGGGCTTATCACCTTGATATGCTATTTGGTTGAGAGACCATATGTTAATGAAATGAAATTTACAGGTTACACTAAGAAGGATGGTTAATAAATGCTTGTTGAGCTTTGTGATTCTCAGCTGCAGGTTACCATTTTTAGAAGTGTGGACTTTTCAAACATATATTGTTCACTATGAACTTGAGTCTTCCCCCTTGATTAATGATTCTTTTCCATGGCTAAAGGAAGAGCCTATGAGATAACTGATCTTTAAAGTATTCTTTTCGTACTGTGGTGGTCCATGAACTAAGACATTTGGGGTCAATAGTTTAAAGAAATCTTTCCATTGTGCAGAGTCTGGAAATTAGCTCTTGCAGTTGGTTTCAACATTGACTCCTTCTTTCTCAGATAGAACCAGATTCTGTCAGGACTGAGTCTACTACCCCTAGTACCAGCATCTATTTTTCACTTACCTGCATAGCTAAATGGCTGGGGAGGTTTGAAAGGGGGCAATCTTGTTTTCAATTCTCTTTACAAAAAGCATCACAAAAAGCACTGAGTAAGGCAGGATTTCATTCTCTGTCTTCAGTAGTATTTACTAATCCCAGCAATAGTTTCTTTAATGCACTCTGTAACTTATACTTCCATAGATGTGTCCTTCGGTTGTACCATTCATTAAGGCCAGGCACAACAAGGGAGTATAAGATTAGAGAAATTGGTATGGATTTCTCCTAGTAGTAAAGAAGTTCCCGGCAGTGGTACTCACTTCATTAACTATAAAGTCAGCCTACATGCTTTTCTAACTTTTTTTTTAATTGGTAAGGATTTCATATTGAGAAGGAATTAACAAAGGAATGAAACATTCAATGATATTTAAGTATCTGATCATCTGAAATGGCAGTATTGTTTGGCTCACAATACAAGCTTCATTGAGACAGTAAAAGATTTAGAGGGAGGACTATATAAAATCTTATAATCATAACAAGATGTTTTACCCAGTTTTACTTTTTATTCTTTTAAATCATTATAAGATTATGATTTTACTGTCCTTCCTAGTCGACACCCCTACTCCCATCTTGAGTCATGTGCATCTATGACAATACTAACACGTGTATAAGGGGTGGTGTTGGTCCTGCTCCAGAGTAGTTCCTGCCGCTCTTGAGATTGGGGTCTAAGGCTCCCACGCTGCCTTATACTGAGCTTCGTAGCAGGGAAGCGGGTTTTGTAGGTCTTTGGTACCATTCCCAAATTTTGAGGCAGAGACTGTCCAGATCTGCTCTTCCTAGGGTTTAAACATGAAATAGTCAAATAACAAATGTCCTTTCTGGATTATATAATTGAAGGAAGTGTGTTTCTCTGACAGAGTGAAGGTACACTTCTAGCAACTGGTTCATACGATGGATTTGCCAGAATATGGACTAAAGATGGTAAACGAAGCATTTTTCTTTTTATATGTTGTTGTTGATGTAAGTTACAAAGCTTGAAGTCATTGTAACGTTTTTCTTTTTGGGTCTTAGGTAACCTTGCTAGCACCTTGGGGCAGCATAAAGGCCCTATATTTGCACTGAAGTGGAATAAGAAAGGAAATTTCATCCTAAGTGCTGGGGTAGACAAGGTAAAAGAACATTAAACAAAGTTTTATAAAGATTAGGGTGTTGCAGAGTATAACTGAAAGTAATGTTTTCTCCTCCTGCTCATATAAACAATAAAACATTTATATATGGGAAATTCAGGTATTGAATTCATGATGATAATGGAAATGCTCTTAGATTTTCTGTCAGCTCCTTCCTGAGTTTACTCATCAGAATGTTATTTATCTTTTATCTTTGTGACCATTCATCTTTGCTCAAATAATGGATGTCATACCTCCCATACTCTACTTCTTTTCCCTAGTTTCTAGTTTACCTCAGCCATGAAAATGGCTCGAGAGTGATTCCTTGAGAGATCTTAGAGCAGGTCTGTTGGCTGAACTCTTGGTGCTTAATTGAAAATGTGAGAAATGGGGCTCCTGGCCTTTGGCTCAGGTCATGATCCTGGAGTCCTGGGATCAAGCCCCATGCAGGCTCCCTGCTCGGCGGGAAGCCTGCTTCTCCCTCTTTCACTTCCCCTGCTTCTGTTCCCTTTTTAGCTGTGCTTCTCTCTGTCAAATAAATAAATAAAATCTTAAAGAAAAAGAAAAGAAAATGTGAAAAATGCAGGGTCCTTGCAGCTTTTTCCACCTAACTAGACCAGGAAATATGGATAGGTTGAAAATATGTCCTTCTTGTTTTTTTGTTTTCTTAGGTCATCCCTCTACCATACCTCCCTGAGTGAATACAGGTTTAAGATGATCGTAATTCAGGAAAGCATATGCTCATACTCTTGTTATCTGAGTCAATTGTCAAAAATGAAAGTAGAGAGGAAAAAGAAGGAAGAAAAATAAAGGAGGCCAGGAATAGGAGGGAAAAGTCCTATTAATAACCACTGCCACTCTATAATACTTTATATCCCCAAAGTTACAAAAAACTAGTGATGGGTGTTTAAAGGAATTGTGAATATATCCATGCAGATTTATGGGTCATACTTGGATGTAATGTACAAGACATTGTTTTAAATATTGTCAAAATTCAAGCTGTCTGTATGTGTAACTGTGAGCTTTAAAAATCTTAATATTGAAAATTGGTTGAAATTTATTAACCAAAAATTTGCCTCCCAATAGTTAAAGAGCTTTAAAAAAATTTACATGAAATACATTATTGCAATTGAGTTTCTTAAGCAATGTAATATGTCTCGTGTTTTGTAGACAACTAATAGTTACTTGAAGGAAGTTGACAGATGAAAAATCACCAGGGGAAAAAAGCAACTACTTAATAGTCATTTTCCCCCTAAGAATGAAGTATACCCTCATTGTACTGTTGGGGATAAAGTAAATGTTTAAAGTTAAATTCACTCTGACATTTCCTATTGCTTTAGCCTAGTTACACATCTAATTTATGCATCTATGATGAGCTTCTTTTAACCTCATAATTTATTTCCTTTTCTTTTCAATCTCAGACTACGATTATTTGGGATGCACATACTGGTGAAGCCAAGCAACAGTTTCCCTTTCATTCAGGTAAATCTTCACAACTTACATGAGAACTGGCGCTTTCTTCTATTTTTCTAAATAAAGTTTTAGAAACATATAATTCATCTAAAATTTTGAAATATCAAATATCAGTCTTGTTACTAGTCCTTTGAGGAGTTGATGTTCCATTACTTTCAGATTCTTAATTGTCAGGGGATCATCAGACGTTTTCTGTGAAATGTACCATTAAAAAATTATTTGCAGCCTAGTGCAATTAGGTTGGTATTATCTAATGGTAGGAACATAAATCCTTGAATCAGGAGGTCTAAGTTTGAATGGCAATTCCACCCCACTTAACAAGCTTTAAGATGGAGCAAGTCATTTAATCTTCCTGAGCCTTATTTTCTCTATCTATAAATGAGGGATAATAATTATACCTGTTTGTTATGAGGATAAAACTAAATAGTGTAGGTATGGAAATACTGAATAAATTTTATAAACTCATACAAATTTAGGTGGTGGTGTTTCTCATTTTGGACTCCTGTTTCTAAATCAGTCCTCCTTTGTACATGAAATTAAAAAATAGGCTTGCCCAGCATTATTGGAACTTTGGTGCTTTAAATGGGTTAGTCTTTTAAAAAAAATAATTTGATACTTAAATACAATAATTTTGCCCCTCTCCCAATAGTATGCTCTGTGTTATAGAGCCATGCATGCACCAGGGTATACAACCTGATGAATAGAGACAGCTGGATTTTAGTACCTGCTCTCTCTTTATGCCATAGTCCGGGAGTTTTCCTGATGATAATTATTAAACTAGAAGAAGATGCCTAATAACTACGGGTGACCCTTGAATAACACAAGTTTGAACTGTGCAGGTCCACTTACGTATGTGGGGTTTCTGTTCTTTTCTTTTTTCCCAATAAGTACAACTGCTGTACTGTAAATTTATTTTCTTTTTTATTATTTTCTGTAGTTTTACTATATGAATACAGTATAAAATTCATATAAAATACAAAATATGTGTTAATTGACTGTTTCTGTTCATGGTAAGGCTTCCAGTCAATAATAAGCTATTAGTAGTTAAGTTTTGGGAGGAATCAGAAGTTCACTGCGGATTCTGAGCTGCATGTGGAAGTGCCCTAACCCTTGTGCTGCTCAAGAGGCAGCCAAGTTGGAGCAGTAGGACTACCTGATTTCACCGCTTCTTTAAAGCTTCTGTTACAGTTGGGAAGAGCTTTGATTTCAAGGCTGACGAAATTTAACTGGTTATTTTCAAATTATTAGTAATATCCTTTTCACACATAGCCAATGGCACAGCATCACCTTTAAAACTGAAATGGCTTCTGACATTCTGGCTTCTTATCTTTTTCTATTAAGTGAGATTAAACAAGCCAAATAAGATGCAAAGTGGCCACTGTGTAGTATCTGGGTAACATAATTGTGCAGGCATCATGTTAAACAGTTCCACTTGAGTAAAGCTTATCACATTCATGGGTATTCACACATCAGTTTTTGTTTACTTGGTTTACTTCCACCTTTGTCTCTAGTCCTTACCCAGATAGATTTCTCTTAGACCACAGAGTTTCTCTTGACTGCCAGGAGTAATGCAAATTCGAAACAAGTTAAGTGTTTGGTACTGTTACTAGCGACTGTATAAGCCCACCTTTGTGTTAGAGATGGTGCTCTTTGTGTACATGATCCCATTTAGTCCTGACTACAGCTTGATGAGGTCAGTGATACTGAAGACATGTTACAAGTAAATAAGCTTTTTACCCAGAATATTCTTCCTTGCCATGCTCTTTGTTTAAAAAAAAAAAAAAAAAAAAAAGCCAAAGGTATAATTGAGGTATATTTGTCATAAAATGGGCTATACATATTTAAGTTATTGCTTGGTGTCTACTATCTTGAATTGTTACCTCATATATTTTGTAAGTTTTCTGGTTGTTTTGGGCAAGAGGTAAATTTGGTTCCTATTACTCCATCTTGACCAGAAATGGAAGTCTATCATGCTTTTTAAATTACCATATTTTAATTGTGTTAAACTGTCTCCCATATACACTCTTGCATAAAGTTTAAATCTGATTATAGATGAGTTACAATAAGTGGCTATTTCATACCCATTAGTATGGCTAGAAGAAGTGATAATGTGAGGATTTGGAGATATTAAGCCCCTTATACTTCACTAGTAGGTTTGTAAAGTGGTGCAGTCACCGTGGGAAACGGTAGGCCAGTTCTCAAGAAGCTAAACATAGAATTACCGTATTATGATCCAGCAGTTCTACACTAAGCTATATATCCAAAAGACATGAAAGCAAGGACTTGAACAGATTCTTGTCATTGTTCATAGCAGCATTATTCACAGTAGCCAAAAGAGGGAAATAGCCCAGTGTCTATCAACAGACAAATGGATAAACAAAATGTAGTCTACACGTACAATGGATTATTACTCAGCCATGAAGAGGAATGAAATTCTGACACATGCTGTAACATTAGTGAACCTTACATGCATTATGCTAAATGAAATAAAGCAGACACAAAGGGACAAATAGTACGATTTTAGTTATTAACTATCTACAACAGGCACATTCATAGAGACAAAGATTAGAGGTTCTCAGGAGTGGGGGAGGGGGAAATATTGCTTAGTGGCTACAGGGCTTCTGTTTCGGGTGATGATAAAGTATGAAAATAGTGATGGTTGCACAGCCTTGTGAACATAATATCACTGATTATACACTTACTGATAAAATGATATTTTAGCTTATATATGACTACAATATTTAAAAATTTATAATAAAATATGCCCAAACCCATTCAGTAGTACAGTTTAAATGGATGAATTTTATGGTATGCAGTTTATATTTCAATAAAACTGTTCCTAAAAAATGCAGATGAGTAATGTCTTTCCTTCTTTACTATATAGGGTCAGTTCATTTGTTACTTTTTTAAGTTATGAAGGGTGGAGGGGTAACAAAAATATATCAGGGGTGCCTGGGTGGCTCAGCGGTTAAGCCTCTGCCTGCAGCCCAGGTCATGGTCACAGAGTCCTGGGATCGAGCCCCGCTTCTGGCTGCCTGCTCACATTGGGCTGCCTGCTTGGCGGGAAGCCTTCTTTTCTCTCTCTCCCGCTGCTTGTGTTCCCTCTCTGGCTGTGTTTCTCTCTGTCAAATAAATAAAATCTTAAAATATATATATCAAAAACTGCAGGACACAAAAATTTTGATCTTAGCTCCAAGATTTTAAAAAATATGTAACCCTAGACAAATTAACTTTTCCTAGTCTCTCATCATGTATGAGATCAGTAATAATGGACACACCTCTCACATATCACTTACATAAAAATGCCTTTTGTTGTGAGATGTATTTTTCTTTCTTTTCTTTTTTTTTTAAGTTTATTAAGTAATCTCTGCACCCATCACGGGGCTTGAACCCAGCATCCTAGGGTCAAGAACAGTTGTTCTGAACCAGCCAGGCACCCCATAAAAATGTATTTCTTTCCTAAAGAATTTACATCACCTGGACTCCTTTTATTTTAGGAGCAGACAAAAGGGAGGTAGGTAGGTGTTCTTAGATTATACCAGTTTTGTAACCGTTGTATTTTATGAGCCAGGTGTATCACAGAGCATGAATCATACAACTCATGTTGCAGCATTCCCCAACTTCCCCCAGGTAGCTTTATGTGGTCATACAATTTTTGTTTTGTTCTGAACCTAATGATATATTTGTTTGAATGCCACTTATTTTCTCAGCCTCCCATCTCATATTTTGCAGAACAGCTCTGCATCAAATTAACATCCTGATACATCGTAACAGATTCTTGGCGTTCTTCATAGCATTTTATTATACTTTTGTTTTCTAAAAAGTTTATTAGATTTTTCAGGCTTTTTTCCTCCCACCACTTAACACTAGAACCAGTTATTTATCAAAGAAACATTTTGTTAAAATTATTTTTGAAATGATATCTTATGCAATAGTATTTAATGTCAAAATGAAAATGTAGTGGGTATTGAGTTAGATTCCAGGCACGAAAACAGAATCTAAATGAAGAAGGGGGATTTAGTACAAGGAAGTAGTTGCAGAGGTGTTAGAAAAGTGAAAACCAGATGACTGTGAGTTAACCCGGAGTGTAACAACTGCAGAAAACCTAAGACTAGGCGGCGCCTGGGTGGGCTCAGTTGGTTAAGCGACTGCCTTCGGCTCAGGTCATGATCTTGGAGACCCGGGATCACTTCGGGCTCCCAGTTCGGCGGGAAGCCTGCTTCTCCCTCTCTCACTCCCCCTGCTTGCGTTCCCTCTCTGGCTGTGTTTCTCTCTGTCAAATAAATAAAATCTTTAAAAAAAAAAGAGAGAGAAAAGAAAAGAAAACCTAAGACTATAGAGAAGGCAGAGTCCAGCTGTGCAGTGGGAGTTAGAACTGGAGAAACAAGGCTGCCTGGCAAGAACAGGCACCTTGGAGGAACCATTACCCCTGCCAGACACTCAGCCTTGAAAGAGAGATGAGAGCGAAATTGCCTGTCTTCTTTGTTTCTCTAGACCTTGGGAGACAATGTCTCCCACAGTGTGAATCCATCCGAAAACCAGTAGGCACAGGAGCCTGGGATCTGCCATTTGCAAGAGTGCACCCACTGTGTGTAGAGTGTGTCAGAACAGGGTGGTAAGGAATGGCCCTGAGAGCAACAGGTGGTGAACAGGATTCTACGATGACGCGATGTGTGCAGACAGCAGTAGCGTTCGTGCATAGTACTCTCCAAAGCTGGCCTGTATTTTTGTCTACTGGCTGATTTAAGTTGGATTCTTCCAGAAGCAGCCCTTGAGACAAGCGTTTGAGTGATGTGATCTATTAAGGAAGCACTCACAGGAGAAAAATGAGGAATTGTAGGGATCAAGAGGGGGAAGAGGGCCCTACCTCAGCCTGATCTAGGCAGGGCTTTGGAGTGTTATTACATATTGAAGTTTTTCTCATCTTGAATCACATGCTAGATTTTTTAATCTCTCCATTCCCCCCCGCCAAACCCAACTACATATCACCAGCGATTGGGTACTAGCCATTTTGGAGGGTGGTGGGGGGTGGTGTTGGAGGCAGCAGCAGAACAAGGCAGTTCTCTGAAGAAGTTTACCACGGGAGCCCTTAGCACCAGAACACTCAGAAACTGGGAGTCAGACACAGGTAGAGCAGTCTGCAAAGGAGGGAGAGCACAGACACCTCACGACGGTCGTAGAATACAATCTGCTCTTCACTCTGCTCGTTTGACTTATTAGTCTAACAGTGCTCAGAATACCTATTTATAATATTCTCAGTGTAAAAAATAGCAGTTACTATTATGCACAGATACATAATGATGAGGAGGTGCATTTGTTTTCTCTTTCCCATAGATGCAAGCTCTGACCTAACTTTATTAAATGCTTTGTATCTCTAATGGAATATAGAGCTTCACTTTACCTGTTTTCCTTCTTGTCTGTGTTTGCTCTGAATGGTAAACTTGTTCTGTAAATGGCAGAACATAACATTTTTAGGCTTTATAAGTTGTAGATTCTCTGTTGGAGCCAGTCTGGTCTGCTCTTGTAGTGCAAAGCAGCCATGATAATATGTAACTGAATAAACTTGTCTAGGTTTTAATAAAATTTTATTGTAAGGACACTAAAATCTGAGTTTTGTATGACGTTCACATTCATGGTTCTTCTTCTGATTATATGTCATCTTTTGATCTTCACCCCCAGCTATAAATGAAAGGTAAAAACTTCTCTTGGCGGGCGCCTGGGTGGCTCAATGGATTAAAGCCTCTGCCTTTGGCTCAGGTCATGATCTCAGGGTCCTGGGATCGAGTCCCACATCAGGCTCTCTGCTTAGCCTGAGCCTGCTTCCTCCTCTCTGCCTGCCTCTCTGCCTACCTGTGATCTCTCTCTCTCTGTCAAATAAATAAATAAAACCTTTAAAAAGAAAAACAAAAAAAACTTCTCTTGGTTAATGGGCCATAGTGTCCACACTGCTCTAAATCCATTGTTTTTTGTGTGCTCCTATTGCTTAACCCAATTACTGCTATCATTATGTTAATCTGCATTACTAATTATAGAGAGCCTTTGCACCTTGCAGCAAGGGGAAATGAAAGAATCTCTAATCATATCAGAGCTAAAATAACTATTAATAGCCAGCCAGCTTTTGGGTATCTGTTTTAAGTTCAGTGACATAAGTTTTAAGAGGTATTTGACCAGAATCACTTAGAGGAAAATGTATTTGCGATCATATGCAATATTACCAAGTTGTGTGGATTGGAAATTATTCAGCGTAACATTTGTCTAAGTTGTGATTTATAAAGTCTGTTTCACACACATCATCTCACTTGATCTTCACAGTATCCTTATATATTAAGCTTAAAGGTTTTATCCTTTTTATTTAGATGAGAAAAATAGCATGAAAGGTTAAATGACTTGCTTGGGGCCCGATGGTTAGGGGGTAGCAAAACCAAGCCTCCTTGTCCATTGAACACTCAAGAGAATTTTAGAAATAAAGGGAAGTATAACATCACCTTTAAAGCTTTTACAAATGCGATACCAAGAATCCAGTGCTAGTAATTTGTAGAGCAAGCTCTCAGGAACCCTGATCTCCTGTATTACTCTCTGTTAGGCTGTGTCTCACATAGAGACAACTGAACTGAAATTTAATATTTGTCATATTTGGATTCCATCATTTTTAAAGATTCTGTTACTGACTTAAAAATTAACAAAGAAAATGCTTAAGTTCCTATTAGCATACTTAATGTCCAAGTGTGGTTTAAAACTAAAGGTCCTTGATTTCAGTGCATGTGGAATGAATGCAAACCTGCCTTTCTCCTTTTCAGCACCAGCACTGGATGTTGATTGGCAGAGCAACAACACCTTCGCTTCTTGTAGTACAGATATGTGCATTCATGTCTGTAAATTAGGACAAGACAGACCTATTAAAACATTCCAGGGACACACGGTGAGTAGCATTCCCCCACCAAAGTGATTATGATGAATAAGTAGTAGTATAGGGTGGTTTGAAGTATGTATGTTTAATATCCAAAGAGCAGTCTGGCCTATAAAATGAAAATGTGAATATTTCCTGTTATTTTTAGAATGAAGTAAATGCTATCAAATGGGACCCAACTGGCAATCTTCTGGCCTCCTGTTCTGATGACATGACTTTGAAGGTAATTCGAATAGTGGGGAGATATGCAGTCTTGAAAGAATGGCTGCTCTGGCCATTTTTAGATTATTTAGAATGTCTGTCTTAGAGTTCATTGAATGCTTAAACTTGGGTCAGGATTTACTCTACTTTTTAAGAGTCAGTCATTGTTTTTTATATTTTATTTTGTGAAGTATTTCAGTGTTTAAGCATCACAAATAAATTCTATTTAAAAATAAATAAGAGTGTTTGATAGAAATTGTGGTGCTAAAAAAACTGCCGTCTTCAGTTGTCTCCACTTGATATACTGGTGCAGTCAAGATTTATATAAGGCACATGTAAAAATTTGACTAAAAAATAACAGATCTGTGTAGCATTTGTGGATTTTGCTGAAATTCTGTGAATTGTATAAATTGGATTTTGTGGTGTGAATGTGTATCATCCGTGCTGGGAAGCTGATCTATAGCAGAGAATTGCTTAGCTGGTGAACGAGCCTCGTTGATATGCCAACATCAGCAGCTCAACATGGATTTATGTTTTTCTTGTCAGTGTAACTAAAAGCAAAACTAACACTTTGCACATCACATTTGGAGGAAAAAAGCATTTTGAGATAAAGAAAAACCTAATACTAATTTCTAATATTAATGAAGCTTTGAGCCCTTTCCTGAAACATGGTAACTCTCCTGAAAATAATTTTACCCTTGACTGTGCGATGTCACAGGCTGCAGATGTGGTGGTCCTTACAGGTGGAGGAATCATGAGGGAAAACTGCTTTTTCTCCTATGAACAGACTAAACATAACCTCGTAACCTTGGTTTGTTTTTTTCCTTGAATACCTGCTGTGTTTTAGTTATATAGCTTTCTCAAGCCTGGGCTCCCTTGCAAACATTGCAAGAAGGCTTTTCTTAATGCTTTTGTCTCTGAGTTTACTTTGCATGCACGTGCATTACAGTCATAAAATGAAAACTTTTTGAAACAAGAGTATGGTACATACGTGGAAATGAGAGAAGGCCCGTGGCCAGAGAGTCTATTGAGTTGCAGTTAGATAAGTTTGAACTAGGAAGTGTTAGCTTTTTGTCCAGCAGTAATCAAAGGTTAGAGTTTCAAAGCAGAAACGAGATGGGTTGGTAAGATAGTGTGTAGTGGAGCCAAATTCTGAGAAAAAGGAACATGAGTCAGAAAGTGTTGCAATAACCCAACAGTGATTTGAGCCATGCAGGTGGAGGTGCTAGGTGGGTCTGATGCCCTGAGAAGAACTCTACCCTTGGCATAAACATTTGGGACTTCTCTGCAGGTAGGTGACCATTCAAAGCCTCAGACTTGGATGAAGCTGTGTAGGGAGAGGGGACAGAGTAAGAAAAGAAGGGAACCTTAGAAATAAAAAGTCTTAAGAAACTCCCACCAATTACCAGCTCAAGAATGAGCTACCAAAAGGAAACTTGAGAAGGAATGACCCAAATGGAAAGAGAGTGCTCCAGAAGAATGTTTCAAGGGAGGTGATGCTATTGAAAGGTCAAATGAAATAAGTTTTGACACTATTTTGGGGGCTTATTTATACTTGGAGTTATAAATGTCTAGGATCCAAAAACATTATGGGTTTGCTTCATTATCTCTTACTGGTACACTGCAGTCATGTGAAATACACCTGACTTTTTTGGGGGGGTGGGTTGTTGTTGGCAGTGGGGTTTTGATGTGTGTTTGTGTGTGGCAAGATTTACTCTCATGTCTTTATTGAATGATTTTGCCATAAATATTCCCAGTGTCTGTTTCTCTTAATTTTTGCTCAGTAATGATACGAATTTTAAACGTCTATACACATTTTCAACTCAAGCAAGGATAATTATTCTCTACTCATCATTTTAACTTTAATTATTGCTTTTTTTTTCATAGTTCTGTATCAGTTGTTTTCTAAACCTCTATTGTAAGAAGACAGAACTTTTTTTATCAGATTTTTAAGTATACAGCACAGTATTGTTTTTTATGGGCATGATATTATAGACCTACAGAGCTGAAATTTTACACATGTCCATTAGCTGGTCCCCCAAGCCTCTTCCCTTCAGCCTCTGGTAGCTGCCATTCTTTCCTTGGCGTCTGTGAGTTTGACTCTTCTAGATTCTTCATATAAATGGAACCATGAGTATTTGTCCTTAATATTCATCCATTTGCATAGTTCAGGAGTTCCTTTTTTTTTTATAAGGCTAAATGATAAATACTCCATTTTATGTAATACCACATTTTCTTTATCCATTCACCCATTTATGGACCCTTGGGTTGTTTCCATATCCTAACTTTTGTAACTAATGCTACAGTGAACAGGGAGTGCAAATATATATTTATTTAAGACCCTGATTTCAGTTCTTTTGGATAAATACACAGAGGTGGGATTGCTGGATAATACAGTAGTTCTGTGTTTATGTTTTTGAGTTTTTCATACTGTTTTTCACAGCGGCTATCATTTGTACTCCCACCAACAGTGTGCAAGTGCTCTAATTTCTCCACATCCTCAACATTTATTGTCTTTTTTATTTTATAATATCTATCCTAGTAGTTTTGAAATGATACCTCATCATGGTTTTGATTGGCATTTCCCTTATGGCTAGTGACATTGAGCGTCTTTTCATATATACCTATTGGCCATTTGTATATCTTCTTGGAAGAAAGGTCTGTTTGAGTCATTTGCCCATTTTTAAATGGGATAGTTAGGGTTTTTGCTAGTGAGTTATAGGAATTCCTCATGTATTTTCAAAATTAACCCTTTATTTATATAGAGAAATATGGTTTGCATATGTTTTCTCTCATTCTGTCAGTTGCCTCTCTATTGTTCCCTTTATTGTGCAGGAGCTTTTTAATTTTATATAGTCCTATTTGACTTTTTGGTTTTGTTTTGTTGCCTGTGCTTTAGTGTCATACAGGAATATATTACTTGCAAATTGTTTATCTGTTTTCCCTTCCCTGTTACAAAATATTTTCTGATTCTAAATCCTTAGAGACATTTATGATCTATATCTTTTATTTAAGGGACCGTGTTAAAACTAATGCCTTTAAACATTTTAGGATCCTTACCCAAGGGACTTGGTAAATGTTGAAGTTTGTACCATCTGAAGTTCTCAAAGCTTATCTTACAACTACAGCTAGTTCAATCTTGAAGCCTCCGAATAGTGAACATTTGGGAAGGATTTAAAGCTAATTTTTTGTCATTTTTTAAAAGAGATACATAATAAATATATTCTACATTTTAATTTCTTTGCAAATACTCCCTTGATCTCTAATCATCATTCTGGTTATACTGCTTACATTTTAGATGGGCACAATAGTATTTTAAATGTATCTTTTGTATGGGAAAATATAATTACATACATTTTTCTTTTTTGCTCAGATATGGAGTATGAAACAAGACAATTGTGTCCATGATTTGCAAGCACATAATAAAGAAATTTATACTATCAAATGGAGTCCAACAGGGCCAGGGACAAATAATCCAAATGCCAACCTTATGTTAGCAAGGTAATATTTATGTTTTACTCTTCCTTTTATGAGTCTTCCATACAAAAAGCTTTCTAATAAATATGACAGAGTTAGGAAAGATGCCATGAAATGGGAATGTATCCTTCAAAAATGTTTTTTTGATGAGAACATTTAAACTCGGAGTTTTATTCTTATTTCAGGGCATAATGGAATTTTATATCAAGTTATCCAATATTTACTGATGATATCAAATATTAATTAAAACTCAAGTAATTGAGGCATCGTACAATGAAGTTTCTTAACATTAAAAAAATAAAATTGAAAATACAGTCAGTACATTGTTCAAAACCATGATCAGTCATTATAGAAGAATTCTGTAATGAGCTAAGGAATATAGTGAAGTTAGCTCATTTTGTTTTTCAATTCGGGGACTTGGAGATACCCTTAAGCTGCCTTTTCTTCTCTACAGTTTTACTTCCAGATCACTTGCTTCCTAACAGCCCAATCTGTGTCTCATAAGGAACTTATGGCTGGCTACTAGAAATAGCTGAATATCATCAACTGGGGATGGGGCTTGGGAATATTCCATTACTTATAAAGTCCTTTTGTTTCCTCCTTTGTCAGTGCATCCTTCGATTCTACTGTTAGATTATGGGATGTAGACCGAGGAATTTGCATCCATACTTTGACAAAACACCAAGAGCCTGTGTACAGTGTGGCTTTCAGTCCGGATGGCAGGTACCTGGCAAGTGGTTCTTTTGACAAATGTGTGCACATCTGGAACACACAGGTATGTCTCAGTTATTAAAGCATCGTCTACGTTCATAGTTACTAAGAAGCACTCGCCTACATAAACTCTTGTCTCTCTTTTGGTTGTCATTCCTTTTATGACATTAGTTCAATCCTTTGTTTTTAAATGAGTACTTTTTTTGAATTTATAGCCAAATAAAGACTGAAGCCAACTGAAGATACATTTTCCTAATGTAGACCCGACTTTAGAAATAAATTTAGATTTTTTTTTCAAGTTTGCTGACCTAAAATGTGAGGGTTTAAGATGCATATTTATATAAATGATGTAGTTTCTTTTTCAAAAGCCTTGCCTTTGAAGAAGCTATAAATGAGCAGTTAATAAAATGTACTAAAGGACAAGATTTTATGGTTGAACATAGTAATTTATCAGGAATAAACTTAAAACTATACTACCTTTATACGGACAGTAGTATAGAGAGAGCCTCTCCTAAAAATGGAGAAAACAGCCAGTCACTTTAATTTGTTTCAGTGTTCATGCTCCACATACTGCTTCTTTCATAGCAGTCACTTGACTCCGCCACCCCATCAGTGATCACTTCTCAAGTGGCCGCAGTAGACCCATGGTCAGTTACTGTGAGCGCTTTCTCTTTGTGTAGCTGATCATCATAGTTGGCCAGACTACTTTGCATAAAAAGTTATGTGTTCAGGGGTTTCCTCCTAAACACTAAAAAGGTATACACTAGGAAGTCTTAGAGCCCCCATTTTCTTCTTGATACCCTACAAGTAACCATTTTTATTAACTTCCCTTTCATTCTTCCTGACATTTTTTGTGAATAGAAGTATTAAGATTCTGTCATTTTTATACTCTTAACTGTTTTATATTTTAATTTATATTTTTAACCTCCTTGGAATTGATTTTTATATGTATGCTCTCAGGTAGAGATCTGATTTTATTTTATTTATTTTACTTATTTAATTGACAGAAACACAGCGAGAGAGGGAACATAAGCATGGGGAGTGAGAGAGGGAGAAGCAGGCTTCCCGCCGAGCTGGGAGCCCGATGCGGGGCTCGATCCCGGGTCTCCAGGATCATGAGCTGAGCCGAAGGCAGTCACTTAACCAACTGAGCTACCCAGGCACCCCTGATTTTATATTTCTAATGGATAGCCAGTTGTCTCAACACTGCTTACTCTGCTGTCTCATAATGCCACTTCTTTTCATATACCACATACTTACTGTAGTTTATTTATAGATTCTCTTGTACTGCATTGATAAGACATTTCTATATACCTGCATCATTAGCATAGTTTTAATAACTAACTTTGTGTAGGTCCCTCCTCATTGTCTTTTTTCTCCCTTCATTAAAGTTTTATAATTTCTTTATGAAGATCTTCTTTCTTAATTTATTCTGAAGTGCCTTAGGGATGTTATTTTTAACCATGAATGACATCTTTTTAAAAATATATTCCTTTTACTTACTGCTTATTGCTTGTGTTTGGAACATTACGAATTTTGGCATGGGATTCTAACGGAGGATCCTGGTAAGCTCTTAGGGGCATTTGAGCAACTATCTATAGTGCTGAGATGTATCACTACTGTATGTCAAAAAGTATCATTTTACTTTTTTCTTTTAAGTTTGAAAATAGTAAACTACATCTAGTGAGTTTTTAACAGTCACTCTTTTGTCAAATATAAATCCAGTTATTTCCTTCCTCATTTGGATTGCCATCCATATGATATGTTACCTAAGCATTTCATAGTTCAGTTGTTGAAGTCTGGTCTGAACACACATACATACTGGCTGGAGCAGTGCTGTTAATTCATGGGTCTCCATTAATGTTGTAGCTCTAGCTTGTTGACCGTGCTCTTTTGGTTCAGTTATACAGCTTAATCTGAGCTTAGAAATTGGTAAGAAAGTTGGTTTCTTTCAACCCCAAAGCCTACTGTCCTGTAGATTTTGATTCCTATAAATCAACAGATTTTAAGATTTTGTTGGTGCCACTCCTTTCTCCTAATTAACTGTGGAAATACGCTCAAGACCTACTATTCTCACACTTTCATTAATCTTTTAAATTGTAAGAAACTTTAGGTAAGGGAAAGAAAACAGTTGAACCTTTCTGATGTGATCCGCGGTAGCAGTGCACCTGCCGTTTCAGCATTATTAACAGAGTGACTTTGAAGAGGCAAGCAAGGGAAAAGAGACTTCTGGCTTAGTCACTAAATTAGGATTGGCTGTCTGAGGAGGTATTTACAAGGTACATGTCTTGCTGCCATGTTGTTTTTAGGTAGATCTACCTCTAGTTTGACCTTTTTTAGGTTATCATAAAGCTGAGACATACTTCTCTGCTTTGTCAGGGCAGAAAACCAGAAACATATACTTTTTGTTTGTTTATTTTCCAGTTTCTCACAGCAGAGCCTCTGATCTTTTCCCTGTTTAATGACTCGATTCCTATGAGAAGAGACTATATATATATATATATATATATTTTTTTTTTTTTTTACTGAGTTTACTGACTATATTTTTTTACTGAGTTTTAATTATTCAGTAGGTAGCTGAATAATTTTGCTTTCCTTTTTGTTTTTAAATCTCTATTTTAGGGGCTTCTCAGTAAATATAGAGTAACTAACAAACTTACACTGGAACTGTCTTCACTAGTTTATTGTACTTTCTCTTTAGGATGTTTTATCAGAGAAATTCGGACTTCATTTTGTCTCTCTACATGTTAGCTAAATTTATGTGCCCTTCAACAACAACAGTTTATTTCAAGTCATATACTGAGTGTTTACTCCATTGTTAACTGTATCAAAGAGACCAAAGAGATCTTAGCTAAGAATGGTTATCAGTACTGGAGAAACTGAGGGACGCCTGAGTGGCTCATTCATTAAGCGGCAGCCTTTGGCTCAGGTCTTGATCCCGGAGTGCTGAGATCAAGCTTATAAAAAAAGAAAAAATACTGGAGAGACTGTGTGTGTGTGTGTGTGTGTGTGTGTGTGTGTGTGTGTGAGAGAGAGAGAGAGAGTGAGTGAGTTACCTCTTCAGAGCAGGCAAATGTTATTTATCATTTTATAGGAGGATCATCATCACATTTCTAGTGTTTCAAAACTTACAATTTATTTTGGAGTCAAAGCTAAATTCCATCTCTGATTGCTAGAAATAATGCCATATAATATTTACCTCAATAATTTGGATTTATAATAATATATGTTCTCATTTTTAAGAATCTGGCCTTTTTTTTTTTTTTCAATTTTTTTAGACAGGTGCTCTAGTTCACAGCTATAGGGGAACAGGTGGAATTTTTGAAGTTTGCTGGAATGCAGCAGGAGACAAAGTTGGAGCCAGTGCATCAGATGGTTCAGTAAGTATAATGAAGTGCTGCTTCCAGGGGGGGTGGGCGTGTAAGTGTAGTAAATAAATGGGGCTTATGGTGGTTGTGACTATAGAAGTCTTCTTTACAAAATACATTTTATGGCATTGATCTTTTTTACTGGAGGTTGTATGTTTTTCATGTTTATTTCATTTAAATAATATAAACAAAATATAGGCTGTTTGCCAAAAGAGAATCTTCATAACCAAGAAATAGATGGTTATTTTTAATATAAACTTTTGTTAATGAAATTGAGCATAGAAGAATACCTTGTCTTCCTTGCAGAAGAGTGTTGGTGGCCCAGGGCAGGGGGGAGTAGAGGCAGTTGAGTCCGGCATTGAGGAAGGTGTGATACTGAGAGACTTTAAGGATGAGGTTGGCCAGCTCTTTCTAGAAATACTAGTTTTGGCTTCCAAAGCTCTGAAAGCAAAGGGAAAATGGAGAGGGTATTAGCCATTAGCTGTTTTCTGAAGCTATAACCTAATATAATCTGAGGTCTCTTTCATTTAGGCCTAAAAGATAGGAAATGGTCTATCCTGAGCATATTTTTTCTATTTTTTAATTAATGGAGAGTAGATCAAAATTTTAGCCATGGTTCTTTCTCTGTAGTGTTAGACCATAGTGGTTTCATCCATCTCTTCGACGATTTGTCTGATTTCTTTTGGTTAAGTGCCCAGTGCTATGATTATTGTTGTTTTACCAGTTTCATGAACTAGGAGGTAAACATTGAACTAATGCACAGTGAAATTCTTAACATACTGCTGATTATTTTAATTTCTTACAGGTTTGTGTATTAGACCTTCGGAAATAGCGCTACTAGTTGGAAGCCATGGACCGACTATGAATGTGTACATAGCCAAAATGACTGTCCCTGACCCATGTACTGCTATAGTCCCACTTGAACCATGGCCAGTCCACTACAGCCAAATCTAAAAGAAATATATACATACAGTGTATATAAACAAAATTGCACCCTGAAGATGACAGAATTTTGTCACAGCTTGTGAATTCTATTCACCAAGTGCTGGAATCTAATCTGCTGTGCCCCTAAAATAGCATTTAGAAGTTTTGGATATGAAAAACAGAAGAGAGAAATATGCGTTATAAAAGCAACCCATGTGTGTACCAGTTTTTGGATACTAATGACAGCTTTGTTTCTCCCCTTTGAATCAGAAGACACCATGGATTATATTCTTTTTTTCCCTTCAGTAGTTGAGCAGTTTGTATGTACAGAGAAAATGGACTTAACAAAAACTTGCAGCAGTAGTTTGTTCTTGCTTTTAAACTTTGTTTTTGGTTTAGTTTATGGATGCATGAAGTAAGGGAGTGAATCAGTTTCTTGTTTATATTTTTTTTCACCTTTTAAACAAAAAATTCTTAAAAATATTTTAATGCATTCTTTTGAAGAGATAGATGTTGGTACATTTATGGCTCCCAGAGCATATATTCAATTGGTGCATGTTGTGGAAGGGGGAATTGGAAATTGAATGAAAATATATGACTTTTGGTCATGTCAATCTGTAAGACACATCAGTAAAAGGATATTATGCTCTGTTTTTGGGTTTTTTTGTTGTTTTGTTTTTTGTTTTATTGGTTTTTTTTTTTTTTTCGTTTTTGGTGATGTGGCTTAAATGCAATAGTTTCTTTTTTGGGACATATTTCTGCCAATTAAAGACTAGAAGGGCACAATTTTTTTTTAATACCATAGAGAAGATGCATAAAAAAAAAAACAAACTTCTGATGTTTTGTAGCCATAACTAAAATTATGGTTAAAATGTGCACTATTGTGAAAAGAAGCAAAGTAGGTTTGGGGTTTTGTTTTTGTTTTTGTTTTTGTTTTGTTTTTTTGTTGTTTGTTTATTTGTTTGTTTTGCTTTGTTTTTAAGAGATTAAAATGTTTCTGGATAAGGATTAGCTTCTCAAAGTGTCCATCATTCTGTGTAGAAGCTTAAATATGTAATGTAACCATACTCCAGTATTAAAAATCTCTCATGTTGTTTTTCTTTATACAAAGCAAGATAACGGCATATAACACTGCCATTACATGGCATAATGTTTGCTACCTTAGTTTAAAAACAATCTTCAAACAAAAGACTTGCTTCAAGGTGTTTTTAAATAGCAGTGATTCAGAATTTAAAAAAAAAAAAAAAAGTATAATTGCACTAAGCTCCCTGCTGCTCTGATTCTGCATTCGTGGTACTTGTGACTACATTTTTTTCAAATACAGATAGATTTAAGCTGCTATTTTTTTCCCTCACTAATCACTACTATATCATGTCTTTTACTCTGTTAATAATATCACGTATTTTTCTGAAAGATATAGGTATCAGAGCAAACCTCTTGTGTTCATGCAACTAAAAGCTAAAATACACAGAATTTGCAAATGATAGCATGGGGCTGTGTTCATATGTGTGATTAACAGGGTTTGTCATGATTAATGTTAAGTATCCACAAGTGTCCATTTTGAAGAGAATAGTTGTCAAATTTGCATCTCAAAGATTTTAATTAAGGAGTTGCTTATTATTAAGCTTAGCAAATTTATAACACTATTTCTGTCACTGATTGCTTTGAGGCCTTTACTACTAAAATTTTAACCTGTGTTTTAAGTTGAAATAGAAACCGATTTAACCCAAGTAACGCAGCTTTGATTTCAGCATTTGTTGTTTTGCTATTTTTACAAAACAGCATTGATTGAAGCAAGTCTTGGTTTTACTAAGGTAGGATAGCATTTGCTATTGGTAAAGAGAATAAATAAACTTAATTTCACAGTACATTGTTATATGTACCCCAGTTATTGTTAGTGGGGACTATGATACTGTAATAATATTTTTTAAAATTTACATCCAGAGAGGCAGTCATTCATTATGGTTTTGTGCCAGCTGTTTTTAGGGTTTTGGATCACATTATAGATATTTAGAACTATTACCCTGTGACCTATGTAGGAAACCTAATATGCTGAGTATCTGGCACTTGAAATCCTGCTTTTATTGCTAGAGGTCCACATCTGTGGTTGACCTCTGTTGTTGTTTAAAAAAAATAAATAAAAATTTAAAAATCTGTGCAATAATTTTTAAATGTGCTCCCAGGAATAGACACAAATGTTTTGAGTAGGTTTAAGCTGCATTTTCCTTTAGTGATGCATCTGTCAATTGCACTGAATTTAAATCTGAAAGTCAGAGGTGATTATTGATAGTACTTTTGTATTTTGATATGGGCAATTTATTCATTTGCATACAGTTACTGACATTTTCCCCCCAACCGATTAAAGGATAGTCAAGAAGTTCTGCAGTATAGCTGCCAAAGTAGACCGCTACATTTGGTATTGTCACCTTTTCTTTCTTTCTTTCTTTCTTTTTTAAATCTTTAGCTGTTTTACTTAAGCATAATAGCCACAATAGGACATATAAAAGATTATAAATACAGAGCTTTATTATCCTGAAGTCTTGGGTCTTTTAAGTATAAACCTTATCGGGAAGGTATCCGTTTGTTGTAAGCTTGGGTTCTGTAGGAGCATACAGTTGTTCGTTTTTGCTGCTGTTCTTGAGTCACCACTGCCTGCTGATGTGCCACGATGCTGCTCCAGTAGACAAAAGTAAGACGGCCTCGAATCTGAGCAGTAACTTGATTGTAAGAGACCAAGTGTCACGGCCTGCACAATTCTGTATTTGAGGTTCTTGGCTCGTTTTTCCTTCCTTTTTTTCTGAGAACTTATTCCTGAAGATCAGCTGATTCCAGTAGATTTTTTATGGTATTCATTGTACATCATATAAGCTATTGTAAGAAACTTACAAGGAAAAATAGAAAGGAAAACTTGAATGAATAGAGTACTCATTGATTAAAGTAGAATAAAGAAAGAGCAGCTGTCACACTTAACTTTCATAAAGGAGTATCTTTTTTTTTTTCTTCTCCATGTAGGAAATCCCATACGTTCTTATATCTGTTCCAATCCCCATTTCTTATCGTTGATCAGATACCATCATTGACTTTCAAATGACTTTTAGAAGTGGTAACTTTTAATTTCCTAATAGATTTTCGAGTATATTGAATTCTGTTTTAATTAATAATTTTCTAGGTAAGCATGTTTTAGGATTAAACACCTTTTACAGATACTGAAAGTGCCTCCTTTTGTGGTGTAAAAAACAAATTATGGTGCAAAAAAGTAATTATTAGATTGAATTACATGAAGGTTTTTTGCTTTTTGACATATAAAAATGTCAAGAGAAAGGCCAAAGATTTGTACTTTTTCACTTATAAAGCACTCCTTTTTTCCTTAGACTTCTTTCTGTCAAATTAGATTTAATGAGAGAGTACTATTTTTAAGGAGCTATGTGTTATGTAGAATGATTTTGTTAAGAGTAATGTAAACTGTTATTGCATAGAGGCCTGAAGAGGAGTATGCATTTTTGCTATTTAAAGGAATCACAAATAACTATCCTTATGTGAGCAAAAATGTTAAATTTTACTAGGTAAGCAGAAAAAATAAATCTCAAACGCAGTGCTGTTTACTCTTTTCAAAACCATTTTCATCTTCTTAAGCACAGTGTGCATTTCTGTAGGACCTGCGTTGACTCTCTCATGCCAAGGGTGGGTGCCTGCGCTGGGTGGGTTACTGGTGAATGTTTCCACAGAGATTCTGTTTCAGTGGACCAGCATTGTGGCATGGCAGCAAATGCCAACATTTTGGGGAATAGCAGCAAATCTACAAGAGACCCTGGTTGGTTTTTTTGTTTGTTTGTTTTTGTTTGTTTTTCCTTCTGAAACAGCAGGGATGGAAGGAGAGTAGGAAAGTTATGAATTACTCCTTCCGGTAGTAGCTCTGAAGTGTCACATTCAATATCAATTTTTTTTAACATGATTCTAGTTAAATGTAGATGAGAGAAAAAAGAGGAAGTGTTCACTTTTTTAATACACTGATTTAGAAATTTGATGTCTTATATCAGTAGTTCTCAAGTATTAATAGCATTCTTTATTTCTGCCTTTCCGTTGACAGTGTTGAAGCAGGGTGAATAACTAGGGCATCTTTTTCTTTCCTAGTAAGCTGTTTTACAATGTTTTCTTTGGAGTTTCTGCATAAGTTCAAGAAAACATTCTGCATGTTGTATCTAAGTCCGATGTACTTACTTATCCATCTTGTTAAAAGCAAACACAGACTGCATTTTGTGGCTCTGTGACCCCTAAATACAGAAGCAATTTTCTTCTTTCCTGACTTTGACATTGTAGCTATGATGTTCTCATTTTGATTTTGGCAAATCCTTTGGGTCTAATTCTGTGAGCCTACCTATAATAGCACTGGATTAAAATGTCTGCATCATTTCTTTAGTTATCCAGTTAACTTTGAAACTGTTGTAAAAGTGTAAACCAGCCCATGACAGTTTTTTGTACGTGTTAAAGAACGTTCTTGTTCAGTTTTCATGATTCTTGTGTAAGGAAGACTGATCCAGATGTTCTCTGCTGTCCTGGACCATGTTAATTACACTCACGATGTACTTTGGTTCCACATCACAATGATTTGTCCCCAATGACCCTTTTATCCTTTCTAGGCACATTTTTGTTGTTGTTGTTGTTGTTGCGGTTTCCCTTTGCATTGTATTGCTTTGACAACTGTAATTTGAATCAGATCTGAAAGAGGTCCAGAATAAAATATATTTTGATATTATGTTGGCTGTGTACATATATGAAACCTTTGATATCTATGTAGTTTGTATAGACTATTTACTAGTCAAGTAAAGAGAGAGGGATGCTATTTCTTGTTTACAATTTCTTGTTTACATTTTAATTGCATTTACTCCTCCAATGTTTATTGTAGAATAAACTTTTTTGCTCTGAGTTAGCCTTCATGACATACAACATGTCTGTTCTCTCCCACACTGGTGTTTAATCAGTTATAACACCTGCCATCAGAACCCAAACCCACTGTTTTCCGTAAGTGTGTTGTTTTCTAAGATAGATACTTTAAATAAGTAAGCCCATAGATAAAATTACAAATTTTACTATTTTATTACTTCTCACAGGAGATGAGATTTTTTAAATGAAGGGATTATTTACTATTTTTATTAAAGAATAATAGAGCACTTAATCAGCTAAGAAGTAACAATTGCTTTTGAATTATTTTGGAAAATAATGCTGTATTTAAAGGACATCGTTTCACATAAACTAAAAGAGACCTCAGATTCATTTGCTTAATGTGCAAGTTGAGCACAAAACTGTGTGTGTATATATGTTGCTGAAGATTTTAGGGCACGATCTTCAACTTCCTTAGTGACATTTTTTTCTTCATATAAACCAATTCTAATTTAATAATTTGCTTCCTTAGCTAGTTGCTTATGTTGCTAACAGAACTTAGAATCTGAAAAACAATACCAGGCACCTTCCAGTTTTAATTAATACCAGTTCTTAACAGTTACTTTGAGACTTTTTAAAAGAATCATTGAGCATTTTTTTTGTTTCCTTGTTTGTTTGTTTTTTAAGAAATTTGTATTCTTCAAGTATTCTGCCTTTCCGTTTCATTTCCTTAAGCAGAAACTAACACAGGCATAGACTTGTCATGTTTTATTAAATGATAAGTTTTTCCAGTTGCTAGAACTGTCTGATAGTCTTTCATTTTCAGAGGGTTAACTTTTATTGCATGGCATAGATTAATAATATTCTGCATTTTACACTTTCAGAAAGTGTTGAACTACTAAGGATTATAACCCATCTAAACTTAAGGTAATACCAAATCAGTTTCAGTAGTCATGGAAGGGTTATTTTTAATTTATAGTTCTTGTACTTTGCAATAGATCAAATTTCTCACCTATTATACATAGCAGATGCAAGTTTACTGTTTCCCCAATATATTCATTTGCAAAATGCAGTGGAGGAAAAGACACTATGGACAGTAGATTTATGGTGCTTTTCTCTGCTGTACCAAAGCTCTCTGTCAACAATGGAATGTTAACCCTATGCTTTTTCTGCATGTTCCTTCTTAAATGTCATATCTCAATGCTTATTTGTCCTAACTTGTAATATTTTTGTATTAAATTTTTTAGGAGTTCCTTGTAATTTCTTTATAATTTAAAATATATTAAACACAAAGTGTTTAGTAAAGTACAGAAGACAATTATTAATGTTTCTTGGTTGTTGGGTTTGTATGATCACTTATGCAGACAATTCACATTTTAAGAACTAGGACCTAGTAGGATGGAATCTACGCAGAAAAAGATAATCCAGTTCTTTTTTTTTTTTTTAAGTTCGTATGTTACACTAATCCAATGTCAGAACGGGCTGCTTTAAGAGATACTGCACTACCATAGTTTGGAGGGCCACTGGCCAGACTACTATAGAGGAATTCAAGCACTGAAGGAATACCTCCAGTAGTCAAAGTCAAACTCTTGCATTAAAAATCCAGTCACACTGAACTCAGTCTAAGACATTTGAAAACATCAGTTGTCAGAATCTCATATATTCAAATGAAAGGATTTTGAAAAATCTACACATTGTCAGGTCCTCTTCCACATAAGCTCTTAGACTCAATTTACATACACTACTTGACCTGGTTAATTATCTGATTTTCCAACTTGGGTACATGAGGAACAGTATTCCTCAGTAAAAGATAGAGAATGGCTCAGTTAGTATGGATATCATCATATAAAGGCCTGGAGTCATCACGAAATTCAAACGAAGTTTAATAGCACATAAAAATGTAGCTATGTAGGATGTTTTAAAATATTTCCATATAAGTGGTTGAAGTAAATTTAGTGTATGGAAATAAACTGAAGTATGAAGTTGTGCAAATGTGGTGTTGAAGGAAATGATGACTTAGGATAAATCTAGACTAAATTAGAGGTAAGTAAACTTTTTAACAATGTTGATTAACCAGGGGTCCATTAAAACCCTTTTTAAAATAAAACACTTGGCCTACCCAAACCTACTGGCTAATATTATAGCATAGGGATGTGTGCATTTTTTTGTGCTTATTTGTGTGCCATAGATGTGGGGCGGGGGAAGCTAGGGAAGGAAGGAGTTGTGTAACTAGCATACTGTGTATTTATATAAAACACATGCTTGTAAGGAAATTGAAAAATAATAAATTCCCATTTCCATGCTCCCAACCAGTTCCTCAGTGGAAACCACTGTTATATTTTGTTCCTGCAAACATTCTTAATACTCAAAAAAAGCGGGGGGGACATAACTGCAATTGTAGTTTTAGCTGATTTCAAAACCCTTTTCACTGGAATCATGAGACTTTTATCCCACAGTGTAGGTTACCTCCCTATGCTGCAGATGTAGAGTGTACCGTTGAGGTTCTGTGAGCATGAATCCCGCCAGACAGCCTCAGTTGAATCCCAACCCCACTGTGTAACTGACCTAAAAAGCTATTTTCCTCTTTTTCCCATCTGTGAAATGTGATAGATTGGTTGTAAAGATGAAAACTGTTTACCATACCCAAGCTCTTAGAGAATTGTGCCTGGTTATATCAAGTGCACTATGGGATGCCAGTATTTTGATTTTTAATTGTTGCATTATATTATACATCATGACTTAGCCCCCTATAATGTAGAGTTACTTCTTCATTGTTTCCTATTATAAATAGCTGTGCAGTAAACAAATACTTCTGTAGGACAGATTCAGCAGGTGATTCTGATGGACACACACTGGTTAATAGGCCCTTGCAAAGACTGTAAAACTCACCATCCACCTATTTTCTACATTCACCGAGTCTTATTTCAAAAGGAATTACTTGGAAATTTGTACAAGGGAGATTTCTTGGGAAAAGTCACTAAGTCGTTTGTCTATTTAGTCTGTACATACAGGAACAAGAGAACAATCAGATGTCTGGAGTTAGCAGAAAGCTAATCTTTTAAGCCCATCTTACTAGTCATTAGCTGTTAGGAACATTTCTGCCATAAAGCGAAATATATATATTAAATCCAATTACAAATTTCATGGAACTATAAGAGTGTTTAATGGCATCTACTACTAATATTGCTGGGAACTAAATTCCTAGACCATGTGTTAGAATAGCAAGACATTCATTCCCCCCCCCCCCGGGACTTCGTAAAATGCCATTTTTATACATTTTACCTTCTTGAGTCTTAAGCGTATATATATATTTGCCGATTATGTCCCAGGAAGTGTATTGATCACTGGATATACAATAGTGAGCAAGAGAAAAATAGGTTCTGCTCTTGTGAAGTATTAGGGAATTAGGTTGAAGAAGCACCTGAACTTGCTGCTATTCAAAGTTGTGTGGGGGGGATTTTTTTTTTTTTTTAAGATCTTATATATTTGACAGATTATAAGCCAAGGGAGAAGCAGGCCTCCTACGAGTAGGGAGCCTGATGTGGGGCTAGATCCCAGTCGAAGGCAGATGCCCAACTAAGCCACCCAGGCGCCCCTCGAGGTAGTGTGTTTTAGTGGCAGGGAGTACCTCATAGCGTGGGCTCTTACCCCCTTACCCTAGGAGAGCTTACCTGGCTACTTTGTCCCGGGATACCCAATATGACTGTCCCTGTGATCCACTTTGCACCTATAATTACTTGTTATAGGTCACTCATGTAATGATTGCGGTTATGATTTTAAATAGTCTGCATTTTCACCTCCACTTACACTACTATCAATGTTGTCCATCCTTACCATGAAAGCCAGAGAAATGAAGCACTTGATCCCTCCTCGCTGCAAGAGGTTTGTTACGGTTTTCCCTTGTTAATGATAGATGTTACTTCTGATAACAGGAACTCATAAATGGATGCTTGTGTCTCAAACCTCACACCTGCTAGGTTTCCAAAGGCATTTACACAAGAAACCGAATGTGAATCAAAGTGCCTCTTCATTAATAGTTACCCAAGCTTCTCCTACCAACCAGTTAGCTCTCAAGAGAAGCTGGTTTGGAGTTTGTGGTTTAGGGCTTTACTACTCAAAATAGCCTCGCAAGCTCACCTGGAAAGTTGTTGAAAGCCTTTTCAAGTCCCACACAAGGTCCTGATGAATGGGCCGCTGCAACTTAACATGGTGCCCAGGTGATTGTCGCAGATACAGGCTGAGAAGATTTTGCACCAGTTCCCCACAGCTCTCCTGAATTCTTTGAGCAACATATCTTGGGACCCCTAACATATTTCACCGGTTGTGGTATGGGTAGAGGAAAGAAGGAAGAGCTCCCCAAGAGATACTCAGACACAGCTTACTGATTTTAAGACAGTAGTAAAATACTAGGTTATTAAAGGGTTCTCATGAAACGGTAATCTTGCCAATCTTAACATCACAGTATCTCAGGCTCTGACCGATCAAATTAACTGGGTGAGCACGGCCCAAGTACCTACTCTCTGTGCCCTAATGTTGAAGTGGGACTGACAACTTCCTGCCCCAGGTTTTAAGAACTGAGATGATGCATAGTTTTTAGTTCTATGCCAAGCACATAATAAGGTATGAGAAAAAGTACAACTTTTTGTTTCCTGGTGCTGCTGCTGCTAGGATGATGTGAGGAGCAGAAGGTCCCATCCTCAACTCAACAGCCATTTATGCTGTTCTTATACTGCAGTAAGTTCAGTTCTCAGTTGGAGACCAGGGTTCTTCACTGCTGAGTTCTTATTTGGACCTGGCCTTTAAGTGGATGGATTTTATCTTCAACTATGGCTAGTGAGTTCTTGAAGCCTTGCATGTTTGAGACTTGTGCTCTCTTCCACAAAGTGATTACTGCATATATTGTTCTTGCATCACATTTCTCCTATCCCTATTGATCGCCCTTAAAGTATAAGCCCAGACCTCAGAGCAGAACAAGTGCTAGTCCACCCAAGACATACTAAATCAGAACGCATACAGAGTGAAGGTCTACAGTGCTCTGTGGAAGTTTCTAATTCCCACTAAAAGTAGAGAATGGCCGCATGGTGCCCAGTCACCGCTGCTTTGCTGAAGACCAAGGCCAACATGGTTTTACTTCCTTAAGAGTTGTTACACCCGGATTTCCAAGGATGCTTTGCCCTTGCAACTCAGTAACTTCTCACGGTAGGTATTAATCACTTTCAAATCTTCCCTAGAACATGGGGAACCCTGGTAAACACAGTAGCCACACATTCACATTTTCCTTTACTTCAAAATTAAGCTTACTGTAATTTTGAATATGTCCCTTACTCATATTTTGTGGAGGCCTGCTACAGGCCCAGCTGAAATCCGTAGCCATGACTCCCCAGCAACACCAATAAAGCCATCTTGTGATTTTGTCCTCGAGTTCTCAGCAGGCCCAAGGAAGACGGGAGTCTGAGGAGGGGGCCAGATTAACAGCGAGAGGAGCACTCAATAGTGCACACTTAGCTAGAGGATTAGCACTCCTAAGGTCCCTCTAGTCAAGGCATCCCTGGGACAGGTGAGGGTGACACTTGTAAGGAAGTTCTGGTTTCCAGTGTCTGGAAGGAAGCATTGTGGCCCTCCGTAGAGGCGAGGGTAACTGGAGTAGGTCGGCCTCGCATGGAGGCTAACGGGGAGAGACGAGCAGCAATGAGAGGACCTGCTGAACAGGTCGTAGAGATATGGCTGCCCCGAGTTGTCCCGAGAATGCGCGGCGGTGCCCGGGGGAGGCAGGCCGTGGAGTCCAGGCTAAAGGGCGGGACCGTCAGGTCATAGAGATATGGCTGCCCCGAGTTGTCCGAGAACGCGCGGTGGTGCCCGGGGGAGGCAGGCGGCGGAGTCCAGGCTAAAGGGCGGGACCCAGCCGTGTTCTATTTAGCAGTTGTGACTTAAGAGCCTGAGGAGGCTATGTCTCCTTCATTCAATCACATTCTTGTCTGGCCACGCTTGAAACAAAGTCACCTACCTCCTGTAAGCTTTCCTCTCCCCTTGATTAACATAACTGCCTCTTCCTGGAATGCCTTCTTCCCTTCCTCATTTGTCTAATTCTCATTTTTAGATTCCTTGAAGCTAAGGGCTTGCGGGAAGACACACCTCCCACCTGCTCATTGCTTGCCTCCTTCTGCCCCTGCCTCCACTCCCAGGAGCTCAGGTGCCCCTTGCACTTTCTCAGTGTCCTCTCCACAGCTCCGGTTAGACACTTGCTTCCTGTTGTGCACAATATTCTGCTGCTTACATTAAGTTCCTGAGGGGCAAACCTACCTACTGGACTTCTCAGTGCATACCCAGAGCCTAGAACAGTACCTGAAAAATAGTAGCTTTTTGGTTCAATTGAGGCATTGAAAAGAGTGGGAGGTCCCTCTGGGTGAGTACATTGTGAAACACGAGAAGGCGACACACACCCGAGTGAAAAAAGCGCCACATTCTTCCTGTGAATTTGTGACCCTGAACAAGTTACTTCACATCTGAACACCAATTTTGTTATCTGAAAGCAACATCCATATAAGATATCTTGCTTTCAAGACGGTGAGGATTACCAGTCCTACAAATCTTGTAGCACGGTGACTGGTCTAAGTTAGGCTTTTGTACCTGGCCTAATTATTACTGTTACTATTTTTACTGTTACAAACATGCCAGAAAAAAAAAAAAGAACATTTGTCTGACAGGATAATTTGTTGGAAATAATCAGTTGTAATTAGATTTACAAAGCACTGCTATTAGGGACATGAATGTGGAAGTGGTTTATTGAACAAACTCTTATTTACAATTATATTTTGTTAGGATGGAATATCTCGAAATATGTCATTGGTTTTTTGCATGAAACCCAGTTGGATGATAACGGTGACGTGCGTGTCTGTGTGATAAGCTCCCTGTGTTACTTTATCAGCATTTGTTTATGTCTTGTCCTTAGTCTCCACTACATTTTTCTTTTTTTGCATTGTCAAGAATTGGAAAATGCACTTTTAAAAGCAACTCTGTGCCAAACATCTATTTTGTGATCTATTATTTATGGAAAACATCAGAAAATGCATCAATATTAAGAACCAAGTTTCTCAAGACAGAGCATTTCACATTTCACTTTCTTTTGGCTTCCATTTCAATGATCTCACTTAAGACTTCAATTGTGAAACATTAATCAAGGTCAAAAGAGAACTCTGCTTTTCAGTGCTCACATTTGTCTGTCAGCTGCAGACCTTCAGTTCTATGTAATTTCTTTTACCTTGTAGTAATACATGCTCATTTTAGAGAATTTTACCGGACAAAGGGCTAGGGTGTGTGTAAATAAAGAGAATACCAGAGGTGTAAATTTTATCTAGCTTGGAGCAGGATTCCTAAGTCCCATGACCTGTCGTCCCTTAAGCAGCTTCAGTGAGGAATGGGGAGGGCGTCCCACCGAACTACGTGGAGCGTGTAGCATGACTAAGAAAGAGAAAATGTTGAGTCCCTGAGACTGGAGTAGTTAGGCTGGTGTCCTCACTTTCCTCCTCTTCCTCTCACTCACCTGGGCATTCTCTCTTAGAGTAGTCTCTGTTAATTACACGATATTCTAGACACTATTCTGCATTTGGAAGCCTAAATCAGTGAGTTTTGTTTGAAAGAGGATTACGCAGCACTTGTTTTTGTGCGATTTGATTTGATTTCAGTTAATATATTAAAACATCTTTTCATTTCATTCTTGTCAAAAACAGTTTTGTTGAGCTCTAATTGACAGACTGCATTTTTAAATTAGACAAGCACATGTGTTCTGACCTATGGACAAACCTGTGAAAGAATTACCCTTACAGAATGAACCTACCTGTCACCATCTCTTGCCCCTCTGAAGTCCCTTGCTCTTTGCCCTCCCTGTCCTGCCTCTGCCATTCTCAGACAATCACAGAATTGTTTTCTGTCACTAGCCATTGGTTTACATTTTCTAGTATTTTACAAAAATGGTGTTATTATGTACTCTTTTTAGGGGTGGGGATAGCCTAGCTTCTTTCACCCAGCATTATTATTTTATATCCATGTTTCATTCTTTTTATTGCTAAGTAATATTCTATTGTAGGGATATACCATAAATTATTTAACCAATAACCTCTTTTTTTTTTTTTAATTTTATTTTTATTTTTTTTTTAAAGATTTTATTTATTTGAGAGAGAGAAACACAGCCAGAGAGGGAATACAAGCAGGGGGAGTGAGAGAGGGAGAAGCAGGCTTCCCGCCGAGCAGGGAGCCCGATGTGGGGCTCGATCTCGGGTCTCCGAGATCATGACCTGAGCCGAAGGCAGTCGCTTAACCAACTGAGCCACCCAGGCGCCACCAACCAATAACCTCTTGAATGTTTAGGTTGTTTCCACATTTTGACTCTGACTGATAATGGTGCTATGAAGATTAATGTACAAGACTTACTTGTGTATAAGACAGACGCTGTCCTTTCCCTTTGGTAGATACCTAGGAATGCAATGGCTGGGACACACTGTTATGTGCATATTTATTTTCCTGAGAAACTGCCAAACTGTTTTTTAAATCAGGTATATTATTTACTGTTTTAACGTTTTAATCAGCAGTGTGTGAGAGTCTTAGTTATTCCACATCCTTAGCCACTTGGTATGGTCAGTCTAAAAAAGAAAAAAAAAATGTTTTTTGGATCATTTTAAATTTACAGAAGAGTTACAAAGATAGTAGAGTAAGTCAGCTTCCCCTGGAAGAGGTACATTTGTTACACTTATCAAAACTAAAAAATTAACATTGTCTTGATACTTGAACAAAACTGGAATTTATTCAGATTTCACTAGCTTTTCCACCAATGTCCTTTTTCTGTTCCAGGATCCAGCCCAGCACACCACGTTGATTCACTCATGACCTCTCTTCCACTCTGTGACACTGTGACAGGCTCCCTGTTTCCTGTCCTTGCCATTTATGAAGAACTCTAGGCAAATCCTTCATAGAATGCCTCTCAAGCTGGGTTTGTTTGATGTTTTCTCACGATCGGAATGGCATTATTTATTTTGGGGGAGAATATAGCAACATTTAAATCTCGTAATCACGTCATTGCAAGGGATACACCATATCAACATGATTTATGGTGATAGGAATTTTGATAATTTGGTAAAGAAAGTGCCTGCCAGTTTTCTTCATTGTAAGGTTACTACTTTTCATTTTCATATTCTATTCATTAGAAATGAATTACTACTAATTCCAGCACATACTCAAGGGGAGAGAAATCAACCCATGTTTCAGAGGAAGGAGCATCAGATAATCTATGGATATATGCTGAAACCACAACAGTAACTAGTACCTCTTTGGGAGGATGTTTTGAGGCTGTGCAAATATTCTCTAAGTGTTGCTGCCTCCTTGTCGCATTCATCAGTGGATCTTGCCTGCATTGGTTATTTACTGTAGTGTTTTAACAGTGATTTTCTATTTTCCTCATCGCCTTTACATTTATTATTTGGAATTCTGCAAGGAAAATTTATCCCTTCTCTCATATTCTGTTGTTTGTTTGTTTACTTAATAACTTATTTATATCAGTGTGAAATGTGGTAATCCTTTAAGATCACCCTCACTTTTAACATCAAGTGCAAGCTTGGGGGTCCTCGAGACAAACTTCAGGCTCAAGAATTCACTAAAAAGACTTCCAGAATTTGGCAAAGCCATTACATTCACAGTTGTTTATTTTACTTATTTGTTTTTTAAAGATTTTATTTTTTTGAGAGAACAAGCGAGAGGGGGTCAGGGCAGAGGGGGAAGGAAGGGGACAAGCACTCTGCACTGGGTGTAGAGCTGTTTATGGGTTTGATCCCAGGACCCTGAGATCATGACCAGAGCTGCATTCAAGACTGGGCCACTTACTCGACTGGGCCACCCAGACACTCACTCACAGTTGTTTACTATAGCAAATTAAAATCAGCCAAGGAGAAGAGGTGCCTAGGACAGGGTACGGAGACACCAAGTGCAGAATTTCCAGTTATACTCTCCCAATGGAGTCATGCCAACAGCATTTCTTTCTCCCAGCAATGATGTGTGGCAACACTAGTAGAGTATTGCCAACCAGGGAAATTTGCCCAAACCTTAGTGCCCAGTTTTTATTGGGGTTGGGTCACATATACTTACTTGCTTACCCACATCCAGCCCCTCTGAAGGGTGAGCTGATCCTGTCTGGCCCAAAGACCACCCCCCACCCCTCCCATCACATTGTTAGCATAGCTGATAGGACATGGCCCAAGGCTTCCAGGTAAAGAGACATTTTTATCAGGCAAGACACCCAAGGGCTTAGAAGTTATCTCCCAGGAGTTGGTGGCAAAGGACACAGCTCTCTTCAGGCAAGAATAATCCTTTATTGGGAAATTAGTATCAAATTGTATATTTATTTTGTTCTTTAGGTTAGAATCCAATGCTATCATTATTTTGGTGCTCACGTATTCTTTATTTGGCCATTGAGGGGTCTTTTATCTCTGCTTCTGTGCCTTTCAACATGTCTTCTCCTTTTTTTAGGAAAGCACTTTGCCACTTTCTGACATTTCAAGATATTTCAAGTGTATCCAGTATTTTCCCTGCCCCAGCCAGAGAAAAAGCCATTCCTTCAAAGGGTTCTGTTTCCTTTTATTAGAGGAAATGGCATTTAGAAAAGAAGACCTGGGCTTTAGGTGTATTCATTGCTACTAGGCCCCTTGACCGGTTAGAGCTCTCATGCTATAATATGTATTAACTCATGGATGCTTACACCTTTATCAATCTTTATATATATTAAAATAAACATGAATTCATACCGATATCTCTGACTTGAATCGTACACTTTGGTTCACTCAAGCCTTCCCCCTTTGTGTGAGTGTCACTTCTCTTGTAATACAGCTCTGGTCATCTGGAAATTATTGCCTTATTTGTTTCATCTTAGTATATACGTAAAGCAGTTGCACAATTACTAACCGGTGTCCCTATATGAAACAGAATGTATCAAAGATAATACAGAGCTTTTTTTGTACAGTTCCTTACCCTTAGGGAATCTAATCAGAGCAGTGTTTCCCAACCAAGAGGATGCCCTGGAACACCCTGAACTCACCGCCCCCATGGACATACCAACTTTATACCTACTGATTTTATACCTATTTATACCAAATGTACACCTATTTATAGAGCAACTCCTCCTTAAGAAGAGCAGAGGGCTGATTGAACAGCCTCTGCACCACACAAGATGGAGGGAAGAGCAAGGGAGAAGGGCAGGTGCAGTAGAGGCACAGGGGTTAGAAGGGGGAACCCCACTTCCCAGCCTGGTTATTGCCATGGGGGACGGGACTATGGGCCCTGCGGTACAGAAGAAAAGCCTCAGTTTAAAGGCAACTAGAATATATAGGAACCAGATCTAGAACCCAGCCAGGCTGTGGGGAGGAGGGCTGAGAGCCACTGGGACTCTGGACAGGAGGGCTGGGGTGAGCAGGGTTTCTGCTCCCTTTGCCTGTAAGGACAGCGAGACAAGGGAAGCACAGTTCCGTGGGGGAGGTGCCGGGGGCGGGGAGGCTCTGCTGCTCCTCCGGATCCAGAGCCCCGCCAACACCCACTCTCGCGCCCCTGACCCGGGTCACCGGACAAACTTGTAGTGTAAAAGAGCAGTTGGAACATAAAAGATCCAGCTCCACAACTCCACCGAAGCGCGGGGGAGCTGCTGGAACCCCCTTCAGGTTGGAGGGACCATGAGAGCCACCGTTTCTGTTCCCCACAGTTACTGGGGTAAGTTCCTTCCCTCTTCCCCACTCCTTGGTGATGTTATGTCACTCATTGGTAATATAATGGATTTAATGTCAGCCTGGGTTTCATCCTGGCATCCTAGTTGAATTATTTTTTTAATTTGCCTGCAGTAAAACTCACTCTTTGTAGTGTAAACTATATGCATTTGATAAATGCCCAGCCATTGATACACTAGCCATCAAAATGCCACAGAGAAATAGTTCCCTTACCCTCAAACTCCCAGGTGCAGCTGCTTTGTACTCAACTCCTCCCCCTCCTTCCATACTCACTCACTGATCTGTTTTCTATTTCTACAGTTTTGCCTTTTCTGAGATGTCATTTAAAGGAAATAAGAGGTGTAGCCTTTGAAGTCCACCTTCTTTCAGCTTTTTAAATGCAGTTATGATTCATCCGTTTTGTTAGGTTAATCAATAGTTCGTTCCTTTTTATTGCCAATTACTATTCCATTGTATAGATGTACCATCGCTTTTTTATCCATCGGCCTCTTGAAGGGCATTTTGATTATTCTCAGTTTTTGGCGATTACAAATAAAGCTGCTATAAACACTTCTGCATAGGTTTTTATGTGAACAGAAAATTTCAATTCATTTGGGTAAAATAGGAGTGGGAAGAAAACGTGTTTTGCAAAGCGGTTGTACCATTTCTTTTTTTGTTACCCCCACAAGTGGAATGAGAGTTCCTGTTCCACATCCATCTGTAATTGTCAACTTTTTAAAAAAAGATTTATTTATTTATGAGAGAGAGAGTGTGGTGGGGAGGGGCAGACTCTGTGTTTAGCATGAAGCCAGATCTCATGACCCTGAGATCATGACCTGAGCCCAAACCAAGGGGCAGACACAACTGACTGACCCCTCCGCCCCAGGGGCCTCAATGTCAGGCTTTTTAAACTGGCCATTCTAGTTAACTGTGTAGTGGTGTCTCAGTGGTTGTAATTTGCATTCCTCTAATGACTAATGAAGTTAGAGTCTTTTCATGTGCTTATTTACCAGCCTTATGTCTTCCATGGCAGGGTCTATTCAAAACTTTTGCTCACTTTTCAACGGAGATGCTTGTTTCCTTTTTAATTGAGTTTCAGTAGTTTTTCGTGATACAGATAAGAGTCTCTTATGAGATACTTTCTAAATTTGAACAGTGTCTTCCTAAAGCAGAAGTTTTTAATTTGGATAAAGTCCAATGAATCATTTTTTAAGCAATCAGCAGTGGGTGTTATATCTAAGAGCGTCATAGAATTGCCATCATATAGTACGTCACCTTTCAGATTCGCCTCTCTCACTTAGTAATATGTATTTAAGTTTCCTCTGTGTCTTTTCATGGCTTGAGAGCTTATTTCTTGTTAGTGCAGAATAATGTTCAATTGTCCGTACATACCACCATTTATCCATTCTTCTACCGAAAGCCCTCTTGGTTGCTTTCAAGTTTGGGGAATTATTAATAAGCTGCTCTAAGCATCCCCATGCAGGCTTTTGTTTGGATATACATTTTCAGCTCCCTTAGATAAATACCACAGAGCACAATTAATGGATTGTAGGGTAAGAATAGGTTTAGAAAATGCTGAACTGCCTTCTAAAGTGGCTTTACTATATGAGCATGAGAAGAATGTGAGTCTGCTATTGGATGAAGTCGTCTCTAGGTGTCAGTCACATCCAGTTGATTGATGGCGTTTTGAGGTCAGCCGTGTCCTTACTGATTTTCTGCCTGCTACATCTCCTCATTTCTGATAGCAGAAGTTTCCAACTATGAGAGTGGGTTCCTCTACTTCTTGTATTTCTATTACCTTTTGCCTCATGTAATTTGGTGCTCTATTCTTAGATACATACTGGGTAAGGATTGTTATGTCTTCATGAAGAACTGACCCCTTTATTATTTTGTAATACTTTTTATTATCCTTGATATATTTCCTTGCTTTGAAGTCTGCTTTGTCTGCAATTAATATAACCACTCCTGCTTTCTTTTGATTAAGGTTAGCATGGTATAATTCTCTCCACTTACTTTTCACCTGTATGTGTATATTTGTGTATAGATACACCTATATGTGTATATTTAAAGTGGATTTCTTACAGATAGACATATAGTTAGGTCTTATTTTTTGATCTACTCTGACAGTCTCCATCTTTGCTCCTCCCAGCTTGATTGAGGTACTATTGACAAAGAAAAGGTATATATTTTAGGTTTTGATATACATGTGCATTGTGAAATGATTGCCACTGTTAAGCTAATTAATATATCTATTGCATCACATAGTTACCTTTTTCTGAATGGGTGATAGAACACTTGAGATCTACTCTCTTAGCACATTTCAGATATAGAATATGGTATTATTAATTATAGTCACCATGCTATACATTAGGTCTCTGGAATTTATTCATCTTACAACTGGAAGTTTGCCCCCTTGACCAGCATAACCCTTTCCCCATCCACTCCCCACCCCCTGCCAACCCTTGATAAATACCATTCTATTCTATGTTACAATGAGTTAGACCTTTTTTTAAAATTCTACATATAAATGAGACCATGCAGTATTTGTCTTTCTGTGACTAGCTTATTTCATTTAGCATAATATCCTCCAGTTTCACCCAAATTTCCTGTCACAGGCGACAGAATTTCCTTCTTTTTGTAAGGATGAATAATGTTCCTCTGTGTGTGTGTGTGTGTGTGCAATCCATTTTCTGTATTTGTTCATCTATCAAACACTTAAATTGTTTCCATATCTTTACTACTATGACAATGCTGTGATGAGCATGGGAGTGCAAATATCTTATCAAGATAGTGATTTTGGGCACCTGGTGGCTTAGTGGGTTAAAGCCTCTGCCTTCAGTTCAGGTCATGATCTCGGGGTCCTGGGATCGAGGCCTGCATTGGGCTCTCTGCTCAGCGGGGAGCCTGCTTCCTCCTCTCTCTCTGCCTGCCTCTCTGCCTACTTGTGATCTCTCTCTCTCTGTCAAATAAATAAATAAAATCTTAAAAAAAAAAGGTGGTGATTTTCTTTCCTTTAGGTATGTGCCCCAAAGTGGAATTGCTGGATCACATGGTAGTTTTACTTCTAATCTTTTGAGGTCCTCCATACTGTTTTCCATCATGGCTTCATATTCCAATATGAATTCCACCAATTCATATTCCCACTGACAATGCACAAGCGTCCTTTTCCCTCATGTCCCTGCCAAAGCTCGTGTTTTGGCTTTTTTGTTAATAGCTATCTATCCTGCCTCGTAGGAAGTGATATCTCATTGTGGTTTTGATTTTCATTTCCCTGATTAGTGATGTTGAACATCTTTTCACATACCCACTGACCTTTGTATGTCTTTCTTGGAAAAATGTTCATTAGAGTCCTTTATCCATTTTTTAATTGGTTTACTTGTTTTTTTGCTATCCAGTTATAAGAATTTCTTACATATTTTGGATATTAATACCTCATGATTTGAAAATATTTCCCACCATTCTTTTCACCTTATTTATTATTTAATTTGTTGTGTGGAAACTTTTTACTTTGGGTAGTCTCACATATTTATTTTTGCATTTGTTTCTTATGTAAAATCTCTGTCTTTATGTGGTACATTTAAATCATTAACATTCAAAGTGATTATTGATATAGTTGCATTACTGTCTACCCTATTCATTACCATTTTGTATTTGTTACCCTTGGGGTTTTTTTGTTCCTATTTTTGTCTTCCTCTCCTTTTCAGCCTTTTAAGATTATTTATTTAATCTTAATGGTTTTAATTGAGCATTTTATGATTTAATTTTCTTTCCTAGTCACATACACAGAGGATATAGGAAAGATGCAAAATTGAGTATGTTGTTGCTATATTTATTTTGAACAAACTGTTATGTTAGATCAATTAAAAATAAGAAAATGTAAGTTTTTATTTTACCTTCACTTATTCCTTCTCTAATGTTCTTCCTTCACTTATTCCTTCTCTAATGTTCTTCCTTTCTTTATGCAGATCTGAGTTTCTGACCTAGATCATTTTCCTTCTGTCTGAATATCTTCTTTTAACATTTTGTGCAAGGCAGGTCTACTGGCAATGAATTCAATTTTTGTCTGGCAAAGTCATTATTCCTGCTTCACTTTTGCAGGATTATTTCACAGGGCACAGAATATTGGGTTGGTGGTTTTTTCTTTCTCAACAGTTTAAATACTTAACTCCACTCTTTTCTTGCTTGCATGGTTTCTGAGAAGTTGTATATAATTTTTGTTTTTGTTCACTGAGTGTTTTGTTTCCCTGACTTTTTCTATGCCTTGGTGTATTTGTTTTTTGGTGTTTTTTTTGTTGTTGTTTTGTTTTGGTATTATTGTTTGAGGTTTTTGTTTTGTTTTGTTTTATTTTTGTTTGTTTATTTTGGCATTTATCATTCTGGTATTCTCTGAGCTTCTTGGAGAAGGTTTGTTGTCTGACATTAATTTAGAGGGAATCTTGGTCCTTATTGTTTCAGATATTTCTTCTGTTCCTGTCTCTCTTCTTCTGACATTTTTATTAAACATACATTATGCAGACACATGGGTGGCTCAGTTGGTTAAGCGACTGCCTTCAGCTCAGGTCATGATCCCGGAGACCCAGGATCGAGTCCCACATTGGGCTCCCAGCTCGGCGGGAAGCCTGCTTCTCCCTCTCTCACTCTCCCTGCTTGTGTTCCCTCTCTGGCTGTGTTTCTCTCTGTCAAATAAATAAAATCTTTTAAAATATATATAAATAAATATACATTATGCTTTTTGTAGTTGTCCTTGTATGTATTGTTTTGGTTTTTTTTCAGTCTTTGTTCTCTTTGCTTTTTAGTTTTGGTGGTTTCTACTGAGATATTCTCAAGCTCAGAAATTCTTTCCTCAGCCATGTCCAATCTACCAATAAGCCCCTCAAAGACATTCTTCATTTCTGTTTCAGTGTTTTCAATCTCTAGCATTTATTTTTAGTTCTTTTCTAGAATTTCCGTGGTCTCTGCTTACATTGCCCATATATTCTTACATACTACCTATCTTATCCTTTAGAGCACTTAGCATATTACTAATAATAGTTGTTCTAAATTCTTAATCTCATAGGTCCAATAGCCCAGTCACGTCTGATGGTGATGCTTACACTATCTTCAAATGTGTTTTTTGCCTTTTAGTATGCCTTGTAACATTTCCTTGCTAGCCAGACATGAGGCACTGGGTAAAAGGCACTTTCTATAAATAAGTCATAGTAATGAGGTAAGTGTGGGGGGAGAAGAAGCAGTCTAGTCTTAGGATTAGGTCTCAATCTTTTAATGAGCCTATGACTTGGAATTGTGAACTTACAAGTATTTTTCTGTCTTTTCCTGCCCCTTGAGGTAGGGCTGGAAAGCTAGGGCTGACTGGAGTTAGGTAATTCCCTTCCCTCAGGTCAGTTAGATTCTGATAATATGCTGGCATGTTAGGTTCTGGTTAACTAGTTTCTTTTGAGGGCAGGTCTCATTAAAAGAATAGGGTGCTCTGATGTATCTCAAAATGGTGCCCTGCCTCTTCAAGAGGCCAAAGAGAATTTTTGTCTGATTTTTAGTATGGGAACCTAGTTGAGCTCTTGTCAGTAAAACTCATAAAAGTGTGGGAGCCGGCCATGACTGGGTATCCCTGTAGATTTTAACTGTCAGACTTATCTTCACTGAGCCTCCAGCAATTCATCAATTACAGTGCAGGTTTTCCTACCCATAGATTTCATGGCTGTTTACACTTTTGCATTTCTGCTTCTATAAACACAACCCCTTTATGCACACTGTGTTTCTTGATCTTAGAGATAGAGGTTTGCCCTCTGTCCTCCCTTGTCTTAAAGATCCAAGAAGAGTTGTTGATTTTTTTTTTTCAGTCTGTTCTGCTTTTTACTTGTTAGGGCCAAGCAGTAACTTCCAAGTTCTTTACATGTGGGACTGGAAACCAAAAGTTCTATCTTTAATTTACATTGGGCCTACTTGAATAATCCAGGGTAATCTTTATTTTAGGGTTAGTTGATAAACAACCTGAATTCTGTCTGCAACCTGAATTCCTCTTTGCCATAGCATATCATATTCATAGGTTCTGGGGCTTCAGATCTGGATATCTTTCATAGTGTCATTATTCTGCCTATCATATCCCACTCTCTCTCTCTCTCTCTAAAAAAAAAAAATCTATTTTAGGGCACCTGGGTGGTTTAGTTGGTTGAGCAACTGCCTTCAGCTCAGGTCATGATCCTGGAGCCCCGGGATCAAGTCCCACATCGGGCTCCCTGCTCAGCAGAGTCTGCTTCTCCTTCTGACCTTCCCCCTCTCATGCTCTCTCTCTCTCAAATAAATAAGTAAATAAAATATTTTTTTAAAAAAATAAAAATGTATTTAAAAAAAATAAGATCCTGGGGAATATAGGTTAGAGATCACTCCTCCTACTCCTGCTAAAGAGCTGTTGTTGCTAGATAATATTTAGAAAGACAGAGCTATGCCCACCCTTCCTTTCATCCAGCAGGTAGCTAACTTTGTGTTCATTATCTCAGGGAAGGCATATGGCAGGGCAGAAAACAGAAAATTCTCCAAATCTTTCTGAATTTTGTTACTCAAATGCTCAGTCCTTGGGAAAACTTATGAGTTTTGATCATAGTAAGAGTGTTATAAAGAAACATGAAAGAAAGTAGATTCTCTTAACCACAGTTAGTGGCAGGGAGCTAGGCAGCACAAGGGGAGAGAGGGAGAGAGACTAAGAAATTGAGAGATAAAGAGACAGAAGAATGAAAGGTCAATGGGTTCCAAGAACAGAGAAGACCATTTCTTGCTTCCAGACAGTATTGCGTGGATTCCACAAAATTCAAAGGGGAATAACTCCAAGTTGTGTTTATGCAGATGAGACCTGTGCAGCCAAGCAAATTATTTCCCTGTGCCAAGAAGAACTCAGAGATAGCAGAGAATATCCAATTCTAAAGGGGCCATAAAATTGTAAAAAATGTGCTCATTTATTGCACCAATAAAGGATTCTCTGAAAAATACATCCCTCCCATGCTTTGCCATACTGAAAGACCCTAAGACTGTAGTATTTCCCAAGGAAAACAGGGCGGTGGGAATATCATACAGTACTAGGGTATTTTTTCATCTGCTCTTGTGGAGTGGGGAAAACTGGAGGAGGATGACTCAGAGTCAAAAAATAAGTTTTATTAAAAAACAAAGAAAATTCTGGTTTTTTTTTTGTTGTTGTTTTTTAACACTTTGTTGAATGGCATTCATTCCTGGTACTTTGTTGTTAATTCACCTGGGAGTCCTTCATTCATGCTGCATATTCACTAAATAATCTGCTTCATGTTCAACTATTTTGAGGAAGAGTAAGAATAAGAGTTGTTTTTTATGTACATATCTCATAGTAATTCCATGACAAATGAAACTTATTTAAAAGTCTTCAAGTGCAAAATATAATAAAAGTTGCAATGCAAGTTATCCTCCGTTAATCAGTAGATTTTGACACATTCTGGTAAATAGTAATAGATTCAGTGAGGTTTTACTCTCAACCTGCTTAAAGTCTTTCCCCTCTAAAGTCTATATCTAACTTGATAACATTTTTACAAATTCCTTGCTTTCCTTTAAGGGAAATTCTCCAAAATTGCTTCTTCACAGGTAATGACGGCATTTTAGACAAATAGCTTGAAATGATGTTGCTTCATTTTCAGCGCTGTGTTCCAAAATGAAATTAGAATTCTTTAGAGGGAAGATCATTTTTTGAATTCTCAAATTCAGCTGAAAGAAAATAGAAAAACTCTCAGTCAATCTGAACAGACAATTTGAGAATTCTTGCCTGATCACTCAGTACTAAGGAAGGAAGTTGCTGGAGAAGGCACCCCTGGTGGCAAGTACTTCCTAGTGATACCAGAGATGGCTCGACATTACAAATGTCAAATGGACTGCTGTAAGAGGGGCCATTATAAGAACACAAACTCCTCCCTCCCGCCATTACCTTTCAGTTTCTAGAACCAGAACCTACCACGGACGAGTTTTCAATGAATGACTGGCTAAACAACTGCCTGCATGTATGGCCTGGACTGATTCATTTCGTATCCCACGTGTAGAAGAGAACCTGGCACATGATTGACACTCCAAAGACATTTCAGGTTGAATGAAGGGAAGAACAAATAAATAAATGAGCAAACAAATAAGTAAATGTGGCAACTCATGACTGGTAGTAAGGTCTGGTGTTTGCTGTCTTCACAGGGTAAAGACAGCAGCATTGATCAGCTCTGTTCCCATCTGCACCAGCCACCAACCCTCCACCGGTTTACTGGTTCATGGCGCTGTGGTCTTTGAGTGGCGGAGGGAGGAAGGAACATCTGGGTTTGAGTGAGTGGAGCCTTATGCATTTCACCTAACGCCTCAGAAACTACCCCCTCCTTTGTGACACGAGAGGCACAGTGCAAATTTAACAGGTTTCTCTGAGGATTAACCAATATCATTCAAGGTTGTGCCACACCCTGCACGGGTTCAATATTGTTATTTGCTGGGGAAAGACAGGGGTTCTGAGATTATGGCAGTGCTTCCCTTTTTAGAATAAAAAAGTATGAAAGTATAGCAAATGGTTTTGTTCTTAAAACAGATGTTTAATTAATTTGGATCAGTTGATTTATTTACTAGGTTATTCTTTCTAGGGTTACTGTTAGGCACATTCAGCAGAATTTGTTCCTGTAAGCACACACTGTGCTCTTGTCAGTTTCCCTTTCTTACCCTTAGGTATTACTTATTGAAAGTCATTTAGCCAACTTCTTAAAAACTTTAAAAATAATTGGAAAAAAAATTAATCATTATTATCATCAAGTTAGGTTAACCTAATTGCTTATGGGACTTCAAACTACTCTCCGTTAGTAGCTACTCTGTGCATTTACGAAGACAATGAGAACAGTAAATTACAAAATAATGACAGCACATTAAGCATGATATTAAAAGTACATTTCCCATAAATATTTGAGATTATGAACCTAAATTAAGCTTAGAGATTATGAGTTTAAAAATCTAAGGAAGAGGGCACCTGGCTGGCTCGGATGGTTAAGCGTGGGACTCTTGATTTCAACTCAGGTTGTGATCTCAGGGTCTGTGAGATCCAGCCTCTCCAGAGACAGGGTATAGATAAAGGAGTCTGCTTGAGATTCTCTTTTTCCTCTCCTTCTGCCCCTCCCCTCAGTGTGCACACACGTGTGCGTTGAGTCCACGCATGCACAGTTCTCTCTCTCAAGTAAATCCTTTTTTAATTCATTTTCTAAATTGTGTTATGTTAGTCAAATAAATAAACAAATCTTTAAAAAAAACTAATAAAAGTTAATGTTAAAAAACGGAAAGTGTTTTGATGAGAAAGTTGTGGTGACAAGTTATAGTCTAATGATCAACCTTCATCTAATGATCTTGGGACGAAGATTTTAGAATTAGGAGAAGATACAGAGATAACTTTTAAATCAAACTGCTGGCATTTTGCTTGTTTCCTTTGTTGTTTTTTTAATAGATGGAAAGAGTGAGGCCAAGAGGGGTTAAATGAAGGTGATCCAAAGTTTAACAGGTTAAAGTAAATAAATACCTTACAATGTTAGTAATTATTGAGGCCATGGTATAAGACAAAATATGAACTCCAGAGGGCAGGGACTAGAACCTATGGTACATATAGGAATGTTTTGTTACTTTGTAAGTTGAACCAGTGAAAAAAGATATACATACGAATACTTGGTCCTGGTGAAGATTTTCTCCAATTAATTTTTCACTGAAGGCAGGATAGTGTTGTGGAAACCTGACTCTTAAAGGAATAACTTGAATAACCTCAGGCAAATCTTGGTCTTTAAAATTCTGGGTTTTTAAAAAATTCGTAAAGTGGAAATAAATAAAATGTGTTACCTACCCAGTGGTCACAAGGTATGTACAGAATCACTTAGAAAAGAATAATTTAAGTCCAAAATGTAATTTTTCCATTAATAGCACTCTACTTCCAAGGGTGCTCAAGGGTTGGGCCCTGCAGCTCTTGGCCTTCTGTGGATTCATGCTGTGAGCCATCTTGATGTTTGGCCTTGAGAGGAGTTACCGGCGGTGGTAGTGGTGGTAAGAGCTGTCTGAGGTCCTTCTGCCCAAACCCTGCAGATCCCCGGTGCTGGGCCACTGCTAGCATTTTTCTCTTCCTGGGCTCACCTCAAAAAACCTGGATGATGATCATTAATGTAAGGTGACATTTCAGTGACTGCAAGATGAAGAAGATCGGTCTCAAGTCAAGGATTATACAGAAGATCCACTTTAAAAATAGACAGTGATTTTGATAGTTCAGCAGCAATAAACTCAAAATATTTGACATCCTTTTCACTTTTCCTGGAATGGTTCTCAAGAGGAGGAGCTCTTGGACTGCTCTCCTAGAGGCACTGGGGGAAATGCAGGGCATGCTCATGATGGCTGGGAGGCTCTCTGTATGTTTGCATAGCACTGACATCTTAGAGCGTGCCAGAAAGCCTCACACAGGGAGGAGGTGCCCCTCCCGTGGGGTGCAGCACACCTTTCTCTAAAGAAGAGTGCAGTGACCGTCCTGAATCAAAAGCCCAAGACTCTCCAGAACTTTCTGCTCTAGTGAGACAGTGTGCTTTGGTACACAGAACATTTCTGTGATACCAACTGGTTTGGAAATACAGATAGATGTCTTCCTAGCTGGGCAACCTTCAGCAAGCTACTTCATTTCTTCCGTGTTCTCTTTTCTCCTATTTATAGCACGGGGATAAGAACACTGATTTTTCACGGCTACTGCAAGGGTTCAAAGGCACCATGTCTATCTGAAGTGCTTAACACACATAACAGCAGCTAGAGAAATGGTAGCATTTTCTTTCCGTGGGAGACATGCGCACTTCGTCCACACAGGTGCCTGCTCTAAAAAGATGGAGATGGGAAGCAACTGTTTCACTATAGCTGCAGAGACACAGTTACAATTCCTCCTGCGCCTCCTTGGTTCCTCCTCCAGGGTGAACTGACTGAAATCCCCTTGGCTGTTTTTAGGGCAGCTGGGCAGGCTCAAGCCTCGTCACTGGAGGCGGTTCACTGAGGGTGTGTGTGACAGCCCTCTGAAAAGGCCCCTCGCCCCAACCTGTGGGCAGTGCTGCAACATATGTGGAGTTGCTGGGCTTCCCCTTTTTGGGGTGCCAACGTCAACCCAAGAGTATGGAGGTTAGAGACCAACACAATTAAAGGAAGGTGTGTGCAGCCAGGGAAGGGCTGGGAGGCAGCGGGGGAGGAAAGTCACACTTCTCTCTGGGTGTTCCTTCCCTGTGTTCTTATAGTATTGATTAATTAATTACTGAAACTAAGAATCGTTTAGCTTTCAATACATGATGAATATAATGATTAGTCCCCCAACTAAGGTACAAATAAGATTTAATTTTCTATGTTTCAGTTTCATATTGGCCTTCGACCTCCAAGTCCACCAAGCTAAATGAACAATTTAACCTCAGAACTTTCCAGACCTTTTTTCCAGAACCCATTCCCACCCTAGGGTTAAGCTGCAGTTTCGGGATCCAAATCACGAGGCAGGGTGGGTGGAGGGCCATGTGGTCCTTGGTACTGGGCGCTCACAGGTTGTTCTTGAGAAGCTTACTGTCCTGCCTGTGCGAACCCTCAGGTCCAGCTTCTCCCTGCTGCTCACGCGTTTTCCAGGGATTTAGGAATCTTTAGTTGACTTGGTCTTGGTATTGACATTCTATGCCGCTGACTCTCCTCCCAGCATGGCCGCGGAACAGGGCAAGGGGCTCTGCTCCTATCACCAAAGAACTTCCTCCCCATCTCTTCTCCTTTGAAGCAGAGGAGAGTCTTCATCAGTCTGGAGGCAGTCCTAATCCTCTTTCTTCCATACTTTTCCAAAACAAACTATTTAAGCGTGGACTTTCTTTACCACCTTTTACTTCCTTAAGCAAACTCTAAATTCTCTAAGGGGCTTAAGCCTTTTGAAAAACAAATAATTCTCCCCTGAGGCAATGAGTACACAGCTGACTATTTAAAGGATGAAGGAAGAAAAAAGTGGGGGTATGGAGCAAGTCCCTTAAGATCCCAAAACGATATTCCAGCCACAGCTGTACTCCACTCTCTGCTGAGCTTAGGGACAGAGGCCTAAGTAAATACGAAGTCAAAACACTCTATGCTTATCCAAATTCTACAGCTAACCACACAATAGTACAATGAGTTTTATGCCAGCATTTATTTTTGAGCTGCTATTTTGAGCTGTTCCTTGTGAGATTCTCCAAGATCCCTTAAATGTCCCTGCACCAAAGTTGACTATCTGGACAAAGCCCATGTCCAGATCAAGTATTAAAAAAGAATGGAGTGTTGGAGAGGCTGCGGAGAAAGGGGAACCCTCTTACACTGGTGGTGGGAATGCAAGTTGGTGCAGCCGCTTTGGAAAACAGTGTGGAGATTCCTTAAAAAATTAAAGATAGAGCTACCCTATGACCCTGCAATTGCACTACTGGGCATTTACTCCAAAGATACAGATGTAGTGAAAAGAAGGGCCATATGTACCCCAATGTTCATAGCAACAATGACCACAATCGCCAAACTGTGGAAAGAGCCAAGGTGCCCTTCAACAGACGAATGGATAAAGAAGATGTGGTCCATATATACAATGGAGTACTATGCCTCCATCAGAAAGAATGAATATCCAACTTTTGTAGCAACATGGACCGGACTGGAAGAGATTATGCTGAGTGAAATAAGCCAAGAAGAGAAAGTCAAGTATCACATGGTTTCACTTACTTGTGGTGCATAAGGGGTAATATAGAAGACAGTAGGAGAAGGAAAGGAAATAGAAAGTAGGGTAATTCAAGGAGGGAAATGAAACATGAGAGACTTTGGACTCAGAAACAAACTGAGGGTCTTGGAGGGGAGAGGGTGGGGGGATGGGAGAGCCTCGTGGTGGGTACTGAGGGCACGTATTGCATGGAGCACTGGGTGTGAGGCATAAACAATGAATCTTGGAACACTGAAAAAAAAAATAAAAAGAATGGAGTGGTGGGAGCCAAACCAAAATGCTGTTCTTTCTCCCTGTTACCTAAAGAATATGCATAAGTTGGTTGACCTTTTCTGCGAAAGAATCTCCCTATTACAAATCAAATAGGGAATAATTTCAACTTGTATTAGGGGAAAGGGGTGTGTTTTTTGGGTATTTTTCCCTCCTATTATTACCTTAGTGTTTTCGAGAAAGGAGAAAATCTACAGCAACAAATACTCCCTAGTACATTTAAAAGGAGATTTTGTGTCTTCTTAAGTTCTCCATTTTGTTGTTTTTAATGATCGAGTGTAATACTGCACCGTGTAAAGCTCCTTGGTGTCTCCGTAAGAGAACGCAAGACTCGCTCACGGTACTTGATTTGCCGTGCGCACACACGGTCTCGCTCTGGCAGGCGTTTGAGGGAGAGCCCTTCCCTGGGAGGCGCGGGCACCACGTTTCTATGCATATAATGCAGTTCCACAGCTTGGCTGCTCTCACTCAGACACTGTGCTGCCACTCAGCTGATTATGGCCTTGGATAATTGCCACGGCAAGTCCTGTATTTAGTGGAAACAAAATCTATTGATGATAAACATGTGGCTTATCAAAAGCCAGAAGGATGGATCTGAATTCAGATGGTGCAGTAAAAACAAGTACGTAAAGTCATTAGATCGACAAGCTGTAACTTTACAGAGCCGGGGAAAATGGTAAGGAGAGCTGCAAATCTGAGGGAAGAGGCAGGTATGGCCTCGTTATTATAAAAATTTGGCTAGAAAACAGATTTTTCAGGGCATGCTTGTGTGGAGGAGAATATTAAATCACCTCATTCCCTGGGAGGTGGAGGGGCAAGGGCCCAGCAACCTGTCGGGTAGTGAATGGACCAGAACCCGAGCCGTCAGGATTGTCCTTTCTGGTTGGGCTTGTGGCCAGTCCCACCTGATTAGAAGACTGAACCGATCCTGTAAGGCCCAGGGTGTTCCCATTATAGGGGCCAGCTGGCTGGCTCAGTCCATAGAGTGGGAGCCACACCATAGAATTACACCACAGAATGGGTGACTTAAACAACAAACTTTTATTTCTCACACTTTCAAAGGCTGGGGAGTCTGAGACCAAGGTGCATGCAGAGGCAGTGCCTGGTGAGGTGGGCCTGCTTCCTGGGCCATAGGTCACTGTTTTCTTGCTGTGTCCTCCCATCCTCATGACCTAATCACCTCCAAAGGCCCCACCTCCAAATATGACCATATTGGGGATTAGCTTTCAGCATAAGAATTTGAAAGGGGATGCAAACATTCAGTCTATAGCACTGTGCTTACAGTTTAAAAATTTAGTTTTCACATATTGTGCACCTAATGTCAGAGAAATGTTCTACACAGCTGGGTGTCCTAGTTCAAAGCAAGCCTCTAGGACTACACTGAGAGAGACAGAGAGAACACAGATGCTAACTCCCAAATCTCCAGACTATGAGAGAATACATCTTCATTGTTTTCAGTCACCTGATCTGCGGTAATTGGTTCAGCGCCGATAGGAAATGAAGCTTTCTTCAAGCAGCCTCTGACCTTTCTCAGAGGTCGGGTGCCTTCTGCATGGTTGGCAGCACCAAGCACTTTTCTAGAAGGTATATATGTGTCTCCTATTGATTGTAAGGAGCCTAATTCCAGAGATTCCCAAACAAGCGACAGCTTGAAAAGAAAAGGGGAAAAATGACCTTTCTGTTGGAAATTAGTCTATGTTTACAGAAGAACTGGCATTTGGAAAAAATAATTTTATACTTAAAGTTCTGAAGATACTGATAGGGTTCTGGACATGTATTCCAAAAGATGGTACCCTGGCATTTGAACATTTTAAGCTGAAAGAATTTAAGAAATGTCTGTTGCTGGAAGGCTTCTCTGATCTCCCTTATCTTCCTTGAAGCAAGTCAGAAGACCCTCTTGGGAGAGGTGCCCTCCGTAGGCTCCCAGGGAAGAAACACCTTATCTCTGAGGCAGTGATGCCCAGAGGAGTCTGAACAAGCAGGCCTTGCTGTTTCTCTCAGTTTATTACCGTTGGCTCATACTTTGTTAGAGGATTTCTTTTTCTTTGGTGCCTGTGGTTCTTGGTCATGTTGCTTCTAAGAATGAAGAGGTAGACCAGACAGAGCAATGGGCAGCAAAGCAAAGTGTTTTTGTGATAGCACAAAACTCTCGATGAGGGAGAGGACATGAAAAGTTTGCCACCAGGGTTTCCAAGTGTAGGAGTTTTTATAAGATTGTTGGCAGGCATGTGTGTGTGTGTGTGGGGGGTGTGCAGCTGTTAATCTGATTAACTCTCTCTGCACCTGTCATCGAATCAGGTTTTTGTCATCTATCATGTGGGAAAGGGTGGAGAGCTCCTTATAAAGTCCTTTTAAGGGTGGTTTCCTCTTTGGATGGGGGGAGGCCCCTTGTTCTTGCCAGCCTTTCTTCGAAGAACTATCCTTCATCACTTTTGTCCTATCACGCTTTCCCAGGACATTCCACTCTTCATCAGATTTAGCATAGACATACTCTGGTTTCACTGCTTAAAAGGTTTCTTTGTGATGTAAAATGTATATTAAATATGTTTGAGTGCTTTTCTCTTGTTAATTGATCTTTGCTTGGAGAGCCCAGTAAGAATCTAGAAGGATAGAGGGGAAAAAAAAATTTCCTTCCCTATAGTGGAAAGTTTGAGTAGTAAAACTGTTCACAGCCTAGTATTATTTCAAGTCTCTTATGTTTGGTTTTCTCACTGGTCTCCGTGTCTCATTCTCTTACTCTCCCTGTAGGGAGTAAAGGTTAAACTTGCTAGAGGTGCTGTCACTCCAAAGTTTAGTCCCCTCTGCTTCCTAACCTCATCTCCCACCACTCAGACAAAAACGTCTCCATGTGCACCTAAAGTAGTGTCCAGTCCAAGGGCTCAGGATCGTGGTGTTTTTCTGCTTTTATTTATTTATTTATTTATTTATTTATTTATTTATTTATTTATTTATTTATTTATTTGCCTTCAAGGCTATTTTCTCTCATCTCTGCTTACCCAGAATCTTTATCTTCAAGGACCTGATCAAATGCCACTTCTGGGAAGCTTTCCTGCTCCACTGTTGACTGATTGATCAGAAATCTCATAACATTTAGCTTTATCATGTAGTTTGATTTCACCAAATGGTGAGAATCCTTCTGAGTGTGATTCTATGTCTTCTCACTTAGCATAGAAATGGAGGTAGAGACTTTGTTCTATTATGTCTCTAGTGATAGATATTCAATAAATATTATATGATAAATTAATAATACCCACTGACTATTTGAATAAGTGATGATTATTTCCTGAAGCGTCACTAACTACAGCCTGTTTATAGCCATATGGTTAGAGGAAGAGGGTGAGTGGTTGATCTCATAAGCTGCAGCATCCACATTCTAATTCCATGAAATTTCCTTTAAAGAGATTTCCCTCCCCCAACACCCTGAGTCCTACATTGAGTTTACTTAATAAAATGCCTTTGGAACAAAATGATCATATATAAGATACAATAGCTCAGACTTTGGGACATGTGCTAATGTCAGACTAGGTTTTATCTGGGTCTTTTTGGTGCCCTGGGGTCCAGGCTGCCCTGTGCAGTGACACCTGAAGGGAATGGGTGTTATCACTGTCAGTCATCATGGGCAGAGGTAACTCTGGAGATGCCGACAGGTGGGCATTGTTGAGGGAAGGACTTCCTTACTTCCTGGGGCTGGGAATGAGTTGGCCTGAAGAAGCCTCACATGGTTTTAGGAATGGGACTGAGTTGTTCCTGGCCATCTGGAGTCATGCTAAGGAAAATAGCCAGGGCTAGTGTCTGCTTTTTGACACCAATAACACTATCAATAGGGTAGATGGTAATCAGCTCCTAACATAGCCGGTACCTGGGGGAACAGTGGTAGTCTTTTGGTCATAGGAAGATGTATTTGGGTTTTGGCTTTATTTGTAATGGTAAGAGTAACTTGGGATATCAATTGATAGTTATGGGGATTTGGGGACATGGGAAGGGGCCTTGGGAATTACCAAACTTTCTGCTAATCTAGGTATGCAAGTTTTAAAAATTGGCATACTTGGGAATAATTTGTTTACCCTAAACTTTATAAAGATAGACACTTTGATGGATACAGTTGGTAGGGTTGTGCAGCTTTCCTACAGGGTTTAACTAGCTTTCCTAGCTCCTTTCTCTGGTACTAGGAGCCAGATGATACCCCCTGGCATTTTCTTTTCCTCTTCAATACTACAAGCACTCATTTAGTGACCACCAAATTTGAGCCAGTAGGACATAAGTAGAATTGATATCTGTAACTTCTAAATACTTTCTCACTAAAAAAAAAAAAAAAAAAGCTGCTGTCTTTGGTCTTTGCTTTTTCCCTCTCCATAAGCTGCTGCATTGATGTAGTGTTGACCCAGCTTCTATCATGAAGGGCAGTGCCCTAAGGTAACATGGAGCGACAGATGGAAAGGACTTGAGCTACTGAATAAAGTCCTGAAGTTACCCTGCTATACTGACCCATCGGGCTGCTTTTTGATGCCTTTGTTTTTGAAGTGTCATTTTTTTATTGTAACTAATACAGAAATTGGTACTTAACATCACAAAAAATCTTAAAATATGTGACATTGCCCTAGGTGTTAGGCAGTGGACACTGGAAAAATAGAAATTGCAGATATTGGAAAGTTGATGAACTTTGGGTTGTCAAGGCAACATTTGGTAAAACTGTCTTCTGCAATTAGGTGGAAGACAGACCCCATGTCTATATAGACATTAGTGACAGAGAGAGCAGTTGGAGAGAGTGAGCTTATTTGTGTGTTGGTTGCTCTTTGCTGCTTTTCACAAGATGTTATAAGAAAGAAATGTGTGCAGGCAAGAATCGGCCAGTTTGCGGGAAGAGCTGGAGTATGATAGAATCCCAAGTGATTTGAGTCCCGCAAAGGTAGAAGGTAACTGTTACAAGAGTATTCTTCATAGTCCTTGATACTCTACTAAACAGAGGCAGAGATTAGGTTAAGTCTGTTGTGTCAGATGGCCTCAAGGGATTTTCCTTTTAAGTGAGGAGAGAGTGATAGCTAAATGGAAGCTGGGAAATATGGCACACTTAAGAAATCATGTCTAGGAAAGAGTTCTGGGTGATTATTGACACATTCAGTCAGACCAGAATCAAATAGAACAGAAACCTAGCATGTATTTGAGCAGCTTTCATTGCCAAAAAACCATGCGTCTGTGATTTTTCAATCAATGCAATCCTGAGCCTCCTTAGATGGCACTGGTAAAAAGCAGTCTACAAAAAACTGGGCACCCTCAAATAAAGGCTCAAGAGACAAATGTCTTTAAGCTCAGATGTGACCACGAGTGCAGTGGGCAAGGAAGAACCACCCAGGGGCAAGACCGTGGGCTTACGGTATGGATAGACAAGGGAATTTTTCCTAGAAACCAGAAGCAAGCTCTAACTATAGAAAATACCCAACTGCCAGGGCAAGGCCCTTGGTAATTATTGCCTGGCAAGACCATCATTGGGAAGGACCAGTGGCTGCTGTGTATTTTGACTCTTTTCTTTTCCGAGAAGAAATTAAGTTGTGCATATCTTGTCTTATCCACCATTGTTTATTGAGGGTGTTGTGGATGCAAGAGTGAGTGAGGCAGGGGATAGGGAAGAGAACTAGCTGTAACTTGTCTACTAGGAAATGCACCCCAATCTAGTGGAGGAGACTACCTATTGTGGATTTCAGTTGGGTGCAGTAGTTGGATGGGACCTTGACCCCATCTTTCAGAGGTGGGGTGAACGTGTTCTATGTGAAGGAAGAAAAGGGTCTACATGGATATTTGGATGATCAGAAAGGTGGACTTTGGGAAACTGCCATGTATCCTCTAGCTCTCTTTCCAGCTAGGTGTAGACATCTGACTAGTCTTTGGCAAATAGAAAGTGAGCTGCAGTAGTATGTATATCTTTGCAATACTTTGCAACTTGAAGATGAGCATATGTTCCTGGATTTTGGCTATCTCACTCTTTCCCTAGGCTGTACTATGGCTGTTGGAGCAAGCTAGCTATTGCAGTGTGGGTGAAGACAGTACCTTTAGGGATGGGGAAGTGGCAATTAGAAAACACCTGTGTGCTTAATCTGTGTAAGTCTCTTCAGCTCCTACTCCTCTCTTCAACTCCTACATTCTTGAGAGAGAAACTCCTTTCTTATTTAAGAGACTATTTGTTATAGCAATTTAATCTTTATCCTAGTTAATATACACTTCACTTTGGCTTCATGTGTAACTATTTATTAAGTAAACATATGAAAATATTCTGGATAACATATGACACATTTTTACTATCCTGAAGGGTTAGATGTCGAGATTGCTGTAGACATGGGTACTTTCTCACAGTGTTACCTGAGTGCCCATTCTTACAGATTAGGGAGAATGGATGTCACTCTGTTTGGGCCACTGTAACAAAACATCACAGATCAGTATGGCTTATAAACAGCAGAAATTTATTTCTCACAGTTTTGGAGACTCAGTCTGAGATCAGGGTGCCAGCCAGCATGGTTGGTTGAGGGCGCTCTTCTGGATTGCATATTTCTTGTTGTAGTCTTACATGGCAGCAGGAGGGACAGGGGAGCTCTGTCCACTATCCCATTTATGAGCGCAAAGGATTCGCCTCCTAACACTGTCATCTTGGGGATTAGATTTCCACTGAATGAATTTGGGGGGAGATACAAACATTCAGATCATAACAATAGGTGATCATTTTTAGACATGACTCTGAAAGCCCAGTTTGGGGAGTGTTAGGACAAAATAGAATGTTGGAGAGATAAAGCCTTCTGTAGTCCTCCTTGCCATGGTTCTCATGTCTGGGTCAATTGATTTCAGGTTGGACTGCCATTCCTGCAACTTTCATAATCTTGACTTTCTCTTCCAGAGGTCTTCATTTAGTTCCTAGTGATTTCTCCTGTACATCTAAGTAATTTGCAAGCATAATGGGAATGATCAAGGTGAGATCCCCTTTATACCTCTAAACCCTCCAAAATGTAGCAAAGATTCATGAGAAGATAGCACTTAAAATCTGGTGTGTGCTGGCTCTCTCTGGTTAAAATCCTCTCACGAATGCCTTCTCATGGGAGCTGCACACTTATAGTGTGTGATATCCCTTAACCAATTATTAGTAGAGAAATAAGTAAGTTACAGTCAAAAAGTATTTCCTTATACTCTGTACCCATCCTGCTATCCTTATTTGCAGAGAGATTTCTTTTTTTTTGTTGTTACTAATTTTTTTTTTCCCAGTGTTCCAAGATTCCTTCCCCATTCCCCACACCCAGTGCTCCACGCTTTAGGTGTCCCCAGTACCCACCACCAGGCTCTCCCATCCCTCCACCCCCCTCCCTCCAAGTCCCTCAGTTTGTTTTTGTGTCCAAAGTCTCTGTTGTTTTGTTTCCCTCCCTAGATTACCCTAGTTCCCATTCACTTTCCTTCTCCCACTGTCCTCCAGTTTACCCCTCATGCACCGCAAGTAAGTGAAACCATGCGATACTTGACTTTCTCCTCTTGGCTTATTTCACTCAGCATAATCTCTTCCAGTCCGGTCCATGTTACTACAAAAGTTGGATATTTGTCCTTTCTGATGGAGGCATAGTATTCCATTGTATATATGTACCACTTCTTCTTTATCCATTCATCTGTTGATGGGCACCTTGGCTCTTTCCACAGTTTAGCGATTGTGGCCATTGCTGCGATGAACATTGGGGTGCATATGGCCCTTCTTTTCACTACATCCGTATCTTTGGGGTAAATGCCCAGTAGTGCGATTGCAGGGTCATAGGGTAGCTCTATCTTTAATTTTTTAAGGAATCTCCACACTGTTTTCCAAAGTGGCTGCACCAGTTTACATTCCCACCAACAGTGTAAGAGGGTTCCCCTTTCTCCGCAGCCTCTCCAACACTTGTTGTTTTCTGT